>CM035439.1:46122640-46125140 GCA_020310875.1 Ceratopteris richardii | reverse complement strand
TGATATTGAATCTCTATATGCTTTGTTCTTGCATGAAATGCTAGATTTGCTGCAAGATACAACGAACTCATATTGTCTCCATGTATGATAGGTATACCTTGATCAATTCCCAAGGTTTTGAACAAGGTCTGCATCCATATCACTTCTTTAGCTGCTTCCACAAGTCCTTTATATTCAGCTCCACTTGATGATAAAGCCACTGTATGTTGCTTCTTTGAACACGAGCTGACAAGCTTATCTCCTAGGTATATCATATACCCATGTGTTAACCTTCTGTCATCTTGACTTTCTGCCCAGTCCAAGGCACTGTATGCTCTCAGCTTTATATCGTAAAAGGATAATATAATCCTTCTTTTATAGTTCTTTTGATATATCTAAGAACTCTCTGTCCTGCAACCCAATGTTGATCCTTCGGACAATGCATAAACTGTGAGAGAACTCCTACTGCATAACTAAGATCAGGTCTTGTTAGCATAGCATAAATCAAGCTTCCCACTAAAGATTGATATTTCCTCATATTTTTAAACTCTACACCATCATATTTGCTGAGTTTATGATTGACTTCAAGTGGTGTTGAGGCTTCTCTGTAATTCTCCATGTTAAACTTCTTCAGTAAGTTGAGAAGATACCTTTCTTGCAACACATATATGCCATGATCTGTATATGTGACTTCCATTCCAAGAAAGTATGATAACTTTCCTAGATCGCTGAACTTGAATTCTTTTTCACGTAATCTCTTCACCTCCTTGATTCCTTCATTTGACGTTCCTGTGATTATAATGTCATCTACATAAATACAAATGTAGATCATACCTTCATGTGTTATCTTAACGAGTAGACTTGCATCTGCCTTTGAACTTTGGTATCCAAGATCATTGAGATACTTCACAAGTCTGTAATTCCAAGCTCTTGGAGCCTGCTTTAATCCATAGAGTGCTCTTCTTAATCTGCAAACATGATTTGGGTAACTGGAACTTACAAACCCTTCAGGTTGTTCCATGTAAACTTCATCTGATATATATCCATTTAAAAATGCATTCTTTATATCCAATTGACTTAACTTCCATCCTTTTGATGCTGCTATAGCAATCACTATCCTTATAGTTGACATCCTTTATCTCTATCAGTCTTCAAATCTTGCTCAAATGTTAGCATTAGTCCAAGCAACTGATTTAAATCTTGTACAAAATGATTTAATAAAAGTTCAGTTGAGAGTACGAAAGGTTTCCACTTTTCATCTCCTCTCAATCTTGCAAGCACTTGTGCTATTAACCTATGGTCTTCAATATCCTCGTCAATAGATCCAAGACTGTTTGCCAAGTCCTTCATCTTAGTGACGTAATCACTAATGCTTTGACTTTCCTTTTTCTTGAATGTTGTAAATCTAACCATAAGCTAGCCTTCCTAGCTTTGGTAGTGTTTTGGAAATGATCTTCCAATGCATTCCATATGTCTTCTGCTTTTTCCAGACCTCTAATATGTGGTAACAAGTGATCTGTAATGGTATTGTAGATATACGCTCTTGCCGTTGCATCTTTCTTGTGCCACAGCTTCAAGGCTTCTAACTCTTCTTTCTTTGGTTGACTGCCATCTCCAAAAGTAGGTTTCTTTTCTTCTCCTGTCACATATATCATTAAGTCCTTACTCATAAGTAAGGCTTCCATTCTCATTACCCATGCAGGATAATTATCACTGTCCAATTTGTCAATAGAAATATGATTTGCCATGATCTCCTTGTTTCTGTTTTTGTCAGTGAGTATAATGTTAAAAGCTTTTACCTTTCATAAACCTTTACCCTGAGAATGACTTCAGAATGCTTCTCTGATGCGGTTTGTTGTTGATCACCTCAACTTTCACTTTTCTTCTGAAGAATTCTTCATCATTCCTTGTATCTTTACTTCTGTTTACTCTTGAGGACCTTTTTGCTCTGATACCACTTTTTCACGTGACGAGAGCTTGAAACTAAGCTACAGAATTTGCCACATCACAAGAACTAAGCTAGAGTGATATAAGAACACCTCTATAATTGTCAATATCTTAGCATCTTTTCTGAAACTGAAAACTTTATAACTGTATTTAGGGAAATCTAAAAATTCACTTTACACGAAACTTTGACTTTTCTTCAAGCTTCAATTCTGATATAATTTACTTCAATCTTTACAAATCTTTGTTTCCTTACGGTTAGATATTCTTTTCGCCACTTAAATGTGCCAAAATTGTGTTTTGAACTTACCGAAATATCACCAAAACTTCACCGGACTGTTATCGGAATGTCACCGTAATCTCATCATGATTGTACTAGAATGTTACCGTAATAAACTGTAATTCTGTTTGTGTTTACTTCGCATGATTGTAAAAGAAGTAAGTTAGTAATACCTAAGCTTTCTTCACGGAATGAACTATATCTGAAGTTTGACAAAAAACTTCATCAGTTTTGGATGCCTTACTGTCACACACAGTACTATGCGTACATGTCCCGTTTCACAAAACTCTTTTGATC
>CM035439.1:46075140-46097640 GCA_020310875.1 Ceratopteris richardii | reverse complement strand
CACAGGGCAAAAGCTCAAGAGGTTAAGATCAGATGGAGGGGGAGAGTATTTCTCTAAAGAGTTTGATGATTATTTGTGGAATGCAGGTATCAAAAGAGAAGTAACTTGCAGGTACTCCCCTCAACAGAATGGAGTAGCAGAAAGGAGGAATAGGACTCTTGTAGAGTTTGCAAGAGCCATGATGAAGGAAAAGAATTGTCCAAATTACTTATGGGCAGAAGCCATTAACACTGCAACATATCTTGTGAATAGGTTGCCTTGCAAAGCTTTGGATGGAGGAACCCCTTATGAAGCATGGTGGGGTAAGAAGCCTGCTCTTGATCATTGTAAAGTATTTGGATGTATTGCATATGCTTATGTTCCTTCACAATTAAGACATAAGCTAGAACCAAAAGCAGAGAAGTATGTGTTTATTGGATATGATGATAGACAGATGGGTTACAGGTTGTGGAGTCCATCCACAAAGCAATTTCTTGTTACTAAAGATGTGACATTTGATGAGCAAAACATGTGGTATACAGGATCACCAAATGAGTTTGCAGGTGTTGAAGAGATACAAAGAAAAGGAAAGGCAAAGGTAAAAGTATGTGAAGAAATTGTTGATGAAGTTGACTCTAGAAGTAGAGTGCAGGATCATGTAGAAGAAGGGCCAAGATTTGATCCAGAGTCAAATGAGGCTGAAACTTCAAGAAGTGCAGAAATCAGAAGATCTACAAGAGAAAGGAAAGAACCTATAAGGTATAGTTATGATACATCTTTCCTAACCACAAAAGATTATGCCTACATTGTGAAAACAGAAGAAGATCCAACCACTTATGAAGAAGCCAAAGGTAAACAGAATTGGGAGAAGGCAATGTAGGAAGAGTATGATGCTCTACTTGAAAATGAAACTTGGGAACTAGTACCAAGACCAAAGAATCAGAAGGTCATTGGATGTAAGTGGGTATATAAAACAAAAAGGTTTGCAGATGGTAAAGTGTCTAGATATAAGGCTAGACTTGTGGTCAAAGGTTATGCCCAAACTTATGGGGTAGATTATGATGAAACCTTTAGTCCTGTTGCTAAGATGTCTACAATTAGGACATTGATTGCTATTGCTGCTTGCAAGGGATGGAAATTATCACAATTGGATGTGAAAAATGCATTTCTAAATGGATACATTGCAGATGAAGTATATATGGAGCAACCAGAAGGCTTCATGGAATCAATTGGATCAGATTATGTGTGTAAGCTCAAGAGAGCTTTATATGGGTTGAAGCAAGCCCCAAGAGCTTGGAATTACAGATTGGTCAAGTTCTTGAATGAATGTGGATTTCAAGCATCAAAGGCAGATAGTAGCTTGCTAGTGAAGGCAAGTGAAAATGGATACATTTACATGTGCATTTATGTTGATGATATTATTGTTACAGGAACAGATGCTCAAGGAATCAATGAACTCAAAAGACAAATAGAGGATGGACCTAAGTTACAAAGGTTCAAAGACATGGCAAGTATCAAGAAGACAGAGAAAACCTCAATTGATGATTGAGGGGGAGTTGTTGGTGCAGAACAATCACCAATTGAAGGCTTGGAAGATCAAATGATGAAGGAAGAATCAATTCCTAAAGTGTGGAAGAAGATTACATTCAGAGGACAAGAGAAGTATACACATATGTACATTAGTATAGTCATAGCTGACTTAGATCTTTTGTTTAGTAAGAATCATGTACAAATTTATCTATAAATACTTTGAGAAAAGTCGGGGCAAGTATGAGAGCATATGTGACAATAGTTAGAAGCCAAAATCGAGGAAGTTAGAAGTCATGAGATAGAGGAAAAGTTAGTTGAGTTAGCTCTCATCACTCAACTGTATTTCTTCTGAGTAAATGAAAATTTTTGCGCCCGATGTTTCTGCGTGTTCTCCTTCTACAGTAGATCAATTGTGAAATGCTTTTGTACAAGTCTAAGTTGAGAGTTGCTTGACCTCTGTGCAAAGTTTTAGCTTCCAATTGTAATCAGGCTGAGTGAATTAAGTGTAGGAACATTCATATGTGAAGTATGTTCACTGGTTCCTAAAACAGGCGCAGATTTCGAAGTTGATGTTTTGATCATTTCTCCTAGCACAGTTTAAAGTTTTGCATGAGTGAGGGCTTAATCTTTAAGTTGGAAGATAAGCTACTCATGGCTAGAAGCATTTTGGAACACAGGTTCTATTCAAGGAGAACCAAGTCTTAAAAGTTGCAGGTGTAAAATCGACTGTTTTGAATGACAGTTTCTGACATAGGTAACTTGAGAAGTTGATTTCTCACGTTATACTTAATCTTTTGAAGTAATTCAACTTGGAGTAGATGCGCAAACTCTAGGAGATACTTCGTACAAAGTTTCATCAAAAACTTTACACGTTTGATAGGTCAATGTGGAGAAATAGTGCAGCAGACTTTTCTGTGTTTCATCTTCTTCACAGATTTGTTAACCTTTTGATAATTAGTAATTGATCCTCTAAATGAGTGGAAGGTTTTGACTTATTCTTGGTATAGAGGTGCTCTAATCACAAGAATAGGTTGTTCTTTTGGAGAATAACATTCTCCATCATCTATCTATGTATATATCTATCTATCTATCTATCTATCTATCTATCTATCTATCTATCTATCTATCTATCTATCTATCTATCTATCTATCTATCTATCTATCTATCTATCTATCTATCTATCTATCTATCTATCTATCTATCTATCTATCTATCTATCTATCTATCTATCTATCTATCTATCTATCTGTCTATCTATCTATCTATCTATCTATCTATCTATCTATCTATCTATCTATCTCTCTATCTATCTATCTATCTATCTATCTTTCTATCTAACTTTCTATCTATCTATCTATCTATATCTCTACCTAACTATCTATCTATGTATCTATCTATATATCTACCTATCTATCTATCTATCTATCTATCTATCTATCTATCTATCTATCTATCTATCTATCTATCTATCTATCTATCTATCTATCTATCTATCTATCTATCTATCTATCTATCTATCTATCTATGTATCTATCTATCTATCTATCTATCTATCTATCTATCTATCTATCTATCTATCTATCTATCTATGTATCTATCTATCTATCTATCTATCTATCTATCTATCTATCTATGTATCTATCTATCTATCTATCTATCTATCTATCTATCTATCTATCTATCTATCTATCTATCTATCTATCTATCTATATATATATTTATCTATCTATCTATCTATCTATCTATCTATCTATCTATCTATCTATCTATTTATCTACCTATCTATATATCTATCTCTCTATCTAACTATGTATCTATCTATCCATATATATATCTACCTTTTTGGTGTAAATCACAAGGCTAGACATTTGGCTTGAGAGATATCTTGAAGACCCTACATATGTGAAGAAGCATAGGAATTAATGCTAGTGGTTAATTACCACTTTATCTCTTTGTAAAAGTCAAATTGACTTAGAATCTTTTGTACTCACATAGCAAAAGGATCCGTGGAAAAAGGTAGCTCTTTGATTGAAGGAATATCTCCTAGGATATAGGAGCCTGATCAGAGGGAGCCAAAAGTTTGAGTTTGAATTCAAATTTAACTCACTCTCTATAAAAATGGACATGGAAAAGTCGTGGGTAGAACTCATCACTCCCGAGCTTCTCATTGCTAATTTTGAGTGTGTGTGAGGCCTACACTATAGCCCACACCTATCTAAACCATTAGGCAATGGTTTTCATGCCAATGGATTTGTATACAAGTGTTCATTAATACACATATTCACATTGTTCATTTGTGAGTTCTCTGTCATACCACTCAAAAGTCTGTCAACTTGTAAAGTGCATATCTCAGTCATTTCGCCATCAAATTCAGTGATTCAGAGCATGTTGGATTCAGCGCACAGGTGTCTATATATTAACAAAGTTTGAAGAGATTCTATTCTGCCATTTCAGAGAAATTCGCGTCGAGGTGATCACTGGTCACTGTGTGCTAGAGTCCTAAAAAATCGGGGGTATAACTTAAATTGCTAAATTGCTTTCTCTTAGCATAGTTTATCTTTTTACATCATTTCACTTGGAATAGTTAGCTTGCTAAGTTAACTAGATACCTCTAAAAGGAATTTTTCCAATTCCTTCTGTGTTGGTCACACTGAGCAAAATACCGAGCAGGGTCAAGACATAAATAGAATGTTTTCTTGAGTTTGTGAGTTTCAAAGTTAACTGTTTTGGTTCAATCATTGCACACATCATTTCCAAAGTACATAGGCCATTTTATGGTGTCATTGGAAAGCTAAGGAGGTCCACGTATCAAGCCTGAAGCAAAAGAGGGCTGGTACAAAGCAGGTTTTAGCAGTACCTACTCAATCTCTTGGAGCATCCATCCATCTTTCCCAACAGTGGTATTAGAGCAAAGTAAGGTAAAATGGGATATGGTTTTCCTTCATTTATTGATAAATTGGACAGAAACAACTATCAAGCATGGTCTGTGAGGATGAAGACCTACTTACAAGGAAGGAGCCTATATGGATACATCTCAGGAGATGAGGAATTGCTCTCATTCAAAACAAGAGGATTGCCAACAAAGGAAGAACATGAAAAGCTCAACACATGGTGTGCTAAGGATGCATTGGCAAGGTGTTATCTACTCAAATCAATCTCTGATTTTCTTTTGCCACATATTAGAAACTGTAAGACATCCCAAGAGACTTGGGAAACCTTGTCATCTTATTTTTCCTCCAACACAAGGGCTAGGAAAAATCAGTTGTGGATTGTATTCAAAACATTAAGGAAGCAACCTAAGCAAGTTGTTTCAGAATTTGTGACCAAGATTAAAGATGTAGTAGATCAGCTAGCAAGCAAAGGAGAAGAGATTGAAGAAGAACAGATTGTGAGGCAAGTGAACAATGGGATCAAGGCTGAGGACAAATGGGAAAGCTTAACCATTGCCATGGATCTTTACATGGACATGCAATTTCCAGATCTTACAACTCTCATGGGACAATTGTTTACTCATGAAGCAAAGCTCAACAAGAATGGAGATACATCCAAAGGTAATAACTCTTCTGCCCTATACACTGATAAGAAGTCTAAAGATAAAGGCAAGAGGAAGAAGTGTTGGTGCATTTCAAGCCTTCACACTTGGCTTGGAACCTTGGAAGATTAGCTTGGAACCCTTGTATGATATCTCTATGAGAAGCAAGAACCATATGAACTTAGTCTTATGTGTTATTACCTTTTACTCATTGTAAAAAGTCTATATGACTTGGCATTTACTTGTATCACACCTAATTGATTAGAGTCGTGGAATTTTGGATGGTGTAATTGGAGAGAATATCTCCCTACTTTTAGAGGAGTGATTGAAGGGAGCCAAGAATTCAAATTTGAATTCAAACTCTCACTTATTTCTTATATAAGTTGTACTTGAAAAGTCGCGGGTGTCCTTCATCATTCCCGAGGCTTACATCTATGATCATAGAGTGTGTGAGTGCTACACCATAGCCTACACATCTCCAACTCATTAGGCTACATCTATCAAGCCAATGAGATTGTACATTCATGTGAACTAATAGAAAGATTTACATTCACTATCTCTGTTTTCTCTGAGTCATCATCTCCAAGTCTGTCAACTTCAACAGGGCATATCTCAGTGGTTTCTCAACCAAATCAAGTGATTCAAAGCACATTGGATTCAGCTCAAAGTCTTCTATACACCTACAAAGTTTGAAGTCAATTGATTCAGCCATTACAGAGAAATCATGCTCGAAGTGGACTCTGGTATTCTGCTACAGTGTTCCTAAAAAGTCGGGGGTACACATATTTTTGCTAAACATCTTTCTCAGAGTATAGTTTGTCATTTCTTCTCATTCTACTTGCAAATGGTAGCTAGTTAAGTTAATTTAATATGTCCAGAAGGAATTAGATCAATTGTTAGTGTGCTGGTCACACTGAGTGAAAGACTGAGCAGGTGTCACTACAGAAATGGAAAGTTTTTCTTGATTTTTGAAGTGCCAAGTTATCTGTTTTGATTTGGTCATTACACATATCATTTGCAAAGTACATATATGCTTTCTTGGTATCATTTGGAAGCTCAAGGTGTGTACTAAGCATTTCTGGAATCAAAGGAGGGCTGGTGTGAAGCAGGTATAGCAGCACCAACTCAATTTATTGAGTGCATCCAACCATCACTCCCAACACTGGTATCAGAGCAAATAAGGTAAACATGGGAGATGGTTTTCCTTCATTCATTGACAAATTGGACAGGAACAATTACCAAGCTTGGTCATTGAGGATGAAGACCTATCTACAAGGAAGAAGCTTATTTGGATACATATCAGGAGATGAGGAATTGCCCTCATTCAAAGCTAGAGGACTACCCACCAAGGATGAACAAGAAAGGCTCAACCAATGGTGTGCAAAGGATGCTTTGGCAAGGTCTTACCTTCTTAACTCTATATCTGATTTCCTTTTACCTCATATAAGGAACTGTAAGACTTCCCAAGAGACTTGGGAAACCTTGTCAACATATTTCTCTTCCAACACAAGGGCCAGAAGAATCAATTGTGGATTGAATTCACAACCCTTAGGAAGTAGCCCAAGCATTCAGTCTCAGAGTATGTAACAAAGATTAAAGATGTGGCAGACCAATTAGCAAGCATTGGAGAGGAAATTGAAGAGGAGCAAATAGTTTGACAAGTAACAAATGGACTCAAGGCAGATGATAAGTGGGAAAGCTTCACCACTCCAATGGACCTCTATATGGACATGCATACCCCAGATCTCACAACACTCATGGGCCAACTATTCACACATGAAGCAGAGTTTACAAAGGCAGAAGATCAGCCAAAAGGTAACAACCCCTCTGCTCTATATACTGATAAGAAAGTTAAGGATAAAGGTAAAGGGAAGAAACAGGATGAAGAAGGCTCTACCTCCCAAGCTAATTATGCAGGGAGAGGTAGATCATCAAGAGGCAGGGGCAGAGGAGATAAGTCAGGTAGGGGGAGACCCTACAACTCATCACCATGCAACATTTGTGGACTGTCCAATCATACCACAGATGAATGGTACAAGAACTACAAGAATCAGAGAGGAAGAGGCTACTCAAGAGGTGGATACTCTCAAGGGAGAGGCAGGTTCAACCAACACCAAGGCTACCATGGATACAACAATCAATACAACAACAATTACAACCACAACCACAATGGTAATTACCAAGGTGGATTCAGAAATAGAAGAGACTACAACAATTACACAGAGGAGCAAGATGACTCCCTATTGATCATGAATATGACCTCCAAGGCAGGTACAAATGATGATCATTTATTTTATATTGACTCAGGATGTTCTAACCATGTAGCTGGTAATGTGGCACTACTCTCTGATTTGGAAGAACCCAAGGGCAAACATCAGGTACAGACAGGTGATGATACTAAACACTCTGTTGTAAAGATTGGAAATGTAAAGACATGTGATGGTAACCAGAATCTATTGAACAGGGTACTCTATGTACCAACCATCACCAAGAATCTAATGAGTGTTGGTCAGATTGTGGAGAAAGGTTTGCAGGTCAGATTCACACAACATGGAGCAAATGTGGAGGACCCAAGACATGGATTCAGAAGGATAGCCAAGGGAGAAAAATCAGGTAGATTGTTTACTTTTGAGCTAGAAGACACCAAGAACATTGCTTTATATAATTACAAGGATGAAACACTTTCACAGTTAGAAATATGGCACAAGAGGTTAGGTCACATAGGTGAAAGAACCCTAAAGCAAATGTGCAGGGATCAATGTGTGCTTGGGATACCTAATGTATCCAAGCAACACATGATTTACAAGTGTGGAGCATGTCAGTTTGGTAAGTCTCACAGATTGCCCTATTCAAGGAAAGGTTTCATGCATGAAGACTACCTAGACTTGGTGCACACAGATGTTTGGGGACCTAGCAAGGACCCTTCCATTTCAGGTTCAAGGTATTATGTGTAGTTTATTGATGACTATAGCAGGTGGACCATTTTATACTTTATGAAGCATAAAGATGAAGTGTTTAATTGTTTCAAGAGGTATCTTGCACTTGTTGAAAACCAAACAGGAAGAAGCTTGAAGAGGCTAAGATCAGATGGTGGAGGAGAGTACTTCTCAAATGAGTTTGAAGATTTCTTGCAGGAAAGAGGCATCAGAAGGGAGATTACTACAAGGTACTCACCTGAACAAAATGGGGTAGCTGAAAGAAGGAATAGACTCATAGTAGAAACAGCTAGGTCTATGCTTAATGAAAAGAAGTTGCCAAATTATCTTTGGGCAGAGAGTGTATCTACTGCCACCTATCTCATCAATAGGTTGCCATCCAAATCACTTGATGGCATGACACCATATGAAGCTTGGCATGGTAAGAGACCTTCTCTGGATCATTGCAAAATCTTTGGTTGTGTAGCATATGTGCATATTCCCTCACAGGTAAGGGGAAAGCTAGACCCTAAAGCTGAAAAATGTATCTTCATTGGTTATGATTTGAACCAAAAGGGATACAGATTCTACAACCCAACAAACAAAGGGTTCAAGGTAAGCAGAGATGTCATCTTTGATGAGAATGACTCATGGTATGAAAATGAATGCAGGAAAGTTAGTCTACCCTATGATATGGAAGAAGATTTTCCAAAGCTCACCAAGGAGGAACCAATCCAGAAAGATGAATCAAGCTCAGATGATGATGATACAATTAACCTTGAGGAATTCAAGGCATGGAAGTCCAAAGGAAAGATGAAGATGAAGAAGCTAGAGGATATACCAGAACCCTCAACTCAAGCAATTAGAAGATCTCAGAGAGAAAGCAAGAGACCAATCAGATTTGGGTATGACACATCACTTGTAACTAAACATTCTGTATATCTTGCAAAGGATTTGTTGAATGAAGAACCAGGTACCTATGAAGAAGCAATCACCAAACCAGAATGGAAAGGAGCTATGGATGAAGAAATGGAAGCTCTTAAGGAGAGTGATACTTGGGACTTGGTACCCAAGAAGGACTCTATGAAAGTGATAGGATCCAGGTGGATCTACAAGCTAAAGAGAAATTCAGATGGAACAATAAACAGGTACAAAGTTAGGTTTGTAGCCAAGGGTTTTGCACAAACCCAAGGCATTGATTATGAGGAGACATTTTCTCCTGTGGCTAAGATGCCAACTATCAGAATATTGGTGAGTGTAGCTGCATCCAAGAATTGGAACATGTACCAATTAGATGTCAAGAATGCTTTCCTGAATGGATGGATATCTGAAGAAGTCTACATGTCACAACCACCTGGCTATGAAGATCCCAAGAAGGTAAATTATGTTTGTAAATTGAAGAAGGCTCTATATGGATTGAAACAGGCACCTAGAGCATGGAATTACAGGTTGACAACCTATCTCCAAGACCAAGGATTTGTGATGAGTAAAGCTGATACTTCTCTGTTCATAAAGAGAAGTAGTACAGAGGTAATCTACTTGTGTGTTTATGTTGATGACATCATCATTACAGGCAATGATGTCAATGGTATTAGACACATCAAAGGACAGATGATGGAGGAATTCAAGATCAATGATCTTGGATTATTGAAGTACTTCTTAGGTCTTGAGTTAGTCTACACCAACTCAGGTATATATATTACTCAAAAGAAGTATGTACAGGATATGGTCAAGAAGTTTGGCTTGCAGGATGCTAAAGTCTCAACTACTCCAATGGAGGTCAACCTAAAGCTAAGTGCTTATGAAGGGGAAGAAGTCCAAGACATCACAGGATATCAAAGCATGGTAGGTAGTTTGAATTATGCTACATTGACAAGAATTGATATAGCATATGGAGTTAGTGTGCTTAGTCAATTCATGCACAAACCAAGGGTACCTCACCTAGAGGCAGCAAAGAAGATCTTGAAGTATTTGAAGGGAACTCAAAACCATGGTTTGTACTTTCCTTATACATCAGACATTGACATCAAAGTATATTCAGATGCAGATTGGGCAGGATGCAAGGATGATAGGAGAAGCACATCAGGATACATTTGTTTTGCAGGAGATAAACTTATTTCTTGGTCAGCCAAGAAACAACCTACAGTGGCATTGTCATCCACTGAAGCAGAGTATAGAGGGCTTGCCAATGCCACTCAAGAAGCTATCTGGTTGAAGCTTTTATATACATAGTTAGGTCTATACACTAGACCTCCAATTATCTTTGGAGATAACACTAGCTCTCTTCACCTTGCAGCTAATCCAATATATCATGCTAGAACAGAACACATAGAAGTTCATTACCACTATGTGAGAGAGAAGTTGCTTAGCAAAGAGATTCAATTGACATATGTGTCTACTAATATGCAATGTGCAGATTTACTCACTAAAGCATTGGATGGAAACAAATTATGCAGATTCAAATCCATGATTGGATTGCAGGATGTGATTGAAGATTAAAGATGAAGACTTAAGCCAAAGTGCTTGGCTTGAGGGGGAGCTGTTGGTGCATTTCAAGCCTTCACACTTGGCTTTGAACCTTGGAAGATTAGCTTGGAACCCTTGAATGATATCTCTATGAGAAGCAAGAACCATAGGAACTTAGTCTTATCTGTTATTACCTTTTACTCATTGTAAAAAGTCTATATGACTTGGCATTTACTTGTATCACACCTAATTGATTAGAGTCGTGGAATTTTGGATGGTGTAATTGGAGAGAATATCTCCCTACTTTTAGAGGAGTGATTGAAGGGAGCCAAGAATTCAAATTTGAATTCAAACTCTCACTTATTTCTTATATAAGTTGTACTTGAAAAGTCGCGGGTGTCCTTCATCATTCTCGAGGCTTACATCTATGATCATAGAGTGTGTGAGTGCTACACCATAGCCTACACATCTCCAACTCATTAGGCTACATCTATCAAGCCAATGAGATTGTACATTCATGTGAACTAATAGAAAGATTTACATTCACTATCTCTGTTTTCTCTGAGTCATCATCTCCAAGTCTGTCAACTTCAACAGGGCATATCTCAGTGGTTTCTCAACCAAATCAAGTGATTCAAAGCACATTGGATTCCGCTCAAAGTCTTCTATACACCTACAAAGTTTGAAGTCAATTGATTCAGCCATTACAGAGAAATCGTGCTCGAAGTGGACTCTGGTATTCTGCTGCAGTGTTCCTAAAAAGTCGGGGGTACACATATTTTTGCTAAACATCTTTCTCAGAGTATAGTTTGTCATTTCTTCTCATTCCACTTGCAAATGGTAGCTAGTTAAGCTAATTTAATATGTCCAGAAGGAATTAGATCAATTGTTAGTGTGCTGGTCACACTGAGTGAAAGACTGAGCAGGTGTCACTACAGAAATAGAAAGTTTTTCTTGATTTTTGAAGTGATACCAAAGAGGTGGATACTCACAGTGAAGAGGTAGATTTAATTATCACCAAGGATACAACAACAACTACAACAACAATTACAACAATAATTACAATGGCAACTACCAAGGAGGATTCAAATCCAGAAAGGAGTACAACAACTACACAGAGGAGCAGGATGACTCTCTTCTGATCATGAACATGACTTCAAAATCAGGTACAAATGATGACCACCTATTCTATATTGACTCAGGGTGCTCAAATCATGTAGCTGGCAATGTAGCACTCTTCTCTGATCTTGAGGAACCAAAAGGTAAGCATCAAGTCCAAACAAGTGATGACACCAAGCACTCAGTAGTTAAATTTGGAAATGTTAAGACTTGTGATGGAAATCAGAATTTGTTGAGCAGGGTACTCTATGTACCAACCATTACCAAAAATTTGATGAGTGTTGGACAGATTGTGGAGAGAGGTTTGTAGGTTAGATTCAACCAATATGGAGCATTTGTGGAGGATCCAAGACATGGGTTCAAGAGGATTGCTAAAGGAGAAAAATCAATGAGACTTTTCACTTTTGAGTTAGAAGACACAAAGAATATTGCACTATACAGTTACAAAGATCAAACACTTTCAGAACTTGAGATTTGGCACAAAAGATTAGGGCATATAGGAGAAAGAACTTTGAAGCAAATATGCAGGGGCCAATGTGTGCTTGCAATACCTAATGTATCCAAGCAACATATGATTTACAAGTGTGGTGCTTGTCAATTTGGGAAGTCTCACAGGTTACCCTTCTCAAGGAAAGGTTACATGCATGAAGACTACCTAGAAGTTGTCCATACAGATGTATGGGAACCAAGCAAAGACCCTTCAGTCTCAGGATAAAGGTACTATGTATCTTGTATTGATGATTATAGCAGATGGACTGTATTGTACTTCATGAAGCACAATGATGAGGTGTTTAATTGCTTTAAAAAATATATTGCACTTGTTGAGAATCAGATAGGAAAAATTTGAAGAGGCTAAGGTCAGATGGAGGAGGTGAGTACTTCTCCAGTGAGTTTGAAAACTTCTTGCAGGACAAAGGCATCAAAAGAGAAATAACCACAAGGTATTCTCCTGAACAGAATGGGGTAGCTGAGAGAAGAAATAGATTAATTCTTGAGACAACTAGGTCTACGTTGAATGAGAAAAAATTACCTAACTATCTATGGGCAGAGAGTGTTTCTACTGCCACTTATGTCATAAACAGGTTACCATCTAAATCCCTTGATGGGATGACACCCTATGAAGCATGGCATGGTAAGAGACCATCACTAGACCATTGCAGGATATTTGGATGTGTAGCATATGTACACATTCCTTCTCAGATAAGAGGTAAACTAGACCCAAACGCTAAAAAGTGCATCTTTATTGGGTATGATCTAAATAAAAAAGGTTACAGGTTTTAGAACCCTACCAATAAGGCATTCGTGGTAAGCAGAGATGTTGTCTTTGATGAAAATGATTCTTGGTATGAGAATGAATGCATGAAGGTTAAATTACCCTATGATTTGGGAGAGGAATTTCCAAGTCTTGCAAAGGAAGAACCCACTCAGAATGAAGACACAAGTTTAGATGATGAAGACACTATCAATCTTGAAGAGTTCAAGGCATGGAAGTCCAAGGGCAAAATGAAGATGAAGAAGCTTGAAGACATACCTGAATCTTCAACTCAATCAATCAGAAGATCACAAAGAGAAAGCAAAAAACCTATTAGATATGGGTATGATACATCTCTTGTTACTAAACATTCTGTTTATTTTGCCAAGGATTTGTCAAAGGAAGAACCAGGATCATATGAAGAATCCATAACAAAATCAGAATGGAAAGAAGCTATGGATGAGGAGATTGAAGCACCCAAGGAGAGTGATACATGGGAGTTAGTACCAAAAAAGGACTCCATGAAGGTAATAGGATCCAGATGGATCTATAAACTTAAAAGAAATTCTGATGGCACAATTAATAGGTACAAAGCCAAGTTGGTAGCCAAGGGTTTTGCACAAACCCAAGGGATTGACTATGAGGAGACATTCTCACCTGTGGCGAAGATGCCAACTATCAGAGTGTTGGTTAGTGTGGCTGCATCAAAAAATTGGAATATGTACCAATTGGATGTCAAGAATTCTTTCTTGAATGGATGGATTTCAGAGGAGGTATATATGTCACAACCTCATGGCTATGAGGATCCTAAGAAGGTAACATATGTTTGCAAATTAAAAAAGGCTTTATATGGATTGAAGCAGGCACCTAGAGCTTGGAATTACAGGTTAACCACATACCTCCAAGACCAAGGTTTTGTTATGAGCAAGGCAGATACTTCTCTATTCATTAAGAGAAGTAATTCAGAGGTTATATACCTTTGTGTTTATGTTGATGACATCATAATTACAGGCAATGATGTCAATGGAATCCGACAAATCAAGATCCAGATGATGAAGGAGTTCAAGATCAATGATCTTTGTCTATTGAAGTATTTTCTTGGGCTTGAGTTAGTTTATACTACCTCAGGAATATACATTACTCAGAAAAAATACATACAGGATATGTTGAAGAAGTTTCACTTGCAGGGTGCCAAAGTAGCAAGCACTCCAATGGAGGTAAACCTAAAACTAAGTGCCCATGAAGGTGATGAAGTCAATGACATTACAGGTTATCAAAGTATGGTGGGTAGCTTAAACTATGCTACGTTAACAAGGATAGATATTGCATATGGAGTTAGTGTGCTAAGTCAATTTATGCACAAGCCAAGGATGCCTCACATGGAGGTTGCCAAGAGAATCTTGAAGTATCTCAAGGGTACACAGAACCATGGTTTGTATTTTCCTTACACTTCAGACATTGATATCAAAATTTATTGAGATGTAGATTGGGGAGGATGCAAGGATGATAGGAGGAGCACTTCTGGATATATTTCATTTGCAGGTGATAAGCCAATATCTTGGTCTGCAAAGAAGCAACGAGTTGTTGCATTATCTTCTACAGAGGCAGAGTATAGAGGGTTGGCTAATGCCACACAAGAAGCTATTTGGATTAAGCTTTTGTATACAGAATTGGGTTTATATACTAGGTCTCCAATAATCTTTGGAGATAATAAGCAATGATTGGATTGCAGGATATACATGAAGATTGAAGATGAAGACCAAGCCAAAATGTTTGGCTTGAGGGGGAGTTGTTTGTGTAAATCACAAGCCTACACATTTGGCTTGAAAGATATCTTGAAGATCCTACATATGTGAAGAAGCATAGGAATTAGTGCTAGTGGTTAATTACCACTTTATCTCTTTGTAAAAGTCAAATTGACTTAGAAACTTTTGTACTCACCTACCAAAAGGATTCATGGAAAACAGTAGCTCTTTGATTGAAGGAATATCTCCTAGGATATAGAAGCCTGATGATAGGGAGCCAAAAGTTTGAATTTGAATTCAAATTTATACTCACTCTCTATAAAAAAGGACATGGAAAAGTCACGGGTAGAACTCATCACTCCCGAGCTTTTCATTGCTAATTTTAAGTGTGTGTGAGGCCTAAACTATAGCCCACACCTATCTACACCATTAGACAATGGTTTTCATGCCAATGGATTTGTATACAAGTGTTCATTAATACACATATTCACATTGTTCATGTCTGTGTTCTCTGTCATACTACTCAAAAGTCTGTCAACTTGTGAAGTGCATATCTCAGTCATTTCTCCATCAAATTCAGTGATTCAGAGCTTGTTGGATTCAGCGCAAAGGTGTCTATATATTAACAAAGCTTGAAGAGATTCTATTCAGCCATTTCAGAGAAATTCGCGTCGAGGTGTGTTGGTGCATTACAAGCCTTCACACTTGGCTTGGAACTTTGGAAGATTGGCTTGGAACCCTTGAAAGATATCTCTATGAGAAGCAATAACCATAGGAACTTAGTCTTATATGTTATTACCTTTTACCCATTGTAAAAGTCCTTAGTGACTTGGCATCTACTTGAAATCAGTTACCAACTTGATTAGTCGTGGATTCTTAGTTGAGTTAATGGAGAGAATATCTCCCTACTTTTAGTAGAGATATTCTAGGGAGCCTACATTTGAATTTCAAATTCAAATGATGACCCAACTCATATAAAAATGGAGAGAAAAAACTCGCGGCTGAATCACTCACTTTAGCTCACTCCCCGAGGCATTCTAGTGTTGTAACTGTGTGTGTGTTAGTGCTACTCCATAGCCTACACCACCACACCTCAATTAGCTATGCTTGTCATACTAATGAGCTTGTATAATCATATCAATCAATAGATATATACACATTCATCATATCTGGTTCTCTGTGTTTTCTACTTCAAATCTGTCAACTTCCAAGGAGCATTTCTCAGTGCTCACTGAACCAAATCAAGAGTTTAATAGCTCCTTGGAACCAGATCAAGGTCTTCTACAAGCATACAAAATTTCAGAAGATTTCATTCAGCCATTTTCGAGAAATCGGCTTCGAAGTCACCTCTAGTCTATCTCTGCAACTCTCCTAAAAAGTCGGGGGTAATCATAATTTTGCTAAATCAATTTCTCTAGATGTGGTTTATCATTTCTTCTCATTTCACTTGCAAATGGTAGCTCATTAAGGTACTTTAATACTCCCAAAAGGAATTGTTTCATCTGCAAGTGTGCTGGTCACACTGAGCATAACACTGAGCAGGTATCACTACAGAAATAGCAAGTTTTCTAGAATTTGTGAAGTACAAGTTGTCTGTTTTGATTTGGTCATTACACAAATCATTTGCAAAGCACATATATGCTTTCTTGGTATCATTTGAAAGCTCAAGGTGTGTACTAAGCATTTCTGGAATCAAAGGAGGGCAGGTGTGAAGCAGGTATAGCAGCACCAACTCATTTCTTGAGTGCATCCAACCATCACTCCCAACAGTGGTATCAGAGCAAAGAAGGTAAACATGGGTGATGGATTTCCTTCATTCATTGACAAATTGGACAGGAACAACTACCAAGCTTGGTCATTGAGAATGAAGACCTATCTACAAGGAAGAAGTTTATTTGGATACATATCAGGAGATGAGGAATTGCCCTCATTCAAAACTAGAGCACTACCCACCAAGGATGAACATGAGAAACTCAACCAATGGTGTGCAAAGGATGCTTTGGCAAGGTCTTACCTTCTTAACTCTATATCTGATTTTCTTTTATCTCATGTAAGGAATTGTAAGACTTCCCAAGAGACTTGGGAAACCTTGTCAAACTACTTTTCTTCCAACACAAGGGCCAGGAAGAATCAACTGTGGATTGAATTCACAACCCTTAGGAAGCAGCCCAAGCAATCAGTATCAGAATATGTGACAAAGATTAAAGATGTGGCAGACCAATTAGCAAGCATTGGAGAGGAGATTGAAGAGGAGCAAATAGTCAGGCAAGTGACAAATGGATTCAAGGCAGATGATAAGTGGGAAAGTTTCACCACTCCAATGGAGCTCTATATGGACATGCATACCCCAGATCTCACAACACTCATGGGTCAACTATTTACACATGAAGCAAAGTTTACAAAGGCAGGAGATCAATCAAAAGGTAATAACCCCTCTGCTCCCTATACTGATAAGAAAGTTAAAGATAAAGGTAAATGGAAGAAACAGGATGAAGAAGGCTCTACCTCCCAAGCTAATTATGCAGGGAGAGGTAGATCATCTAGAGGAAGTGGCAGAGGAGGTAAGTCAGGTAGGGGGAGACTCTACAACTCATCACCATGCAACATTTGTGGATTGTCCAATCATACCACAGATGAATGCTACAAGAACTACAAGAATCAGAGAGGAAGAGGCTACTCAAGAGGTGGATACTCTCAAGGGAGAGGCAGATTCAACCAACATCAAAGCTACAATGGATACAACAACCAATACAACAACAACTACAATCACAATCACAATGGTAACTACCAAGGTGGATTCAGAAACAGAAGAGACTACAACAACTACACAGAGGAGCAAGATGACTCCCTATTGATCATGAATATGACCTCCAAGGCAGGTACAAATGATGATCATTTATTTTATATTGACTCAGGATGTTCTAACCATGTAGCTGGCAATGTGGCACTACTTTCTGATTTGGAAGAGCCCAAGGGCAAACATCAGGTACAAACAGGTGATGACACTAAACATTCTGTTGTTAAGATTGGAAATGTGAAGACATGTGATGGAAACCAGAATCTATTAAGCAGGGTACTCTATGTACCAACCATCACCAAGTATCTAATGAGTGTTGGTCAGATTGTGGAGAAAGGCTTGCAGGTCAGATTCACACAACATGGAGCATATGTGGAGGACCCAAGACATGGATTCAGAAGGATAGCCAAAGGGGAGAAACCAGGTAGATTGTTTACTTTTGAGCTAGAAGACACCAAGAACATTGCTTTGTATAATTACAAGGATCAGACATTTTCAGAGTTAGAAATATGGCACAAGAGATTAGGGCACATAGGTGAAAGAATCCTAAAGCAAATGTGCAGGGATCAATGTGTGCTTGGGATACCTAATGTATCCAAGCAACACATGATTTACAAGTGTGGATCATGTCAATTTGGTAAGTCTCACAGGTTAGCCTATTCAAGGAAAGGTTTCATGCATGAAGACTACCTAGACTTGGTACATACAGATGTTTGGGGACCTAGCAAGGACCCTTCTATTTCAGGTTCAAGGTATTATGTGTCCTTCATTGATGATTATAGCAGATGGACCATTTTATACTTTATGAAGCATAAAGATGAAGTGTTTAATTGTTTCAAGAGGTATCTTGCACTTGTTGAAAACCAAACAGGAAGAAGCTTGAAGAAGCTAAGGTCAGATGGTGGAGGAGAATACTTCTCCAATGAGTTTGAAGATTTCTTGCACGAAAGAGGCATCAAGAGGGAGATTACTACAAGGTACTCACCTGAACAAAATGGGGTAGCTGAAAGAAGGAATAGACTCATTGTAGAAACAGCTAGGTCTATGCTTAATGAAAAGAAGTTGCCAAATTATTTGTGGGCAGAGAGTGTATCCACTGCCACCTGTCTCATAAACAGGTTGCCATCCAAATCACTTGATGGCATGACACCATATGAGGCTTGGCATGGTAAGAGACCCTCTCTAGATCATTGCAAAATCTTTGGTTGTGTAGCATACGTGCATATTCCCTCACAGGTAAGGGGAAAGCTAGACCCTAAAGCTGAAAAATGTATCTTCATTGGTTATGATTTGAACCAAAAGGGATACAGATTCTACAACCCAACAAACAAAGGCTTCAAGGTAAGCAAAGATGTAATCTTTGATGAGAATGACTCATGGTATGAGAATGAGTGCAGGAAAGTTAGTCTACCCTATGACATGGAAGAGGATTTCCCAAAGCTCACCAAGGAGGAATCAATTCAGAAAGAAGATTCAAGCTCAGATGATGATGATGATACAATAAACTTAGAGGAATTCAAGGCTTGGAAATCCAAACGGAAGATGAAGATGAAGCAACTAGAAGATAAACCACAATCCTCAACTCAAGCAATGAGGAGATCTCAGAGAGAGAAGAAGAAACCTATCAGATTTGGGTATGACACATCACTTGTAACTAAACATTCTGTATATCTTGCAAAGGACTTGTTGAATGAAGAACCAGGTACCTATGAAGAAGGAATCACCAAACCAGAATGGAAAGAAGCCATGGATGAAGAAATAGAAGCTCTCAAGGAGAGTGATACTTGGGACTTGGTACCCAAAAAGGAATCTATGAAGGTGATAGGATCCAGATGGATCTACAAGCTAAAGAGAAATTCAGATGGAACAATCAACAGGTACAAAGCTAGGTTGGTAGCCAAGGGTTTTGCACAAACCCAAGGCATTGATTATGAGGAGACATTTTCTCCTGTGGCTAAGATGCCAACTATCAGAATATTGGTGAGTATAGCTGCATCCAAGAATTGGAATATGTACCAATTAGATGTCAAGAATGCTTTCTTGAATGGATGGATATCTGAAGAAGTCTACATGTCACAACCACCTAGCTATGAAGATCCAAAAAAGATACATTATGTTTGTAAATTGAACAAGGCTTTGTATGGTTTAAAGCAGGCACCTAGAGCATGGAACTACAGGTTGACAACCTACCTTCAAGACCAAGGATTTGTGATGAGTAAAGCAGACACTTCTCTATTCATAAAGAGAAGTAGTACAGAGGTAATTTACTTGTGTGTTTATGTTGATGACATCATCATTATAGGCAATGATGTCAATGGGATTAGGCACATCAAAGGACAGATGATGAAAGAATTCAAGATTAGTGATCTTGGATTATTGAAGTATTTCTTAGGTCTTGAGTTAGTCTACACCAACTCAGGTATATATATCACTCAAAAGAAGTATGTACAGGATATGGTCAAGAAGTTTGGTTTGCAGGATGCTAAAGTATCTACTACTCCAATGGAGGTCAACCTAAAGCTAAGTGCTCATGAAGGAGAAGAAGTCCAAGACATCACAGGATACCAAAGTATGGTAGGTAGTTTGAACTATGCTACCTTGACAAGAATTGACATAGCATATGGAGTTAGTGTGCTTAGTCAATTCATGCACAAACCAAGGGTGAGGTAGAGGCAGCAAAGAAGATCTTGAAGTATCTGAAGGGAACTCAAAGTCATGGTTTGTACTTTCCTTATACATCAGATATTGACATCAAAGTTTACTCAGATGCAGATTGGGCAGGATGCAAGGATGATAGGAGAAGCACCTCAGGATACATTTTTTTTGCACGAGATAAGCCTATTTCTTGGTCAGCCAAGAAACAACCTACAGTGGCATTGTCATCCACTGAAGCAGAGTATAGAGGGCTTGCCAATGCCACTCAAGAAGCTATCTGGTTGAAGCTTCTATATACAGAGTTAGGTCTATATACAAGGCCACCAATCATCTTTGGAGATAACACTAGCTCTCTTCACCTTGCAGCAAATCCAATATATCATGCCAGAACCAAACACATAGAGGTTCATTACCACTATGTGAGGGAGAAGTTACTTAGAAAAGAGATTCAATTGACATATGTGTCTACTAATATGCAATGTGCAGATTTACTCACTAAAGCATTGGATGGAAACAAGCTATGCAGATTCAAATCCATGATTGGATTACAGGATGTGATTGAAGACTAAAGATAAAGAAGATGAAGACTTAAGCCAAAGTGTTTGGCTTGAGGGGGAGCTGTTGGTGCATTACAAGCCTTCACACTTGGCTTGGAACTTTGGAAGATTGGCTTGGAACCCTTGAAAGATATCTCCATGAGAAGCAATAACCATAGGAACTTAGTCTTATATGTTATTACCTTTTACCCATTGTAAAAGTCCTTAGTGACTTGGCATCTACTTGAAATCAGTTACCAACTTGATTAGTCGTGGATTCTTAGTTGAGTTAATGGAGAGAATATCTCCCTACTTTTAGTAGAGATATTCTAGGGAGCCTACATTTGAATTTCAAATTCAAATGATGACCCAACTCATATAAAAATGGAGAGAAAAAACTCGAGGCTGAATCACTCACTTTAGCTCACTCCCCGAGGCATTCTAGTGTTGTAACTGTGTGTGTGTTAGTGCTACTCCATAGCCTACACCACCACACCTCAATTAGCTATGCTTGTCATACTAATGAGCTTGTATAATCATATCAATCAATAGATATATACACATTCATCATATCTGGTTCTCTGTGTTTTCTACTTCAAATTTTTCAACTTCCAAGGAGCATTTCTTAGTGCTCACTGAACCAAATCAAGAGTTTAATAGCTCGTTGGAACCAGCTCAAGGTCTTCTACAAGCATACAAGATTTCAGAAAATTTCATTCAGCCATTTTTGAGAAATCGGCTTCGAAGTCACCTCTAGTCTATCTCCGTAACTCTCCTAAAAAGTCGGGGGTAATCATAATTTTGCTAAATCAATTTCTTTGGATGTGGTTTATCATTTCTTCTCATTTCACTTGCAAATGGTAGCTCATTAAGGTACTTTAATACTCTCAAAAGGAATTGTTTCAATTGCAAGTGTGCTGGTCACACTGAGCATAACACTGAGCAGGTATCACTACAGAAATAGCAAGTTTTCTAGAATTTGTGAAGTACAAGTTGTTTGTTTTGATTTGGTCATTAAACAAATCATTTGCAAAGCACATATATGCTTTCTTGGTATCATTTGAAAGCTCAAGGTGTGTACTAAGCATTTCTCGAATCAAAGGAGGGCAGGTGTGAAGCAGGTATAGCAGCACCAACTCATTTCTTGAGTGCATCCAACCATCACTCCCAACAAGTTGATCACTGGTCATTTCTCCATAACATTCTGTGATTCAAAGCTTGTTGGATTCAGCTCGACGTTGTCTACATACTACCAAAGTTTGAAGAGATTCTATTCAGCCATTTCCGACAAATTCCCGTCGAGGTGATCACTGCTCATTGTCTACTACAGTCCTAAAAAATAGGGGGTATAGCTTAACTTGCTAAATTGATTTCTCTTAGCATAGTTTATCTTTTTACATCATTTCACTTGGAATAGTTAGCTTGCTAAGCTAGTTAGATACCTCTATAAGGAATTTTTCCAATTCCTACTATGCTGGTCACATTGAGCAAAATACCCAGCAGGTGTCAAGACATAAATAGAAGGTTTTCTTGAGTTTGTGAGTTTCAAGTTTTGGTTCAATCATTGCACACATCGTTTCCAAAGTACATACGCCATTTTATGGTGTCATTGGAAAGCTAAGGAGGTCCACTTATCAAGCCTGAAGCAAAAGAGGGCTGGTACAATGCAGGTTTTAGCAGTACCTACTCAATCTCTTGGAGCATCCATCCATCTTTCCCAACATACCTATCTATCTATCTATCTATCTATCTATCTATCTATCTATCTATCTATCTATCTATCTATCTATCTATCTATCTATCTATCCATCTATCTATCTATCTATCTATCTATCTATCTATCTATCTATCTATCTATCTATCTATCTATCTATCTATCTATCTATCTATCTATCTATCTATCTATCCATCTATCTATCTATCTATCTATCTATCTATCTATCTATCTATCTATCTATCTATCTATCTATCTA
>CM035439.1:46065140-46070140 GCA_020310875.1 Ceratopteris richardii | reverse complement strand
TTATATGAGTTGGAAGTTAATTTGAATTTCAAATTCAAACTAAGGCTCCCAAGAATCTCTCCTCTAAAAGTAGGGAGATATTCTCTCTACTAAACCATTCATTTTTTCCACGACTAATCAAGTAGGTAAGTGATTACATGAGGTGCCAAGTCATATAGACTTTTACAATGGGTAAAGAGGTAAGAACTTATAAGCATAAGTTCATATGGACCTTGCTTCAAGTGAAGCCTTGATAAATGTTGTCCAAGCTAACCTTCCAAGGTTCCAAGCCAAGTGTGAAGGCTTGAAATGCACCAACAGCTCCCCCTCAAGCCAAGCACTTTGGCTTAAGTCTTCATCTTTAGTCTTCAATCACATCCTGCAATCCAATCGTGGATTTGAATCTGCATAGCTTGTTTCCATCCAATGCTTTAGTGAGTAAATCCGCACATTGCATATTAGTAGACACATATGTCAATTGAATGTCTTTACTAAGCAGCTTCTCTCTCACATAGTGGTAATGAACCTCTATGTGTTTGGTTCTGGCATGATATATTGGATTAGCTGCAAGGTGAAGAGAGCTAGTGTTATCTCCAAAGATAATTGGAGGTCTAGTGTATAGACCCAACTCTGTATACAAGAGCTTCAACCAGATAGCTTCTTGAGTGGCATTGGCAAGCCCTCTATACTCTGCTTCAGTGGATGACAATGCCACTGTAGGTTGTTTCTTGGCTGTCCAAGAAATAGGCTTATCTCCTGCAAAACAAATGTAACCTGATGTGCTCCTCCTATCATCCTTGCATCCTGCCCAATCTGTTGGTGCATTTCAAGCCTTCACACATTGGCTTGGAACCTTGGAAGATTAGCTTGGACAAAGTTCATCAAGGCTTCACTTGAAGGAAATGGCATAGGAACCCATACCTATGATTTATTACTTTTACTTTCATTGTAAAAGTCTTAGTGACTTGGCATCTACTTGAAATCAGTTACCAACTTGATTAGTCGTGAATTCTAAGTTGATTTAATGGAGAGAATATCTCCCTACTTTTAGTAGAGATATTCTAGGGAGCCTACATTTGAATTTCAAATTCAAATCTTCTATAAAAACTATGGAAAAAAGTCGCGGCCGCAGTTCCTTGGTAGTAGCTCATCTCCCGAGGCTTATTGCTCTTGTAAATGAGCATGTGTTAGTGCTACTTCATAGCCTACACCACCACACCTCAATTAGCTATGCTTGTCATGCTAATGAGCTTGTATAATCATATCAATCTATAGATATTTACACATTCATCATATCTGGCTCTCTGTGTTTTCTACTTCAAGTCTGTCAACTTCCAAGGAGCATTTCTCAGTGTTCACTGAACCAAATCAAGAGCTTAAGAGCTCGTTGGAATCAGCTCAAGGTCTTCTACAAGCATACAAAATTTCAGGAGATTTCATTTAGCCATTTTGGAGAAATCGCGCTCGAAGTAGTCACGGGTATAGTTCTGCACAACTCCTAAAAAGTCGGGAGTGCTCCTAAGTTTGCTAAATCAATTTCTCTGGATGTGGTTTATCATTTCTTTTCATTCCACTTGCAAATGGTAGCTTATTAAGGTACTTTAATTCCCCCAAAAGGAATTGTTTCAATTGCAAGTGTGCTGGTCACACTGAGCATAACACTAAGCAGGTATCATTACAAAAATAGCAAGTTTTTTGGATTTGTGAAGGAACCAAGTTATCTATTTTGGTTTGATCACTACACAAATCATTTGCAAAGTACATATATGGTTTCTTTGTGTCATTTGGAAGCTAAGCAAGTGTACTAAGCATATCTGAAGCTAAAGGGGGCTGAAGCAAAGCTGGTCTAGCAACTTCAACTCATTTCTTGAGTGCATCCAACCATCACTCCCAACAGTGGTATCAGAGCAAATAAGGTAAACATGGGAGATGGATTTCCTTCATTCATTGACAAATTGGACAGAAACAATTACCAAGCTTGGTCTTTGAGGATGAAGACCTATCTACAAGGAAGGAGCTTATTTGGATACATATCAGGAGATGAGGAATTGCCCTCATTTAAAACTAGAGGACTACCCACCAAGGATGAACATGAAAGACTCAACCAATGGTGTGCAAAGGATGCTTTGGCAAGGTCTTACCTTCTTAACTCTATATCTGATTTTCTTTTACCTCATGTAAGGAACTGTAAGACTTCCCAAGAGACTTGGGAAACCTTGTCAACATACTTCTCTTCCAACACAAGGGCTAGGAAAAATCAACTGTGGATTGAATTCACAACCCTTAGGAAGCAGCCCAAGCAATCAGTCTCAGAGTATGTGACAAAGATTAAAGATGTGGCAGACCAATTAGCAAGCATTGGAGAGGAGATTGAAGAGGAGCAAATAGTCAGGCAAGTAACAAATGGACTCAAGGCAGATGATAAGTGGGAAAGTTTCACCACTGCAATGGATCTCTATATGGACATGCATACCCCAGATCTCACAACACTCATGCGCCAACTATTCACACATGAAGCAAAGTTTACAAAGGCAGGAGATCAATCAAAAGGTAACAACCCCTCTGCTCTCTATACTGATAAGAAAGTTAAGGATAAAGGTAAAGGGAAGAAACAGGATGAAGAAAGCTCTTCCTCCCAAGCTAATTATGCAGGGAGAGGTAGATCATCTAGAGGAAGAGGCAGAGGAGGTAAGTCAGGTAGGGGGAGACCCTACAACTCATCACCATGCATTATTTGTGGATTGTCCAATCATACCACAGATGAATGCTACAAGAACTACAAGAATCAGAGAGGAAGAGGCTACTCAAGAGGTGGATACTCTCAAGGGAGAGGCAGGTTCAACCAACACCAAGGCTACAATGGATACAACAATCAACACAACAACAATTACAACCACAACCACAATGGTAACTACCAAGGTGGATTCAGAAATAGAAGGGATTACAACAATTACACAGAGGAGCAAGATGACTCCCTATTGATCATGAATATGACCTCCAAGGTAGGTACAAATGATGATCATTTATTTTACATTGACTCAGGATGTTCTAACCATGTAGCTGGCAATGTGGCACTACTTTCTGATTTGGAAGAACCCAAGGGAAAACATCAGGTACAAACAGGTGATGACACTAAACATTATATTGTTAAGATTGGAAATGTGAAGACATGTGATGGTAACCAGAACCTATTGAGCAGGGTACTCTATGTACCAACCATCACCAAGAATCTAATGAGTGTTGGTCAGATTGTGGAGAAAGGTTTGCAGGTCAGATTCACACAACATGGAGCATATGTGGAAGACCGAAGACATGGATTCAGAAGGATAGCCAAAGGGGAGAAATCAGGTAGATTGTTTACTTTTGAGCTAGAAGACACCAAGAACATTGCTTTGTATAATTACAAGGATCAAACACTTTCAGAGTTACAAATATGACATAAGAGGTTAGGGCACATAGGTGAAAGAACCCTAAAGCAAATGTGCAGGGATCAATGTGTGCTTGGAATACCTAATGTGTCCAAGCAACACATGATTTACAAGTGTGGAGCATGTCAGTTTGGTAAGTCTCACAGATTGCCATATTTAAGGAAAGGTTTCATGCATGAAGACTACCTAGACTTGGTACACACAGATGTTTGGGGACCTAGCAAGGACCCTTCCATTTCAGGTTCAAGGTATTATGTGTCCTTTATTGATGACTATAGCAGGTGGACCATCTTATACTTTATGAAGCATAAAGATGAAGTGTTTAATTGTTTCAAGAGGTATCTTGCACTTGTTGAAAATCAAACAGGAAGAAGCTTGAAGAGGCTAAGGTCAGATGGTGGAGGAGAATACTTCTCCAATGAGTTTGAAGATTTCTTGCAGGAAAGAGGCATCAAAAGGGAGGTAACTACAAGGTACTCACCTGAACAAAATGGGGTAGCTGAAAGAAGGAATAGACTCATAGTAGAAACAGCTAGGTCTATGCTTAATGAAAAGAAATTGCCAAATTATCTTTGGGCAGAGAGTGTATCCACTGCCACCTATCTCATCAATAGGTTGCCATCCAAATCACTTGATGGCATGACACCATATGAAGCTTGGCATGGTAAGAGACCCTCTCTGGATCATTGTAAAATCTTTGGTTGTGTAGCATATGTGCATATTCCCTCACAGGTAAGGGAGATTCTACAACCCAACAAACAAAGGCTTCAAGGTAAGCAGAGATGTCATCTTTGATGAGAATGACTCATGGTATGAGAATGAATGCGGGAAGGTTAGTCTACCCTATGATATGGAAGAAGATTTCCCAAAACTCACCAAGGAGGAACCAATTCAGAAAGATGAATCAAGCTCAGATGATGATGATACAATTAACCTTGAAGAGTTCAAGGCATGGAAGTCCAAAGGAAAGATGAAGATGAAGAAGCTAGAGGATACACCAGAATCCTCAACTCAAGCAATGAGGAGATCTCAAAGAGAAAGCAAAAGACCAATCAGATTTGGGTATGACACATCACTTGTAACTAAACATTCTGTATATCTTGCAAAGGATTTGTTGAATGAAGAACCAGGTACCTATGAAGAAGCAATCACAAAACCAGAATGGAAAGAAAAACCCCTCTGCCTCTTCCTCTAGATGATCTACCTCTCCCTGCATAATTAGCTTGGGAGGTAGAGCTTTCTTCATCCTGTTTCTTCCCTTTACCTTTATCCTTAACTTTCTTATCAGTATAGAGAGCATAGGGGTTGTTACCTTTTGATTGATCTCCTGGCTTTGTAAACTTTGCTTCATGTGTGAATAGTTGGCCCATGAGTGTTGTGAGATATGGGGTATGCATGTCCATATAGAGATCCATTGCAGTGGTGAAACTTTCCCACTTATCATCTTCCTTGAGTCCATTTGTTACTTGCCTGACTATTTGCTCCTCTTCAATCTCCTCTCCAATGCTTGCTAATTGGTCTGCCACATCTTTAATCTTTGTCACATACTCTAAGACTGATTGCTTGGGCTGCTTCCTGAGGGTTGTGAACTCA
>CM035439.1:46040140-46042640 GCA_020310875.1 Ceratopteris richardii | reverse complement strand
TGGTTCTGGAACTCTATGGTTTGGTAGTAAGCATCTCGTTCTCTGCGGGCATTTGCTAAGTCCTTTTGATATTTAGATTCTCTGTTCAATTGATGTTTCAGCATATTGTTGACGTCGTCTAAGGATTCTTTTGTTCTTTGTAGCTCTTCTACTGTCTGCTTTGCTTCTCTCTGCTGCTCTTGGTATTTTTGTATTGTGTCCTGCAACTAGACTCTTGTTTCTTCTAGTAGGTTTCCTAGTGCTATTCTTGTATTGTCTGTATCTTTGATTGTTTGATTTAACTTTATTATTTCGGTGTCAGCAGCTGTGAGTAATTCTTCTTTTTCAGCTAATGCCTTATCTCGCTGGCTTGAGCTTTCTTCTTGTGCTTAGAGTGTAGCCTGTAGTTGCTTGATCTGCTCATGGAGTGCATGATTTTCTGCTCTTGCTGCTTGTAATTCTTCCTGAAGAGGGGTGATATCTACCTCCATTATTTCCAATTTCCTTTGGAATTCTTCTCGTGCATTGTCTGTGGCTTGCTTCAGGTGTTGCGGCAGTTGTTGGGATAGATTAATTAAAAGGTGACCCATGGCTTCTAATTCCAAAAAAACTGGAATGGGGTGGGGTGGCACGGGAGGGCGAGGTTGCGACGAGGTTTTGGTGAGCAGTTGTTGTGAATTAGGTGGTGAATAATTGAGGGAGGATGTAGAGGCTTCAGAAGTTCCGGTGGGGTGACTGGGCTTGATGGGGCTACGGGGTGGTTCCGGTTGAGAGATGGGGTTAGCAGGTGGGGTTTTGGGGAGGGCAGAGTCAGTAGTTGTTACCTTGTTTGTTTGTTCCGTTTCTGCATTGTGTGCTTTTGTGGATTCCACTGCCTTCAGTAGATTGTCTAGTGCATCTTGATTAGATTGCTGCTCATTTTCCTGTTGCTCTGATTCTTTTTCGGTCGAAATTATTTCCGTCTCTGCTTGATCTTGTTGTTCTTGTTCCTCAATCGATGATTCATTATGCATTGAAGTTGCTGTATCATGGAAGGTTTCTTCTTCGTTCTTCTCTTCGTCTTTATCGTCATCGTTAACTTTGCCAGCTGAGCCTTGTGCTTCACTTTCTGAGGAGCTAATTCTGATACGTTTCCTACGGAACAACTGTTTGAGCTCTTCTTCATCTTCTTCTTCCTCATCTTCTAGTAGTTGAACTGACTCTTCGTGCCTTAAAACTGGTCCTCGTGGTGGTGGTTGAGCGGCGAGTATGGTTGGGAAGAGGAAAGAAAGGATGTGGGGAAGTCTGGATCGAGGGGTGGTTCCTTTGTTGACTTGTTTCACTATGGCGACGCATTCCTTATGGATTCGGTGAAAGAAAAATGAGGCAAAATTAACGGGTTCTCGTGCGGCAAGGTCGATGGCGGAATAGAATGGGCGGGAGATACCGTAGGTGTGTTTCTGGAGATTAAGGATCGCAACTAAGAACTGCAATGCGGTTCTTTCAGGTTCGGGGCGGCAGAGAATGGCGTATTCGTTCGATGAATGGTGGGGGAAAAGTTTGGTCATGCGGGCTACGGGGATACTTGGGCCATTCTCGCGGCCTTGTGGAGTGAGGCGGAAGGCTTCAGCGAAGGCCTGGAAGGTTATTACGGTTCTAGATGGTAGGGAGGGGAAGAGCCATTGTCGTTCGGTGATGGGAGATTGGGTGATGGCTGGGATAATTTGTGCGAAGAAGGGATGGGCTTCCACTGAGTGCCAAGCCAGCTCAGCGAAGTTGGCCAACCCTCGGATACGCAAGTATTCTCCTACCTCGGTAGGGATACCATCACAGAAAGCTGTGTAGTTCGTCAACGCTTCCATTGCGCCCGCGAACACAAATACACAGGACACAACACACGGATACACAGAACACAGAACACACAATTACAATCACAAGAACACAATAGCGTTTTTGACGCAACCGAAGAGCTTAAGTACAGATATTACGGTGGGGGGATAGGAAGTGGTGGTTATCATTGTGCGGTGCTAGAATGATATTGCTTTTAATTTGGCATGCATACTTGATTAATTGGTAAGGAGGGCGGCTTATGACAAAACACGGCTATTTAAAAAAGAAGAGAAAGAACAGAATGAAAAGTAAAAAACAAAAGCTAAAAAATGCGGTCCACCGCCGAATGATTTAATGCGGACTAGTAGCGCTTCGATACGGCCGCAGCTTCGAGCTGTTGATTGCTTTTGGAAGTGGATTTCCGGTCAACGTAGTCAACCGAAAAGTTGCTGGACCGATTTGCTATGAGATTTTGTAAGGGCCGAACCACCGTAATTTGAATTTTCCGGCGGATCTATTTGACTTTGCATTATAAAAAAGTACAAGCTGTCCTACCAAAAACACTGGAGTTTTCAGGTTTCTATCGTGCTTCCTTGCCTGTCTTAGTTGAACTTCGTGCATAGTTAAGAAACTGAGCCATCGGTGCTCATCTAACTCTCTGAGTGTGTCCAACCGAATTGACAGTGAGTCTTCCGGTAGACGTTTCTGAGTG
>CM035439.1:45862640-46017640 GCA_020310875.1 Ceratopteris richardii | reverse complement strand
TGGCTAGATTTTAGAGGAGGTGTACATTTCACAACCTCCAGGCTATGAGGACCCAAAAAAGGTAACATATGTATGCAAATTGAATAAATCTCTTTATGGATTGAAGGAGGCACATAGGGCATGGAACCATAGGTTTACTACATACCTTGAGGATCAAGGTTTTGTGATGAGTAAAGCAGATACTTCTCTATTCATCAACAGAAGTAATTCAGAGGTAATATACCTATGTGTATATGTTGATGATGTCATACTTACAGGTAATGATGCTGTACTCAAATGTCAAACACAGAGATGAATTGCATCCGACATATCCCCTAAACATCCACTATAAGTGGGTTGTTGATTTAGTTACCATGCCTTTGGGGATACAACAGATGCGATATATTGTGCTCGCAAGAGAGGACCTGACAAACCATGCTGAAGGAAGAGCTCTGAGGACAAAAACCACGAGCAACATATGTAAGTTTCTACTAGAAGATGTGTTTAGCAGATTTGGCTATGTTGAGAAAGTAGTTGCTGACAGAGGTGAGCTTGATGCTCAAGAAGCCAAGGACTTCTTTGAAAAGTATGGTATTCCGCTATCACTCACCACTGCTTACAATCCTCAAGCCAATGGGAAAATTGAGCGTGGACATCTTCCGATTATTAAAGCTTTAGGTAAGGCTTGTGAGGAAAAAATAAAGAACTCGCCAAAATACCTTCCCTTTGCCCTATGGGCAGATAGGATGACGTGCACTAGGACTACTGGATACATGCCAGCAGAACCAATGTACTGTCAAAAACCTATTTTAGCGACGTAGTCACATGCCCTAGCATGGACTTCATTGCCTTGGGAAGATGAGGTATCGAGAGAAGATCTTCTAGCAATGCGGATTCTTCAATTACAAAGAGGAAGAAATTTAGTAGAAGAAGCTACAGTTAGGCTCAGAGCATCTAGAGAAAGAAACAAGATGGCATTTGATAAGTCCCGTAGATTAAGACCCAAAAAGTTAAATGAAGGAGATTGGGTACTCGTCTACAATAGCTCACTTGATACGCAATACGAAGCTCGAAGAAAGTTGGTGAAAAGATGGTTCGGTCCATATGTGATATATAAAGTATTTGATAATGATACATACTTGCTCAGGGAACTAGATGGAACCAAGTTAAAGGAACTAATTGCTGGGAAAAGAGTTAAGTTATTTAAAAGAAGAGAGAATGAGGGTTATGAGACAGGCAGATGAAGAGAAAGAAGAAGATGAAGAAGATGAAGAGCTTGCAGAAGAAATCCAAGATGGAGAAGAGGTAAATACAAATGGGGACTAAAGAACATAAATATATGTATATGTAAATATCAAAAGTGTAAATAAATAAGAAGATTAACTAATATGAAATAATATAATAAGTGTCCAAAGGTATGATTGTGTGTTGAATAATTAAAGTCTATAAACATGAATGTATGTTGGTGTACATAAATAAATATTACATGTATGATCATTTCTAATGTGTCTTTTTTGAAGGTGCAGTTGTAGCTATAGATAAAGAATTGTGAGTCAACCATGGAAAGGGACTTTTCTAATGAGGCCGAGACATCATCTCGGAAGAATTCAGCTCGAGATAGGAATGTCAATTTAAATTCAGCTAGAAATAGAGCTTTGACTCAAATTAGGAATGCATCTTTAGAACGATCTTCGGATGATGCTTTAATTTTTGAGTACTTACTTCCCGCACCTGTAGATCCCTTAGCACACAGAACAGTGATTGAGGAAAGACCACCAGCTAGAGTTGCTTCAAACTATATCAAGGATACATGTCTAGTGCGGCCTAGGTCTAGACCTATAGATCAGAACAGGAATAGGGGACTAGCTCGACCTAGGGGTGTGCCTCTTGACCCATCCACGTATTATGTTTTCTTGTCCACCTATCTGTTCCCTATGCCTATAGATATTCGAGAAGAAGAAGAAAGAGTTGTGGTAAGAATATATCGTGAAATGGTTCGAGAACAATGTGAAGATGATCCGTTAAGTGAAGAAGAGATTGATGCCTATATTCATGACTACTTGCTTTCCGATTCGGTTGACCAAACGAGAGCCTTGGTATACAGGCATCCATAAGAGTTAAAAATTAAATAAGACCAAAAGATTATGAGTTAGGAGTCAAAGGTTGCTATTGTACATATATAAAGGTAGATAATGCCTTCTAAACTTGTGATCTAAGGTGTGTATATATGTGTTTCATGATCATGTTTTGTTTCAGCATTCATCTTCAAAAACATGTTTCAAGATAATTCAGCAAAGTATGTAAGTTGTGAATAATACAATGAAATGTCTAATATTTTTTTATCAAGTTTTTTTTAAGAAAAAGGAATTGGATTAGGAAATGAAGAGTGACGACTCGGAATGGTGATCTCCTTCAGCAAAATTTCATCAATAAAGGGTTTGATTATTTTTTGAGTTAATTGGTAGATGCACATCCAATTGCATGCTAAATAAGTTTTAAATACATGAAGAAAATCTGAGCTTTAGAATGAGTGAGAAGCCTCATCGTCAAATGCTAATTACCTCTCTTATTGCACCATTATGTTTTTAATGCACTTAAGAGTATGCATGTATATGGCCCACTACATGGCCGTGCATAGGCACAATGATTTGTATGCCCATGCACTTGATTCTTTTCACTCTACTTGAATTTTAAAATGACTTGCAGATATAGGAATTGGTGGTGGTGTGTCCGGAGGCCACACAGGTTTGGAGGGGGTGGATGTCGTGAAGATTTTCAAACTTCACAAAGATCATTCTTGTTCTACTTTTCCTGGAACTCCCTTACTTATTAATGGAGTATTGTGGAGGAACATATTTCCATTCCTCATTGACAGAAGGAGTTTATTTTTTTTGTTGAATGTTCCGTTTATTGTTCAAATGAAAGGCATTCATTTATCATCATAGAGTGTGAAGGCTGCTATGCTTCAAACTTTTTGATAATAGCAAAAAGGGTAAGACCAAAATATTTGGTCGCTCGTGCTTTTTTTTCAGTTGTTGGCAGAATCCATTTGGAAGGAAAGAAGGGAAAACTCCATTCCAGAAGGAGGAAGGCACTTGCACATGAAAAGAGGGGTGGCCCGCATGCATTCCCTTGGGAGTATGTGCCACATATGCTGCTAAGTTTTGTGCTAAAACGAGCATATACTCAACTCTAGCGATGCTGAAAAGCTTGGGAGGAAAGAGAGGCTCGGAGACCTTCAAAGCGGGGAAGGAGATTTGGATCTCTGTTTTTTTCGTTTGGGGGGGACTATTCACGAGTGTCGCTGTCAAGAGAGATCAGAAGGAACAAAGAGGAAAAAAAAGAAAGATGACGATAGGGGCGCTCTGAGCTCTGTTTTTTGACATGCTCTATTACAGAAGTATCATTTATCTATTGCAAAATTGCTACAGAAGAGCAGAGGGGACTGCCAGAACAAATTGAATCCATGGAGAGAAGGCGATTCCTTGGAAAGTTGTGTTTACAGCGGGGAATTGTTCTTCGTGGAGGAAACAGTCGTTGAAGGAGGAGTAGATTTTGGAAGCAAAGTTTCTCTCAGGAATTCGATGGTGTGCATCTGTTATACTCAGAGGAAGAACTGAAGGCGAGGATTTCTCTTGCTGTGCTTGTAGGGGAACGTGAAAGTCAAAGGTTACCTCTTGTAGGGGAATGTGAAAGTCAAAGGCTCTCTAAGCTCTGTTTTTTGACATGTTCTATTACAGAAGTATCATTTATATATTGCAAAACTACTACAGAAGAGCAGAAGGGATTGCCAGAATAAATCGTATCTATGGAGAGAAGGCGATTCCTTGGAAAGTTGTGTTCACAGCGGGGAATTGTTCTTCGTGGAGGAAACATTCGTTGAAGGAGGAGTAGATTTTGGAAGCAAAGTTTCTCTCAGGAATTTGATGGTGTGCATCTGTTATACTCAGAGGAAGAACTGAAGGTGAGGATTTCTCTTGTTGTGCTTGTAGGGGAACGTGAAAGTCAAAGGTTACCTCCGCGTTGGCAGAATTGACACTTCAACAAGGAGGAGTCAGAGAAGTATGTTGTGGAGGGATGCGTACACGATAAGACAATCGTAACCTGTTTAATAAGAATCAGCAGGACATCTACTCCTTATGGGGTGACAACAAAAATAGGAGAGAATTTCTTGGAGCATCGTTTACAGAGACCACTATTTGAGTCTGCCATGGCAAAGTTGATTTGTCATGCTGCATATCTTGGAAGAAGAGGCTCAATGAACACTTATGATATGCAAACGAAAGGCTGTGGATAGAAAAGGCTCAATGATCACTTATGATATGCTATCTTTGAGGTTATAAATGGAAAAAGATGTTCTCCGGAGGCTTGTAAGAAAATATGCATATCTGAAAAATATCGAAGTGCTGCTGGAGCGTGGAAGAACATAAAGGAAAATTATTGCCAGGTTTTGTAATATTTTTTATTTCTTTGTTTTGGATAGCATACAACTTTATATGACATCTTTGTATATGGCATAGAAAATGAAATACAACTTGACTTCTCAGCGAAACCGCTTATAGTTCCTTCGGTTCAATGTTTCTACAAGATAAATGCTTCATTTCAAACAAATGAAAGCACCTAGTTCTTGTGCTTGAAGTTTTGTAGGATCATAGGTGACGTTCGAACCTTCTTCATATAGTTATGTATGTTGATTTTGGAATGTAGAAAAATTGTAAACCTGTTTTTTCATCCATATTGAAAGTTGCAAGTTTAATCAACCATTGGGTGTGAATAAAACTCCCTTCTTTTTTTTTATGTGTGTACTGAATGTCCTACTTTTTGAACATGTTTTCTATGCAGCATAATAGATGAATGAAATAGTTCAGTGCGTAAGTCCTTCTACTTAAACCGAAAGTTCACGATTGAAACTCTGCATATGGTTTATAGGAAACATACTATAGGAAAAGGTCTCCCTCGAAGAGAAAGGGTTTCCTTGCACCAAGAAACTCAACTCTATTCGTTTCACTATCCGTGACCTCAACAGGAACACTTCGTTGGATTTTTTGTGGAGACATTTTTGCATATATTTCAGCCTAACACATTAAACATAAAAGAAATTTATTGCGCACCTCTTGTTTTGATCTGAGAAGTTTGCATAGGTTTCATCTAAATTGTGAACTAGATCCTTAAAGCGAATGTTTAAAAAGCAAGAATAAGAAGAACATGTTTACATCTCAATACAACTAAACTTCAGATAAGTTATGTGTCATGTAATTTTTCCATTTATAATACCAAAGTACTCGAACACCTACTCGTATGCTCTTATGCATCAACAAGTTAAGTTCTTAGTTATCTACTCCTCCCTTCTTTCTATGAACCCATCTTTTCCATGATTACCATGTTTTAGTCAAAGTCACTTTCTTGGCATTCAGTGTGCACCCCTAAGCGCGCAAGAACCCGACCACACCGAGCTCAATTTTCCCATTGGCTTCAGGATTGTAAGCAGTGGTGAGCGACATCCGAATTCCATATTTTTCAAAAAAGTCTTTGGCTTCCTGAGCATCAAGCTCACCTCTCTCGGCAACTATTTTCTCGACATAGCCAAATCTACTAAACATGCCTTCTATTAGAAACTTGCATACATTGCTCGTAGTTTTCATCCTTAGAGCTCTTCCTTCAACATGATTTGTTAAGTTCTCTCTCCCCAGCACAATATACCTCATCTATTGCACCCTGAATGGCATTGTAATCAGATCAACAACCCACTTATAGTGGATATTAAGAGGATATGTAGGATGCAACTCATCCCTGTGTCTAACATTCAAATACACCTAGCAAGGTTTACAAGTGGCTACATATTTCTGGACATCTACATGTTGGTGCAAGTGCCAAGCCCTCACACTTGGCTAGGAATTGGAAGAAGCTATGTGCAATTGTTTGAAGAACCACATGAACCATTGCTTATGGTTTTTTACCATTAACCATTGTAAACATTTTTTGACTTGAGAGAATATTGTAAGCCCACATATCTTGTGGAGTTTGGAGATCTAAAAGCTACGAATCTTGCTTGTTAAATTGACTCCTAACTTAGAAGAGTACTTTCAGGTAGAGCATCTATTTGAATTTCAAAATGCAAACTTTTGAAAAGTTATATAAAAGAGACTTGTAGTCTTGCGGCCATTGTGCCCCCATCACTGAGTGTAGAGTTGAACATTTGATGTAATTGAGAGACGCACACTATAGCCTACTCCTATCACCATCATTGGACATCATATTCATGTCAATGATCATGTACAACATTGTTACATAATACATTACATTTATGATTACATCTACATTTATCTCTATCATTGTCACTCACAATAGTGAACTTGCCTTGCTCATATGTTAGTGATCTCTCCACCATTTTCAATGTTCTATAGCTCATCGGAACACACTCAAAGTCTACTATAAGTTGAAAAATTTTGAAAGCATTTCATTCATCCAATGTAGAGAAAAGAATCTCGAAGCGTTCACTAGTCTTTCTCTACACATCTCCTAAAAAGTCGAGGCTAATGTTTTACTTGCTAAATTGATTGCTCTGTTGTTGGTTCATGACAACCATCAATTGATGCTTTAGATGAAGACCTGAAGTCAAAGAGTGAAGAAAAGATTAGCCTATGAAGCTTGAAGATAGTGCACATTCGGGAAATGAAGACTTATATACATATGTACATTAAACTTGTAGTTAGCTCACATATACCTTTTGTTATGGTCATGAGCTTGTACATATATGCCTATACATACAAGAAGAAAGTCGAGGCATATGAAAGAGCATGAGATATGAAGAATTAGATGTTGTAAGAGTCATTAGATACTTGAGAAGTGTAGAAGATCTCTCTCATCATTTAGATGTAAAAGTGTTTAGAGAAGAAGAAAAATTGTGCCCGATCTTTTATGGAGTACTCCTTCTGTGTTTAATCTTTTGTGAAATGCTTTTGTACAAGTCTAAGTCTAGATTTTACTCACCTCTGTACAATTTTTTAGATTCTAATTGTGATCAAGCTAAGAGAATTGAGTGTAGGAACATTTACATGTGTAAATGTGAAGAAGTGAAGTTGCAACAGGTGCAAAATTTGATGCTAATGTTTTGGTCAATTCTCCTTCCACAATGTAAAATTTTGAGCAAACAAGCTCTCATTATTTAATTGGAAGGTAAGCTACCTATGGCTAAAAGCATTTGAATAAATGGGTTGTAATTTGAGAGAACTATGCATTTAAAGTTATAGGTGTCAAAGTCAACTGTAGAGAAGTATAGGTTTAGACATAGGTGGATTGTTTGAGTCATTTCTAAAGATCTAATGAGGTTTTTAAGATGATTTAACTTGGAGAATGTGCAAAAACATTAGAAAACATTTGATACAAAGTTTCATTGAAAACATTAGACAAAGTTAGGCAATGGGTGAGTTAAGTGCAACAGACTTTTTTGAGTAGTGACTCTTTTCATAGTCAGTGCAAATTTTAACAGTTTGGTATTTGTCTTCCAAAATTGATCAACGTTTTGAGTTATTCTTGATATAGAAGTGTTCTAAAATCAAGGAAGCTTGTTCTTTTGGAGATTAACACTCTCCATCAGTGGTATCAGAGTAGGAATCATCAAAATAGAAGAAAGGAGGACCCGAACTACTGCAGTCATACAGAAATCAACATTTGAAGGTTCAAAAGGTGAAATCTTAAAGGAAAAGCTCGAGAAGAAAGCTTGAAGCTATCAGTAAGATAAAAAGGAACTTCATTTGAAGTAAAGGTACACTTATTCCTCATAAAGCTTGAAGAATTTAATACAAAGGTGAAGAAAGGATGGGAGATTCTCTTCAGATAGAGAAATTGGATATAGAAAACTATCCAGCTTGGTCAATGAGGATGGAAGCTCATTTCATGTGCAAAGACCTGATAGATTACATCATAGATGAAGAAGAAAAACCACAATTCAGATATCCTAGTGTTCCAACTAGGGATGAAATCTCAGATTTGAAGACTTGGATGAAAAAGGATGCTCAAGCATGGAGCATCATCTACATGGGAGTCAATGACTACTTGCTACCTCATATTAGAGGACTTGAAAGTGCAAGTGACATATGGAATGCTTTGGAGGAGAATTTCCAAAATAATACAAAGTCAAGGAAGGCATCCTTATGGGCAGAGTTCACTTCATTCAAAAAGAAAGCTTCTCAATCCATTTCTGATTATGTAACAAGGATGAAGGATATTGCAGATGCATTAGGAGTAGTTGATGAAGATATTGAGGAGGATAAATTGGTAAGGCAAATCCTCAGAGGTTTGAGAGGAGATGCAAAATGGAAGCCATTCATTTTGTCTACTGAATTATCACTAGATCATTTCACTCCTGATTTAAATCAATTGCTAGGACACATGCTAACTTTTGACTAGGATGTCAAAAGTGATGGTGATAAGAGTGCAGGTCAAGCAATGTATTCAAAGGATAAGAAGAAGAATAACAAAGGCAAGCAACAATTAAATGAAAAAGAAGGTACAACTAGCCAAGCCAACTTCCTGAGAGGAAGAGGAGGTGGCAAAGGTAGAGGAACAGGCAGAAGCAATAAAGATGGAGCCAAAGCTTGCTGGAATTGTGGTAAGACAAATCATTTAGCTCATGATTGTTAGCATAATAATCAAAATAATGGAGGATATAGTAAAAATTTTAATTCAAGAGGAAGAGGTGGTAGAAACCAAAGAGGTAATTTCAGAGGTAGAGGTAGTAGAGGTTAGTTTGGAAGAAATGCAAGTAGAGGTTTCCAAAGTCAATCCTACAATAATACCTACTACAATTATGCTTCAGATAAGAAAGAAGATTCAACCTTAATCATGAACGCAACTTGTGAAAGACAAAGTGAAGACCAAAAATTCTTCTACATTGACTCAGGGTGACTAATCATGTAGTCCAAAAAGGTGATAATACAAAGAACAATGTGAAGTCAAATGGATCAGTGAAGGCCAAGGATGGAAGTACTCTCTTGAGTAAAGTCTTGAATGTTCCTACATAAGAATATGATAAGTGTACGACAAATTGTTGGAAAAGGTTATGAAGTAAGGTTCACTAATGATGGAGTTTTTGTGGAAGACCCTAGCAATGGGTATAAACAAATTGTTTCAGGGAAGAAAGAAGGAAGACTTGTCACATCAAAGAGTTGGTCATGCCTTGTTTACTTATGGAGGACATAAGATCTTTGAGTTAGATCTTTGGCATAAAAGGCTTGGACATTTCAATGAAAGAGGTATTAAGGATATGGTTAACAATGGTTCAGTGCTTGGATTGCCTAATATTGCAGGTCAACATATGACATACAAATGTGAGGCATGTCAATTCGGTAAGGCTCATAAGAAATCATATTCTAAGCATGGTTTCATGTATTCAACAGCTTGAGTTGTTACACACAAATGTGTGGGGATCATCAAAGGATTTCAGTATAAATGATTCAAGATATTTTGTGGTTTATGTTGATGATGCTACCAGGTGGATCACTATATATGTGATCAAAGATAAATTAGAGGTATTCAATGCATTTAAAAACTATCACGTGTATATAGAAAGAATCACATGTCAAAAGTTAAAGAGACTAAGGTCAGATTGAGGGGGAGAGTATTTCTCTAATGAGTTCAGTGATTACTTATGGAATGCAGGTATAAAAAGGGAAGTTACTTGCAGGTATTCTCCTTAACAAAATGGTGTAGCAGAAAGGAGGAATAGAACTCTTGTTGAGTTTGCAAGATCAATGATGAAGGAAAAAAATTGTTTGTGGGATGAGGCTGTAAATACAGGTACATACTTGGTTAATAGGTTACCATGTAAAGATTTGCAGGGTATGACACCACATGAAGCTTGGTGGGGTAAGAGACCTACCTTAGATCATTGCAAAGTGTTTGGATGTTTGGCTTATGCATATGTGCCATCTCGATTGAGGCATAAATTGGAACCTAAAGCTCAAAAGTATGTGTTCATTGGATATGATGATAAGCAGATGGGCTATAGGTTGTGGAGTCCATCCACAAAGAAATTCCTTGTATCAAAGGATGTTACATTTGATGAGCAAGGTACTTGGTATGCAGATATAATCAATAATCATGCAGGTGATGAAGAAGTTTTGAATTAGAAGAAAGGTAAATCAAAGGTTTAGATATTTGATGAAGAAGAGAATAATGAAGTACAAGTTGAAGTTGAAGAAGTTCCAAGGTTTGATCCAAAATGTGATGAACCAAAAACTTCAAGAAGTGGAGAACTCAAAAGGTCATCAAGACACAAATGGAAACCTACAAGGTGTAGCTATGGAACTTCGTTTTTGACTACTAAAGATTATGCTTACATGGTGAAAGTAGATGAAGACCCTTCTACATATGAAGAAGCAAAAGGTAAAGAAAATTTGGAGAAAGCTATGGAGGAAGAGTATGCTGCATTGATGGAGAATGAGACATGGGATTTGGTTCCTAAACCAAATAGTCAGAAGATCATTGGATGCAAATGGGTCTACAAGACAAAGAGGTATGCAGATGGAAGTGTGTCTAGGTATAAAGCTAGACTTGTTTTGAAAGGGTATGCTCAGACATATGGTATAGATTATGATGAGACCTATAGTCCTGTGGCAAAGATGACAACCATAAGGACACTCATAGCCATTGTTGCATGTAAAGGTTGAAGATTATGTCAATTAGATGTGAAGAATGCTTTTCTTAATGGTTATATTTTAGATGATGTTTTCATGGAGCAACCACAAGGGTTCAAAGATAAAAGGTATTCAGAATATGTATGTAAGATCAAGAGAGCTTTGTATGGTTTGAAGCAGGCCCCAAGGGCATGGAATTATAGACTTGTAAAGTTCTTGAAGAACCTTGGTTTCCAAGTATCTAAAGCTGATAGTAGCTTGCTTGTTAAAGCAAGTGATGATGGGTTCATTTACATGTGCATATATGTTGATGACATAATTCATACAAGTAGAGATGAGAAGGGCATAAAAGCCTCAAGAAACAAATTGAGAAAGAGTTCAAGATTAGTGACTTGGGAGACTTGTCATATTTCTTGGGCATGGAGATCTTATATACTAAACATGGAGTGTATGTGACTCAAGAAAGGTATTTGAAGAACTTGTTGATCAAGTTTAAAATGGAAGATTGCAGGGTAGCACCTACTCCAATGGAAGTGAATCACAAATTGAGCAGATATGGAGGAGAAGAATTCAAGGACACGAAGCTATATCAAAGTCTGGGTGGTATTGTAATCTATGCTACATTAACTAGGCCTGACTTGTCATATGCAGTTGGAGTGTTGTCTCAATTCATGCGTTGTCCTAGGAAAGAACATTGGGTTGCAAGACAAAGAGTGTTGAGATACATAAAGGGTACACTCAAGGAAGGTTTGTATTATAGTTTTACATCAGATGCAAACATCAAGATATATAGTGATACAGATTGGGCAGGTAATCCTTATGATAGGAGATCAACATATGGATACTTGTGTTATGTGGGAGATAAGTTAATCTCTTGGTGTTCTAAGAAGCAACATACAGTTGCTTTATCATCTATAGAGGCAGAGTATAAAGGTATGGTTGAAGCTGAAGAGTTTTGGCATTATTCAGAGTACACCCACTATTCATGGAGATAATATGAGTTCATTGTATCTAGTTGCTAATCCTGTTTTTCATGCCATGACTAAACATATTGAGATTCAATATCACTTCTTAAGAGAGAAGGTGATTGATAAGGAGATGAAGTCATGCATACTTCAATAAAAGATTAGATTGTAGATATGTTAACCAAAAGTTTGGATGGACCAAAGCTATAGAGATTTAAAGACATGGCAGGTATAAAGAAGACAGAGAAAACCTCAATTGATGATTGAGGGGGAACTATTGGTGTGTGACAACCATCAACTGATGCTTTAGATAAACACTTGAAGTCAAAGATTGAAGAAAAGATTAGCCTATGGAGCTTGAAGATAGTTCACATTCAAGAAATGAAGACTTGTATGCATATGTACATTAAACTTGTAGTTAGCTCACATATACCTTTTCTTATGGTCATGAGCTTCTATATATATGCCTATATATACAAGAAGAAAGTCAGGGCAAGTATGAGCGAGCATGAGATATGAAGAATTAGATGTTGTAAGAGTCATTAGACACTTGAGAAGTGTAGAAGATCTCTCTCATCATTCAGATGTAAAAATTTTCAGAGAGTGAAGAAGTGAAGTTGCAATAGGTGCAAAACTTGATGCTAATGTTTTGGTCAGTTCTCCTTCCGCACTGTAAAGTTTTGAGCAAGCAAGCACTCATTCTTTAAGTTTGAAGGTAAACTACCTTTGGCTAAAAGTATTGCAATAAACGGGTTGTACTTTAAGAGAACTATGCATTGAAAGCTACAAGTGTCAAAGTCCACTATAGAGAAGTGCAGTTTTAGACATAGGTGGAATGTTTGAAACATTTCTCAAGTTCTAATGAGATTTTTGAGATGCTTTAACTGGAAGAAGGTGCCAAAATATTAGGCAACCCTTCATACAAAGTTTCGTTGAAAACTTTACACATTTTGTTAGGCGATGAGTGAGTTAAGTGCAGGAGACTTTTCTGAGTAGTGACTCTTTTCATAGCTATTGCAAATTTTGATAGTTTGGTATTGGTCTTCCAATGTTGATCAAGGTTTTGAGTTATTCTTGATATAGAAGTGTTCTAAAATCAAGGATAGCTTGTTCTTTTGGAGATTAACACTCTCCATCATCTATGTCTAGTCATTCATTTTAAGTGATACCACTTGGAATCATTAGCTATTTAAGCTAATTAGATACGCTCAGAAGGAATGTTTCTAATTGCTACTATGTTGGGAGTACTGAGCTTAAGAAGCAATAGGTGTGTGAACCAAAATAACAAGTTTCTGATGACTTGTGACTTGTGAAGTTATCTATTCTGGATTAATCATTACATTCATCATCTCCAAAGTACATAGGCACCTATTTAGTTTCATTGGAAAGCTAAAAGGGCCCACAAACAAACTCTGAAGTAATATAGGGCTAATATAGAGCAGGGATTAGCAGTACCAACTCATTTCTTGAGGTGTCCATTCAGCTTTCCCAATAGTGGTATTAGAGCAACTTTAGGTAAAATGGGAGATCATTTTCCTTCTTTATTGATAAATGGATAGGAACAACTACCAAGCATGGTCCTTGAGGATGAAGACATACTTACAAGGAAGGAGTTTCTATATATACATATCAGGAGATGAGGAGATGCCCATTTCAGAAGCAAATGACAACCTACAAGAGAGGAGCATGAAAGACTCAATTCATGGTGTGCCAAAGATGCATTAGCAAGGTCATATTTACTTAACTCTATCGCTGAGTTCATTCTTCCACACATTAGGAACTCTAAGATATCCCAAGAGACTTGGGATGCATTGTCTTCATATTTTTTTCTTCAAACACAACGGCTAGGAAGAGCCAATTGTGGATTGAGTTTACCACTCAACAAAAGCAACCCAAGCAAATCATTTCAGAGTATGTGACTAAAGTTAAGGATGTAGCTGACCAATTGGAAAGCATAGGAGAGGAGATTTAAGAGGAGCAGATTTTGAGACAAGTAATAAATGGTATCAAGGCAGATGACAAATGGGAAAGCTTCACAATTGCCATGGACTTGTACATGGACATGCAGATTCCATATCTTACCACACTCATGGGGCAACTCTTTACGCATGAAGCCAAGCTCAACAAAAATGGAGATTCATAAAGAGGTAATAACTCTTCTACCCTATACACAGATAAAGGTAAGTCTAAAGAGAAAGGGAAAAGTAAAAAGATTGAGGATAAAGGTAATACGTCTCAAGCTAACTATGCAGGGAGAGGTAGGATCTCAAGAGGTAGGGGCATAGGAGGTAAGCAAGGAACGGGGAGACCTTTCAACTCTTCCCCATGTTATATTTGTGGTTTATCAAATCACACCATAGATAAGTGTTATAGGAACTTCAAGAATCACAGAGGTAGAGTTTTCCAAAGAGGTTGTTGGGATAAATGGATGGAGACTCCAAGTGATGAGTAGGTACTGCCAAATCCTGCTTAGTACGAGCCCCTTCTAGGTTCAGAGTTGATATGTGGGCCCTCTTAGCTTTCCAAAGACACCATACAAGTGCCTATGTACTTTGGAATTGATGTATGAAAAGACTGAATCAAAACATACTACTTCTAAACAGAAGACTCAATGAAAACCTTCTATTTTTTTATCATACACCTACTACTTGTAATGTTCAATGCTACCAATATAGTAGGAATTGGAAAACTTCCTTTTACAAGTATCTAATTAGCTTAGTAAGCTAATGATTCCAAGTGAAATCACTTGAAATGATTCACTATACACAGAGCAATCAATTTAACAAATAAATCATTACCCCTGATTTTTTAGGATCTCTATAGAGTTTGACCACTCCGTGCAATGCGCTTTTATCCATATTGGCTGAATGGACTTGCTTCAAAACTTTTTCAACATGTAGATAACGTGGATTTGATTCCAACAAGCTATAGATCATGGAATTTGGTTGCGAATTGAGTGAGATATGAGTAGCACAAGTTAACAGTTAGGAATGACTATAACATAGATATCATAGATGAACAATGTAGATATAATGTATTAATGAACAATGTTGTACAAGATCATAGGCTTGATAATCATAGCCTTATGATTAAGAATGGTGTAGGCTATATTGTAGGCCTTACACACATACAAAATGTCAATGGAGAGCTGGAATAATTAAGCCACACCCGCAACTTTTTCAATTGACTTTATATAAGTGTTGTATTCAAATTTGAATTTGAATTCACCTTTTGTCTCTAAAAGTGATCCTTCAATCTAGGACATATTCCCTCAATGCAGTAGATGCTTTTCTAACTAAAAAGTCCACGAGTTTTTGGTAGGTGATTACAAAGATTCTCTCAAGTCAAATGAATGATTTTTGCAAATGTAAAAGGATAAATTTCTACTAGCAATAGTTTCCATGGAACATATCTTTATGAACCTTAAGCCAAATGTGTGGGCTTGGACTTTGCACCAACAGCTCCCCCTCAAGCCAAACATTTTGGCTTGGTCTTCATCCTCAACCTTCATGAATATCATGTAATCCAATCATTGATTTAAACCTGAAAAGTTTTGTACCATCTAATGCTTTAGTTAACAATTTGCACATTGCATATTAGTTGATACATATGCCAACTGAATATCCTTGCTCAATAGCTTCTCTCTCACATAATGATAGTGGAAATCTATATGTTTGGTCCTAGCATGATAAATAGGATTAGCTGCAAGGTGTAATGAACTTGTATTATCCCCAAAAATCATTGGAGATGTAGTGTGTAAACCCAATTTTGTATACAACAATCTAATCCATATGGACTCTTGAGTAGCATTGGCCAATCCTCTATACTCTACCTCTATAGAAGATAGAGCAACGGTAGGTTGCTTCTTTGATGACCATGATATTGGCTTATCACCTGCAAATGATAAGTATCCTGAGGTACTCCTCCTATCATCTTTGCATCCTGCTCAATCTACATCTGAATAAATCTTAATGTCCAAGTTTTATGTATAAGGCAAATACAAACCATGATGTTGAGTACCCTTAAAGTACTTCAAGATCCTTTTTGCAGCCTCCAAGTGAGGTGCCCTAGACTTATACATAAAGTGACATACTACACTTACTCCATAAGCAATGTCTATCCTTGTCAAGGTAGCATAGTTCAAACTTCTCACTATGCTTTGATAGCCTGCAATGTCTTCAAGTACATCACCTTCATGAACAGTTAATTTTAGGTTTACCTCCATTGGAGTACTTGCAAATTTGGCATCCTCTAAATGAAAATTCTTCAACATATCCTGTATATAGTTCCTCTGAGTAATGTAAATTCTAGAGTTAGTATAGAATAACTCAAGTCCAAGAAAATATTTTAGTGATCCAAGGTCACTAATTTTGAACTCCTTCATCATCTGGTTTTTGATCTCTTTGATGCCACAAGTCTTACATGTGGCTACATAATTCAAAACGTCTACATACATTCCAGGCCACTAATACCTCTCTTTTATCTTTTCATAAGCCCCGAAAAAGCCTTTATGTCCTGCCCACATAGTATCCTGCATTTCCATCATGACTTGCTTTTGCAATAATCTTTATCCTACAACTCTTTGAGGATTTACAATCTTTCCTTTCGCATGTCTCCATAAATAGCCATCTTTTAGGAAAAAATTGAAAGCTTTTTTCGTGATATCTCTAAACCTAGCTTGAGACCAATAGCTTTTTGGAGTTAATTTGCTTAGATATTTCCCAATCTCTTTCCAGTTTTCTTCATAGTCATCTTCATTTAAGTGCTTTGATGTGAAGCTTTTAGATTCATATGAACAAACACATAATTCTCTCTCTTTTTTGTCATTTTCTCCTTCAACATTTATCAGTCTCGCTCGTGAGAGCATGTCAGCAACACGATTTGCTTTTCCTGAAATGTGAGCAAACTCAGGATTAATTGATTTTATATAAGCAATCCATCGGAGCATTTCTATATCAGGAGTAGAGCAGTTGATAATCATGCCTAGAAGTAGTAAGCAATCAGTTTCCACAACTACATATGCTCCAATGAAATACTCTTTGTCGCACTTCAAAGCTGTTACAACTCCCCACAGTTCTCTCTTGATTTGTGGATAGTTCTTTTGTCTCTCATGTAATATTTTTGCTCCAAATTTGATTGCATATCTATGTCCATTTTCATCATTTTGCCCTACTGCCCATCCTATCCCAATAGGACTTGTATCTACTGTTAGAATTATAGGTTTTCCACTAGTAAAATCAGCCCTTCTTAGGACAGGAGCCTGAATGAGCAGATTGTTCAATGATTCCATAACTTTAGTATGTCTTTCAGTCCAAAGAAACTTTTGTCTTTTTCTTAAAAGCTGATACAAGTCATTTTCCACATGAGCAAAATGTGGTATCCAAATACGGTAAAATACACATGCTCCAAGAAACCGCCTAACTTCACTCATATTATAGCAAACATTAGGTAATTGATTAATTGCATCAATCTTCACAAGACATGGTTTGCGTCCATAATGACCACACATGTGGCCAACTATTAATACCTCATTAACACCAAAAACTGATTTCTCACCAGAAAGAGTCAAATGAACTTCCTCAAATTGTTCTAAAGTTTTCTCGCAATCTAATATATGATCCTTCTCAAATTTCCTACATCCTTCATCATCAAGTTGCTCATCTTTTATACTCTCTTCACACCCTTTTATTGGTACATCATCAAGAAATGGTGTAATCAATCGAGGAATGCAATCATGTAATACACTATGCATTGCATTCATCATGTGTGCCACCGAGTTGGTGGCTCCTTGCGGTAATGTGCACATACGCACCAATCCTAATGGAGTTTTCATAGTTGTAATGTCTCTACTACTTAATGCCAATTGAAGTTGGTCGTATCCAGAGTAGAGATCTCCCATGGAATAAATTGCATGACTGGCAAAGGCTTCTGCATAATCATCTACAATTGGACCAGTACCAACATTCCTTATTGTCACTTTGTTTACTGGCTGAAGATCTTGAATAAATCTTAATTTCCCATTCTTCTTTGGCACAGTAAACCATCGATTTGAGTAAGGAGCTACAGAAGGTTCCAAAATCTACATGCTAATTTTTTCTTTTAATAAGAAAATCAGTTTTGGGAGATGAGCTTTTGGAACTTGTATAGCTCGTAAGTTCCAAGGGACATGAAGAATGGTGAAAATCACCATCGGAGCTGCTACCTTTGGATCTACACATCCTATTTCTCCAGGCTCAAATGCAAATGCTTTGCTGTGCTTTCTAATCATCCATTCAAATTTCTTCTAAATTTCTTGTGGCAATAGAAAGTTTTTACATCCAATCTTTAATTTTTCTATGGTTTCATCAGTAAAGGTATGACCAATTTGCTTAACATCTCTCAGACTAGGCTCATCACTTACTTCATTCACAATGTTTTGACTTTCTTTAGGCAGAGGTTCTGCTACAGGTTTAACTTTCCTATCAACAGTCTTGTATTTTGTTTCAACTTGAGGCTCAAACTCTATCTCCTCTTTCTCAATTAGAGATTCAAAGTACTCAGATATAGTCACATATGCCTCAAGTGAATACACATTCAAAAACTGATCATAAGAGTTCTCTTTTACTAAAAATGTTTCAATGCTTTCCACTATATCAGAACATGAAAAGCAATCAAACAAACCACTAATTTTCTCATCTTGTTCAATCAATCCTTCTTTCACAAAATCTTTTTCTTTTCGTGCAATAATCCTCCTCAATCCTCAATCCATATCTTTGCATCTTATAAATTTTAATTCTCTTGTATTACAAACAAAACTTGAATTTTCTTCCATCATGGAAGGAGGCGAGATTTCTATAAACCTCATGCTACAATCATCTCGCTTAATCATGGCACTTTTATAAAATCAATAGGATCACTTCTCAACAACATCCTATTACGCAGATGGTTAACACACACGGTCATAAACTGAACAGACTTGAGTCCATCTCGTGAACGAATGCTTGCATATGCACTTCCATCATCGAGGACTTTAGTCTCCATTCGTGCTTCACTAATGAATGGTTGTCCCAAAATTACCGGATATAAGCAACCTTCATGTATGAAAAAGTGATGCTCATCACAAACATCTCCTATGGAAATCGGTACATGAGCACATGCTCCATGTAAAGCTCCAGTAAGGTTATTTGTAGATTTCATCCTCCATCCATGCTCTCGATCAATAGGCCACTTCTCTTGCTCATAAACATTTTTGGAAATTACATTAATTTCTGACCCAGAGTCAATAAGAGAAACATAAGGTCTTGGTTTCCCACCAAGTTTCACCATAGTTTATGTTGTCCCTCTAGCCCAAAGATTATTTGCATAGTAACTCTCAGGTATATTCCATTCTTGCTCATCATCGAAAAGTACCTTAGGTAATCTTTTAAGCTCATTACACTTTACTTATGTTTGAATATTTTGGACCATTGGAACTGGCTCGTATGATATTAGTTCTTCAAAGTACTGTCTCTTTCTCTTAAGACTATCAAGTATTTCATCGATAAGCTCACGTTTAGAAATTCCTAGCAAATCTCCTAATTGAATAGAAATAATACTCTTAAGTATATTATCATCAAGTACTTGCTTCAAATCCGTTTGTTTTTCCAAATCTGAACTAGCTTATAAGCAGGACCTTTTTTAGGTTCCTTCTTTTCTTCCTTGCTAGTTTCTATTTCAATTGGATCCTCAATTCGAACTTCCTTTTCACTTTGTCTTGTTACTCTCTTCTCATTCTTCTCCTCTCGCTTTCACTTTTCTTCAACATTAGCCTCATATGCATACACAATAAATGCATCAACAGGAGAATCCTAACTCGTTTGCGATCGAATTGTGTTCCCTACTTTAGTCAATGACTGGACTGGTAATTTTTCCTTTGAAACAAATGTTACAAGATTATCCCATAAATTTTCAATCTCATCATCTTGTCCTCTAGCAAGTTTAAACAATAAACTAGATGTTTCATAGAATATTTGGCTAGAGGATGCCTCAAAATATCTTCTCATTCCTCCTTTACCGAATTTGGTAGGTACTGGCTTCCCTGTATCAGTAGAGCAAATCTTGCCATCAATCCATTGCACAATATTTTTAGCTCTTGCTTCTTGGAAGGATTCAGAAACCTTTCTAGCATGCTCCAAACTATCACACCAAATACATCTTTTAACAAATTCCCTTTTAGGTTCTTGCTTATCTTTTATCACATTAGATTTCTCTACTGTGGTTAATTTTAAGCGTAGATCCTTCATACCTTGAATAATCTCATCCATAGATGCAGGCGGAGCAACTACTGGCCGAATCTCAGGGTGAGGCTCAATTCTTATTTTTGGGTTTGGATTTAAATTATTTTGAACTTCCTGGGGTTTGTTAAATTCTTCTACTCTTTCTTGAGAAATTCGAGATTTCCATCACTTACGCTTCACAATCATTAAGATAGCTTCTCGTACCTTATCTCACTCAGTAGTCAAACCTATTGGTTCAGTCAAATCTTCAAGTAAATTCCCTAGCTCTAAGGCTAGGGTAGGATCAACACTCTGAACAAAAAGTTCGACTTTGTCGAGAGCTAATGCATTGTGATCTGCTTCATCCAACTGACTAAATCTTTCTTCAAACTCACGTAGGAGTTCTGTTGCTACTAGTCCCTTATTAGGAGAAGCTACCCAGTCTTTAAATGATCGACATGTGGGTGTAGTCAAATCTTCTAGAAGATATTCTTCTTTCAAGAGCTTCTTAAGTTCATCCCAGGTCTTTGCTTGCCCTTGAAGTGCAATAATTCTCGATTTAATTCGTGGAGTAACTGCTCTCACAAAGTCAGATAATTTCAGGGTCACTCGTACCCCATAGAAATCCATTTTCAAGTCATAAGCACGTAAGAAACTCGATACATTTCGACTGTTAAAGAACCCATGTTCTTGAAAATTGCTTCTAATGCTTGTAGCAAACGGTCTCTATCTATAGTGGCATTTTGAATCATAAGTTCCAACAGTGCATTGATAGTTCGTGTATCAAATTCACCTCGCACTCCTCTCTGTAAAGTCTTATCACCCATCTTAGTCTAATCTAAAGTCAAAGGCAAGGTTTCAACTTATAAATCCCCTAACCCTTTCACGTCGGGTTCACGTATGTGGTCAGGTTCTTGTGCGCTTAGGGGTGCACATTGAGTGCCAAGAAAGTGACTTTGACTAAAACATGGTAATCATGGAAAAGAGGGGTTCATAGAAAGAAGGGAGGAATAGATAACTAAGAACTTAACTTGTTGGTGCATAAGAGCATACGAGTAGGTGTTCGAGTACTTTGGTATTATAAATGGAAAAACTACAGGACACATAACTTATCTGAAGTTTAGTTGTATTGAGATGTAAACACCTTCTTCTTATTCTTGCTTTTTAAACATTTGATTTAAGGATCTAGTTCACAATTTAGATGAAACCTATGCAAACTTCCCAGATCGGAACAAGAGGTGTGCAATGACTTTCTTTTATGTTTAACGTGTTAAGCTGAAATATATGCAAAACTCTCTCCGCAAAAATCCAACAAAGTGTTCCTGTTGAGGTCGCGGATAGTGAAACAAATAGAGTTTAGTTTCTTGGTGCTAGGAAACCCTTTCTCTTCGAGCGAGACCTTTTCCTATTGTCAGGGGAGCACTAGATTGTGCTCTCTGACTACAGTAGACAAGATAACCGAAATACACTTATGATTACAAGAACACCCACGTCGGGAAAATAATACAAGAAGATGTAGCCGATACAAGACGTCCCACAACCCGGGACCAATAGGTATGGAAAATTGAACTAGAGATGATACAAGAGATTCCACAACCCAGGATCATAAGTATGAGACAAGATATCTGGATTACAAGAACTCCCCTCTAGGAGATGGACTAGATACAAGAAAGAACTCGACAAGATCTCGTACTACAAGATTACAAGAGGACAGACTAGATGTCCAGGATACAAGCCTAGACAGGACTGGAACAAGGAACAAGACAAGAACAGGAACTGGGACTTGGAGAGTACTTCCTTGGTAGTCACGACTCCTGGAGCTCCCAAGACTGTTATTGGCAAGACTGATTATGAATGTGGCCAACCCCTCCTTATATAGGTTTTCAAGGGCGATTCATGAAAGGCGGTTACGAATTGATGATGTCATCGATGATGTCATCAATTTGAAACATGAGCTTTGGATATCCACATCAGGCAAGTAGAGAGTCGATCTTAAGGTTTTTGCACGTTCCCGACGCAATGGAAGTATTGGTTTCTCCTAATTCTGAACCAATCATGAGATATAGGATTCACATGGAATCTAAGGTTTAGGATGGTTTCCTTTGTCCATGACATCACCTCCCCCTCAAGCAACGAGTTCCACGAGGAGCGGTCATGTTATATGGTATCGGCTTCGTTGGATTTCTCTTATGGAATTCTCGAACCTTGATTGGTGATCTCTAAAGGTTTTCTACAGGTTCCCAAGTACGATCACTGATGTCATATCCTTTCAAATGAATAAGGTATTCCAATCTTCCTCGGGATATTCTTGAATCTAGGACATGCTCGACTTCAAATTCTTCATGATCATCAATCTTGATAGGTGGTGAAGGACTAGGTCTCTCCCCCCTCAATGGTGAAATGTGATATGGTTCCAACATGGATACATGGAAAACTGGATGTATTCTCATAGTACTTGGTAGCTGGAGCTTGAAGGTGACTAGATTAATCTTGGCCAAGATGGTAAATGGACCAAATCTTTGATGATCTAACTTTGCACAAGGTCTTGAGGTTTGCAAATTGTTTCTGAGTAACTATTCTTTATCCCCAATTTGATACGATTGATTCTGGACACGATGTTGATCTGCATAGTACTTATATTGTTCTTGAGCTTTATGGATCTCTTCCTTGAGTTCATTGTGAATGTCCATCAGGTACTGGGCCTTGTCTCTAGCAGTCGGGTTCTTGACATGATTTGAGAGTTTTATATCCATCTTTGGATGTCGTCCATAATTTGCAAAGAAGGGAGTCTGCTTGGTAGATGCATGAACACTATTGTTATAAGTAAACTTTGCAAAGGGTAAAAGCTCAATTTGAAACCAATCATTTTGATGATAGTTGCTAGTGCAATGGAGATATTGCTCCAGGACTTGATTCACCCATTCTGTTTGTCCATCAGTCTGTGGATGATTTGTTGTAGATAGTTTAACTTGAACACCAAGGAGCTTGCAAAGACTATTCCAAAAGCTGGATATGAACTGTGGACCTCGATCACAAACAATGTCATCAGGCAATCCATGAAGCCTAAATATATACCTGAGAAAAAGTCTAGCACTCGCTGCACCTATGATTGCCTTGGTAGTTGGAATGAAGTGTGCCATCTTTGTAAAGCTATCCACAATAACAAGAATGGAATCATACTTATCTGACTTTGGTAGATGTGTGATGAAATCCATAGACAATGAAGCCCATGGCCTTTCTGGAATAGGTAGAGGTTGCAAGAGGCCATGAGGTTTATGTTGGGGTACCTTAGATCTATTGCAAGTATCACAGGTTCGAATGTATTCTTTGACTTCCTTCCACATCTAAGGCCACCAAAAGTCCCTTGATATGAGTTCTATTGTTTTATTCACTCCAAAATCTCCTGCTGCAAGGTTGTCATGGTGTTGTTGAAGTACTTGGATCCTGGGCTTTCCTGGAGGGACATACAATAGGCTCTTATAGAGTAGTAACCCATCCTTTTCCTGAAATTTGTTTACTTCTTGGAATTTTCCCTCTTGAGCTTTCTACTTAAGGTTACAAAAAAATTCATCCTGTGGTAGATTCTCACGGATCAATTAATTCAAGGCTTAGTCTTCATGATGGCTTGAAGAGATAGCTGCTAATTGGAGATGCTCAGGCTTGAGTTATACACTCTCTTGTTGATCAAAGGCCTCTTCACCCTTCTTTGATGCAAGGTAAGATCTTTTGGATAGGGCATCTGACTGACATTGTTGACATCCTGGATGGTATGTGATGACAAAGTCAAATCTGGATAAAAAGTTACTCCATCGAGATTGCATTCTATTGAGAATCTGGGTGGTCGTAAAATACTCTAGGTTCTTATGATCTGAATACACAGTGACTTTATGAGCTGCTCTTAGGTGGTGGCGCCATGTATCAAATGCGTCTACTATGGCAAGAAGTTCTTTATCATGAATTTCATAATTAATTTCTGAAGGGAAAAACTTCCTTGAATGATATGCAACTGGATGTAGGTGTCCATCATCTCCATATTGGGAAAGAATGGTCCCTAGAGCAAAGTCTGATGCATATGTCTCAAGGAAGAAGGGCTTACTAGAATCAGGATGCACTAGAATTGGAGCGGTGTCGTCGAGATTTGCTCTCCTTTCTCACTTGTGAAGGCCTACAAAAAACATATTTGGTGAAGGTAGCCGGAATTCCCCGAGAAGTCCAGGATGCATCAAGGATGTCAAAGGAAGGTCACATACAAAGTTTCAAAGAAATCAAGAAAGTCCATGGTAGCGGTGAAAGCTGGTCAAAGCTGGTCAAAGTTGGGAAATTAGGGCAAAAATTTCATTGTCACCAAATTAGATGAAAATCCATATACTTGTAAAGATTGTCAAAGGCAGTCTATAGCCCAAATTTCAGGAAAAAATAGATTTTGTAGCACATTGATATGCTATGTTCATTTTGTAAAAATGTAATTTTTCTAGTTTGACCCTACAAATTCTTGTATAGAAATTTATGTTAGCCATATGGTTTGGCATGTATAAAGATCATATGTGGCTACATATTTGTACAAATTTTCAAGGCCATCAGAGCTTCCTAGAGACCTTAATGCCACCTTGCAAGCTTCCAAATGTAGTTAAACTTGTACAAGGGAGATTCAGATGGGAGTTATTTCTGCATATTCCTGAAGGAGATCTTTGGAAACATAGTCCTAGAAAGTTTCATCTTCATCAAAGCCTATTTGGAGGGTCAAAGAGCACAAAGTTCAGTTTTCAAGATCACCGCAGTTTTCTAGTTTAAGCAAATTGAAGGGTTGAAGGGCCACCACATGGCAAAAGCTGATTGAGCCATGTTGTACGGTCAAGATGAGCTCATATTCAAGGGTGGAGATGCACTTAAGCATAAAGCAAGGAGGATCCACGAATTTTTTCATCAAAGAAGACTTTTTTGACAGTTAAAGATCAATAATGCAAAGTTTCTCCAAAAATAGTGGCTTATCTTATCCGAATTGATGTCAGCACTGATCCGATGGTCCAAATCATCCCCAGATCCAATGGTGGAGAATGAGGGCGCCTAAATTTCACTCCTTTACACTAGATTTGATAGAAAGAACAATTCCAAGCCATTGATTTGATTAATCAAATGGTTGTAATCGAAAGTAGTGATCCTAGAGTTGAGAGTTGATTTCTCTAGATCCAAGGGCCCAAATTCATTCAAAAAACTATATAAACCCCCCTCCAAACTCCTAGAGCATCATTGTTAGGCATCCATAGGGCTCATGCTAGCTTACAGTTTCCTTGAGACGATCACCCTCGGTTGAGCGAGTGAGGATCCAAGGTGAGCTAGTATGAGTATAGAACCTAGTTTCAAATTTAAGTTAGAACTCCAATCTAGGATAGGCTCTTGAAACCAGCATCTCTATCTTGACTCACCCTCGGTGGAGCGTGTGAGTAAGTTAGAGCTGATTTTAATGAGTCTTAGACTTCTTTAGTTAGACGTTACGAGCCTAGACAGACATAGGGTCACTGGAGTGGAACTCACCTTCTTACGTGTGACATTCGGTTGAACTGTCATGGTTTGAGCGTTGGAACCACCTTCGATCAGTAGACTGCTTAGCATGACGTACCACGACGATATTTTACATGTAACTTAATTCAAATCCTTTTAATTCATGTCACTTGTCACTTGTCTCTTGTCTCCTCTCTCAGTCTCTTAAGTATTTTTACATGTCTTCTATTTCTTCTATGTGTGAGAAGGCTCCGCAGTATTGCGTTGAACCAGTGAGGATGTTTCTTTGAGCTTGTGAGTAAACTCTATCATCATAATTCACTTGCATGCATATAATCCATACATACCCATACATATTGATTAGTTTCTGAAAGTGTATAACAAGCTCCAATATTGGACCATTCTTCCTTTCGAAACTGGTTTATGTGTAAGGATTCCATCTATTCACGTCATGCATACATATTATCCAAAGAAGACTATGCATATGAATTATAATTAGGAAGTGTTTAAGAAGCTCCTTCAATGGACCATTCTTCCTTCCAAATTTGATTCGTGTGTATGGTTCTCTTTCATTCTTATCATTCATGTTCATAAATCTAACTTGCACTCCTACTTTGCCATTCCCATAATCATTTCAACATCTCTCTCTTCTCCATCCTCAACATTAATTTCACTTTCATGTCCTTAAACCATCCAACATTCATTAGCTTCATACACCCTGTGTGTGCCACGACCGGACCCGATCCACCCGGATTGCGATCACCTCCACATTTGAACCCGACGTGAAACGCTTCGTGGCATTTGCTTCTGATCTTGTTGGGAGGTTGTGATCCATATCCTTTGTTTCATATATTTCATCCTCATCATATCATCATCATCAGTCTTGAGTGTTGCACTGGATTTCTCACAGTATCGTGCACATCTTTGTCGTGAAGTAAACACATTTGTGAGAGATCTAGAGCATCGTGCATCACTTGCTTATTCACATAAGATGGAGGAAGGATTCAAATCCCTTATTGTTGAGAAACAAGGCCAAAGAATAGTCTCTTCTATGTTGAGAGAGAAGGGAAAATTCAATGGCATCAACATCACAAGCTACTTAGATTTGTTTGAAGAGCAAGCTATGATTTTTGGTCTTCCCAAAGATCTTTTGATATCATTCTTTGAACGAATTGTTGATAGCTCTATCATAAACCGTGTCATTCAATATGATAGTCTTCCTTGGAGTGATTTTAGAAAGGAGATGCTCAAAGAATTCTATCTTGAAGATTATAGCCAACATAATCGGGATGGATTCTTACGACGGGTCAATTCTCCAAAGCCTAGTAGCTCTATTACTCACTTACAAAATGAGTATATTAGACGCTATGAACAACTTCCTGATGAGGATAAGATAACTTTGGAACCTCATCTTGTGATCAATTTTCTTACGAGCAACGACTAGTAATAGACATAGACAAGAAAATCTGTGACTATCGATCTAGGCTACCTTTGCAAGGAAATTATGGTAAGGGAGGAATGAAAAAACATTATGAAAATATAACCATAATGGACGTAGGAACTAGAGGAGTGAAACTAGAAGCTCTTGATGAACAACAAGTAGAATCAAGTAAACCCACAAAGGAAGGTGATTTTTCCATAGAGGCTTTGTAAGACAATAGTTACGCAATATAACACAGGAGCAATAGCAGAGAAGATAACAGATATAGGAGAATCTCAACTATTTTCTACTAGCAGCAAGTACAAAGATGATGGCGTTGTCCACCCGTGCGCTCTCAAGGTAGAGCTTAAATGGTGATCTAGACAACTCTAGATAGGGAGATACAAGGTAGAGGTATGCTGGCTCAACTCGGTGTCTTAGGTAGTGCAGAAGTCATGTATATATATAGGATCATGGGTGGCCTGCCATGGACGGCAATACATGGGTGGCAGAGCGTGGGCGGCCACCGCCCGCGTAATTGCCATACACGGCTTAGACTGGTTGAACCGACCTAACAAATATAAATGTTTTCTGACTCCGACAGGGAATATTCCATGGAATATTCCCTTTACCGTCGCGCCGGGGGCGCTGCCCCCGGACCCCCACCAGGGGGCCCGCTGGCCCCCTGGGACCCCCCAGCCAGGGGGCCCGCTGGCCCCCTTGGACCCCCCAGCCGGGGCTGCTCACCGCTGCCCCGGACCCCACAATTGGGGACCCTGGTAACTCCCTTTCCTTATAATATCTTACATGGTCCAATATGACCTTCATCCAACATTCAAGTTGGGATTCCCATCAATTGGGTAATGCACGCTTGGCTTCTCCTCATAAAGGGGGCCTTACAAAATGTGCATACAATCATGAGGGGTAGACATTGATCATATACTAACACCCCCCCTCAATGTTTACCGATGATAAGTCAAGTAGGTCTCGGTCCTATGCCCATCTGTTGAAGATGCTTGTTGAGCTGCTCTCTTCCAAGTGCTTTAGTGAATATGTCAGCACAATTTGCCTCTGTTGGGCAATATTCTAGCTCCAAAATTTCATCTTCAATTAGCTCACGAATGTAATGGTACTGTACTTCTATGTGCTTGGTGCGAGCATGAAATACTGGGTTCTTTGCAATAGCCATACAACTTTGATTATCACACTTGAGTACAGTTGGCATATTTGATGGAAAGCCTAGATCTGCAAGAATTCTCCTTAACCAGACTGCCTCACAAGAAGCAAAACAAGCTGCTTTGTACTCTGCTTCAGTGGAGGAGAGTGCGAGAGTTGGTTGCTTCCTACTTACCCAAGAAAATATTCCTGAACCAAGTGAGAAACAATATCCAGAAACTGATTTTCTAGAATCACAATCTCCAGCCCAATCTGAATCACAATATCCTTGGAGTGTATCACCTGTGGTATACAAAATACCAAAATCCAAGGTTCTTGCAATGTACCTTAGAATTCGCATTCCAGCATTCCAGTGACTCTCCTTAGGTTTGTTGGAAAACCTGCTTAACACTCCAACAGCATAGCAAATGTCTGGTCTAGTGTTGCACAGAAAAATAAGACTTCCAACGAGCTTCCTATACTTCTTAGCATCTACATCAGGCATGTTATCATCCATAGATAGCTTATGATTTACCTCCATAGGTGTGCTAGTTGGTTTGCAGTCCATCATTCCAAATGCCTTGAGAATTTCTTTGGAATATTTTTGTTGTGAGATGAAAATGCCATCCTTCCTTTGCCATACTTCAATTCCCAGACAAAAATGGAGTAGACCTAAGTCTGTCATTTCAAACTCAGTTCCCAAGCTGATTCGAGTTTGATTGATGAGTTCTTGATGATCTCCTGTAATGATCAAATCATCTACATATACAATGACAACAACTAGCTTGCTATCCCTTTTCGTTACATACAAGTTAGCATCAGAAGTACTTCTTTCAAAACCCATATTTTTGAAAAAATGATCTATTCGTTGGTACCAAGCCCGTGGAGCTTGCTTAAGTCCATACAAAGCTTTCTTCAACCTGCAAACTTTATTTTCTGAATTGGGCACCTCAAAACCTGGTGGTTGAGATACATATACCTCCTCCTTGAGGTGACCATTCAAAAATGCAGATTTGACATCCATCTGGAAAATAGGCCAAGACTTTTGTGCAGCTACTGCAAGTACCGTCCGAATAGTTGTCATGCGTGCTGTTGGTGCAAAAGTTTCTTGAACATCAAATCCTTCAATCTGTGAAAAACCCTGTGCAACTAATCGTGCCTTATACTTTTCTAATGTTCCATCAGCTTTATACTTAGCTTTCCAAATCCATTTAGTACCTATTACCTTCTTCTTTGGCGGCAAGTCGACTAGATCCCATGTATCATTTTTGAGTATACTATCATACTCAGACTGCATTGCCGCTCTCCAATCTGGATCATCAATGGCTTCTTCAATGGTGGTAGGTTCCTTTATCGAACCCATGATATCTGCCATTAGAGCCATGTTAACAATGTGTTCTGAGGCTCTTCTTTGCTCCTCTATTCTCTTTGATCTTCGTAATCCATCCGATGATGATTCTGGTACATCTACATGTGGATTGTGATCATCAAAGAGCTGTTGTGCCCACTTTGGTAGTGGCTTACGCTGTGCAGCTACAACTGGTTGGCTTTTTATTGAGGGAATTTCTCCATCAGATGTTTCCTCCTCCTCAACTTTAACCTGTCTTTTGATAGGCACAAGGTGATATATTTCTCCGTTTGATGAGATAGTAGATTTACCTTTATCTTCTACTAAGTGTGGTCGTTCATCAAACACCACATCTCGGCTGACAAAAATCTTCCTTGCCTCAGGATCCCATAACCTGTATGCTTTAGACTCTTCACTATATCCTAGGAAGACACACTTTTTGCTTTTTGAATCCAACTTTGATCTTGTTGAATCAGGAATATGTGCATAACAGAAACAACCAAAAATTCTGAAATGCAAAACTGAAGGCTTTTTACCAGAATATGCTTCTTGAGGAGTCATCCCCTTCAGTGCTTTTGTGTAGCTTCGATTGAGGATGTACACTGCTGTATTGACTGCTTCTGCCCAGAATGAATCAGGCATGTCTTGAGCCTTCAACATACAACGAGCCATTTCAACTACTGTCCTGTTCCTGCGCTCAACAACGCCATTTTGTTGAGGTGTATGAGCTGTGGTAAGTTGCCTTTTCACACCATGATCCTTACAGTAATTGTTGAATTCTGTTGACAAGAATTCACCTCCTCTATCTGTTCTAAATTTCTTCAGTTTCCTTCCTGATTCATTTTCTACATACTTATGCCACGTTTTAAATTTTTCAAAAGCATCAGCCTTCTCTCGAATGAAATAAACCCACATCTTTCTACTATAATCGTCGACTAACAGCAAAAAGTAGAAAGATCCTCCTAAAGCAGGTGTAGACATTTTACCGCAGAGATCAGCATGTACCAACTCTAGAGGAGCTTGAGATCGATTGCTGGTCTCTCTTGGAAATGCCTTTCGTTGTTGCTTGCCCATCATACAAGCTTCACAAGGTTCCTGCAAATCTGAAAATGCAGGCAAATGAGCAACCATCCCTGTTCCTTGCATCTCCTTCAAAACTGCAAATCCGAGATGCCCAAATCTTTGGTGCCATAACCTGCTTACATCTTTATCTTCTGTAGCAGTTAAAGCACTTAACTCATACAAGTTATCCCGTCGTATCCCTTTACCTACAACATTACCTGATGAATCCATGATTTCTGCACCACTCTTATTGAAGTGAACTTCAAGTCCACGATCTGTTATTGCAGAAACTGACAACAAATTTCTTTTGAGTGTAGGTACGTAGAGAACATCGGATAACTTTTTCTCAACACCTGGAGAAGTGATAAAAGAGATGGTTCCAGTTCCTTCGGCTGGACACTTGGAGTCATTTCCCACCACTACATTGATGGATTCCCGCAGAGGCACTAGGGAACTATACCAATCCTTTTTACTGGTCATATGGCGAGAAGCTCCACTATCTAAAATCCATGGCTCATCAACACGAGCTTGAGCAGATGAACATACCTCTTCAATAGCTACCCAAAGTTCCAGCTCTGTGTTGTTTGCAGACTCTTTGTTCTTCCATGATGATTTTACAGTCCCATTCCGTTCATCAGCTTGCTTCTTTCTGCAATCCTTGATGGCATGGCCTTTCTTTTCACAATAGAAGCAACTTCCTGTGAACTTTTTCTTCTTTGGCTTCTTCTTTGATCCCTCAGAAGAGCCTTTACCTTTTGCATTTGCTGAGAATGCAGCATCAGTTGTACTTTGCCGATTCTTCAGCCGCATCTCTTCTTCTAAAAGCATCGCACAAAACTCTTCAAATGTAAGAGGAGTTGGCCTTACCTGAGTGTTAAGGGCTGTTACTAATCCATCATACTTTGCTGGAAGAACACGTACAGATCTTCGAGCCAGCTCTTCTGGTGTTATAACAACACCAACTGCAGCCAATTGATCTTGAAGATGCTTTATCCGTTTGATAAAATCTTCAGCCTTTTCAGAATCAGAATGCTTTTCATTTGCCAGCTGATTTTCTAAATTCTGTATCCTAGTGTGGTTCTTGGTCTCATATTGTCGAGCCAATATGCCCCAAGCCTCATGTGCTTTAGTAGTATGTTGAACTAAAGTAAGCACAGAATCACTTACACTTGTGACAATCGCACATAATGCATCAGCATTCCGCCTCTTCCAAGCTCGTAGAAGATCTGGATCTGGCTGAATCATCAATCTTGAATTTGCTGGATCTTCAACTGGTATAGGCTCTGGATCCAATCCCATCGGTCCCATGACAGTGTCAAGTAATTCATAGGAGTCCAAAATTGCAGAAATTTTGAACTTCCAAAGTGTATAGTTGGTTCCATCCAGCTTCCCTTCAGTGAATGCAGGTGGACGAATTCGAATAGGTGCAGCATTAACATTAGCAGAAGCACCAAGACTAGTGTTCGACGATGAAGCCATCATGTAATCACTCGAATAATCTACTGATATTCTAGTCTGCTAGTAGGCTAAAATAATGATACTTCTCAAGCTATTCGAACCTTACAGCTCTGATACCATGTAAGACAATAGTTACGCAATATAACACAGGAGCAATAGCAGAGAAGATAACAGATATAGGAGAATCTCAACTATTTTCTACTAGCAGCAAGTACAAAGATGATGGCGTTGTCCACCCGTGCGCTCTCAAGGTAGAGCTTAAATGGTGATCTAGACAACTCTAGATAGGGAGATACAAGGTAGAGGTATGCTGGCTCAACTCGGTGTCTTAGGTAGTGCAGAAGTCATGTATATATATAGGATCATGGGTGGCCTGCCATGGACGGCAATACATGGGTGGCAGAGCGTGGGCGGCCACCGCCCGCGTAATTGCCATACACGGCTTAGACTGGTTGAACCGACCTAACAAATATAAATGTTTTCTGACTCCGACAGGGAATATTCCATGGAATATTCCCTTTACCGTCGCGCCGGGGGCGCTGCCCCCGGACCCCCACCAGGGGGCCCGCTGGCCCCCTGGGACCCCCCAGCCAGGGGGCCCGCTGGCCCCCTTGGACCCCCCAGCCGGGGCTGCTCACCGCTGCCCCGGACCCCACAATTGGGGACCCTGGTAACTCCCTTTCCTTATAATATCTTACATGGTCCAATATGACCTTCATCCAACATTCAAGTTGGGATTCCCATCAATTGGGTAATGCACGCTTGGCTTCTCCTCATAAAGGGGGCCTTACAAAATGTGCATACAATCATGAGGGGTAGACATTGATCATATACTAACAGGCTTTAGTAAGAGCACGGGATGAGATTAGGAGAATAACGCCTTGGGAGTCACCGATAGAAGATCAATCTCTTATTTCTCACATATCCAATGTAGAAGAAAAACGAAAAAGAGATGAAGCTGAGCCTAGTGAAAGAAGAGTGACTCGAAAACAAACCTCAGAGGGAATAGAAACAATCATAGAGCAAGGAGAAACATCACAATCCAAAGATAAAAAACAAGAATCAGAACCCAATGAACAAAAACAAGAGGAGAAACAAAAAGGGAAGAAGACAAAGCAAAGAAAAACAGAACCAAAGCCTTTAGATAAACAAGAACAATCAAAACAAACTAAAGACCAAACACGAGAACATGAACAAAAACAAGACCCTGAGCAAAAACAAAAGAAACCAAAGAGAAAACCTAAAGCCATCTTGATTTCAGAAATTGAGAGAAAAATAGATCCTATGGAGATTTTAGATGACATTTTGCTTAAGAGTCAAGTGACTATGTCTTTAGAACAAGTTTTCTCTATTGCAAAGCCTGTTTTTAAAGATAACTTTATCGGCCTAATTAAAAGGAAGAGGTTTCCGCTTAATCTAGATACTGAGATGCAAGATTCTCTATATCAAGATCAAGCTATGAATGAAGCCTTAAACTTTGATGAATCTGATGAAGAGGAATTTGATGATGATGAAGTAAATGTTAATAAAAATTTCTTAGGACCTATTCAACCTGACCATGAAAATCATGAAAACAATCTTGAAAGTCTCTTTAAAAGAACGTTTTGGTCTAGAGGTACATCAGAGATGCATGTTAAAATAGGAAATGATAAGAACACTATCACTGTAAATGCATTAGTAGATTCCGGCTCTGAAATCAATGTGATTTCAAGAGAAGTCTATGATAAGTTTCGATGGCCCATAGATAAAGATTGTGGATGGCGTATGAGAACTGTAGATAATGGTGTAGGTACCCTGTATGGAGCTTGTGCTAGTGTGCCCATATCCATAGGAGGAATCACAGAAGAATTTCACTTTTTTATTCAAGATAATTGCTCCTATGAAGTTCTCTTAGGTCAACCCTTTATTTGTGAGATTCGTATGGAAACTAAAGCCATGGATGATGGGTCTACCTATGCTAGATTCAAGTCTAAGGATGGAATGCAATCACTTCAAGTCATGACAGTAGGAGTGAATCATCCTAGGAATCGATTGTCAATTAGAAAGAAACCTATTGTTACTCAGGGTCATGAGAATGCTTGTAGTGATTGTGCACCTCGATTCATGTTTGGAGCTACATATGATCAAAATTTCGGATAGAATCCGTTGTTGAGCGGGACAACAGTGGATATTGGTTTGACATCTCGCAGCCAACCAACCTGTTCAATAGTTTGTCACTTTGTTTTCCACATTCTAGATTAGATTTTCTTCATAAGAGTCAATTGTCCAAGTTTTTTATCCAAAAAACCCAAAAAAATTATAAAAACAACAAAATCATGGAACATGATGAGAACATTGAGCATGTGATTGAAACATCTCATTGTTTCTCTACTCTTGAGGAGTTAGAGTTATGTCTTCAACAAAATTCTAATTCCCATATTATTCTTCTTTCTTCCCTTGATGAGTATGCTCTAATCCAAGAGTATGCTCTCAATGTTGACAAGTGCTCAAAATTTAACCAAACACATGATGCCTTAGTTGAAACAAAGTACAAAACTATAGACAAAAAAATCAAACCCATAGCTCAACCATTACCTCAAGGAAGTAATGAAAAAATTATTGATGTGAAAAATGATCCAATTCTTCGGGATAAGAAAAACATAGGACATACATTCACGGATGAGACAATCAGACAGGTGAAAATTGGTAGAGATGATGACTTTCTTTTGCCAGCAGAGAGAGATAAATTTGAGGGAGTCATACGTAGCCATGGAAAAGCCTTTACTATGTATCCTCATGAGATTGGTTGTGTAGATCCTAAGCTAGTTGCACCCATGATAATCTTTACTATTCCACATATTCCATGGAATCTTTGTCCTATACCTGTTCCAAAGGCTCACTTACCTGAGCTAATGAAACTACTTAAGGAGAAGATAAACATGAGAATTTTAGAGCCATCTTTTGCACCTTACTCAAACAGATGGTTCACTGTGCCTAAAAAGAATGGGAAACTACGTTTTATTCAAGATCTCCAACCCGTCAATAAAGTCACCATAAGGAATGTAGGAACAGGACCCATTGTAGATGAGTTTGTTGAATCATTTTAAGGACATTCTATCTATTCAATGGGTGATCTATATTCTGGATATGACCTATTCCAATTAGCAATTGATAGTCGTGACATAACCACAATGAAAACTCCTTTAGGCTTAGTGCGAATGTGTACTTTACCTCAAGGAGCGACTAATTCTGTGGCTCATATGATGAGTGCTATGAATATGGTCTTACATGACTTTATCCCTCATATAACTATGCCATTCATTGATGATATTCCAATTAAAGGGAGTGAGGAACGTGTAAAGGACATTACTTTAGATTCATCGGGATGTCGTAAATTTGTTCTTGACCATATCTCTGATTGTGAAAGAATATTTCAACGATTTGAAGAGGTAGGTCTCACATTTTCCATAGAGAAATCTTTTTTTGGTGTCAACGAGGTACTTATTGTTCGACATTTATGTGGCCATTATGGTCGGAAGCCATACCCACAAAAAGTTGATGCCATTAGCAAGATTTCTGAAACATGTAACAACGTGAGTGAGGTACGTAGATTTCTTGGTTTGCATCTTTTATGTTATTTGGATCCCTCACTTTGCTCATGTTGCTGATTGTCTTTATGACTTGTTGAGGAAGAAACAAAAATTTATTTGGACTGACAAACACACTCAAGCTATGCGTAAATTGAAGAAATTATTGCTTGAAGCTCCCATCCTTAAGCGTGTAGACTATTCTGCTAACAAACCTATTATATTGACTGTTGATACTAGTCCTATTGGTATAGGTTGGGTCATAAGTCAAGATGATAGTGAAGGGAATAGATATGCAATTAGGTTTGGTGCCAAAATTCTACATGAAACACAACGAAAATATCCACAGATCAAACGAGAACTATGGGGTATGGTAACAGCTTTGAAAACAGACAAAGAATATTTCATTGGTGCAAATGTCAAAGTTGAGACTGATTGTTTGCCTCTCATTGGAATGATAGCCAATTGTTCATCTCCTGATATAGCCATGCTTAGATGGATCTCATATATTAAGTTCATAAATCCTGAGTTAGTTCATATTTCAGGTAAGTCAAACTCAGTTGCTGATATGTTATCAAGAGCTAGATTTGATGATGATCTTGAAAGTGATATAATAAAGAATGTGAATTTAGTTGACTATGTTCCACATATATATGAGTATGAGAAATTTCATGAGTCTGAGTACGAAGATGAATGGAGAGACATAGGAAAGTATCTCAGTACACTACAACCATTACCTAGCTGGACTACGAATAGATTCCGTAACATTAGGAAACGAGCTTATAACTTTTTCCTATGTAATGGTTATCTTTGGAGACACGCTAAGGGTAATGTTAAGAATCCACAACGAGTCCTAGGAAAGAGAGGTCTTCAATTGCAAGTAATGAAGGAAATGCATGAGACATTATGGGCCGGTCATAAAGGATTTTTTGGAACATATGAAAAAATTCGAAGTACCTATTATTGGCCTAGGATGTATGTTGACATGAGTAGCTATGTTTGTACATGTTCTACTTGTCAACTTCATTCATCAGTCAAACATAGAGATCCGTTGCATCCTACTTATCCACCTTGTATTCACTACAAGTGGGTAGTAGATCTTGTAACTATGCCTAAAGGTATCGACAAAATGCGTTACATTGTACTTGCAAGAGAAGACTTAACTAATCATGTAGAGGGACGTGTACTACGATCTAAGACCACTTACAATGTTTGCAAATTCTTGCTTGAAGATGTCATAAGTCGCTTTGGGTACATAGAGAAAGTAGTTGCCGATCGTGGAGAGTTAAATGCGAGAGAAGCTAAAGAGTTCTTTGAGCGTCACGGTATTCATTTGTCTCTCACTACTGCATATAACCCAGAGGCCAATGGTAAAATAGAGAGAGGGCATCCACCTATTGTGAAAGCCATATCTAAAGCATGTAATGGTGACATCAAACAATGGCCTAGATTCTTACCTTTTGCACTTTGGGCAGATAGAATGACATGCACACGTACTACTGGATATATGCCTGCTGAACTCATGTACTGTCAAAAACCATTGTTTCCAATTCAGTCTCATATTTCTGCATGGTCAAATTTGCCTTGGTCTGAAAACATGTCTACTGATGATTTTTTGAGTTTGCGTATTAAACAAGTAGAACAAGGTAAATTAAAACTTGATGATGCTGTTGAAAAATTAAGAGAATCTAGAATGAAGGACAAGCATTATTTTGATAAAACTCATCGATTGCGTTCTAAGCCAATTGAAGTAGGAGATTGGGTGCTCATTTATGATAGTACATTTGACTCTCAATATGATGCACGCAAAAAGCTCACTCAACGGTGGTTTGGGCCATACATTGTATCAAAAGTCAACAACAATGGTACGTATGCTCTTTGTGAATTAAATGGTGTTGCACTAAAAACTTTGATTGCAGGTAAAAGGATAAAGCTATTCAAGAAACGTGATAATGACGAGTACATTTTGGATGAGGACATTGAAGAAGATGACAACAATGAGGCCGATTCATAAACAGGAGTATCCATGTTATAAAAAATAAAAATATAAATTAAAAAAAAAGGAAAAAAAATATAAAAACGTATAAAAATATCATTAATTTTTCATGTTCATGTTGCTTTGTTTTTTTTCAAGTTCATTCTATTTTTTTTCCATGCTTGTTTCATGCATGTTTTTTTCAGTCTTTGCATCGCATTGCATATCCACATCACTTGAGTCAAAAAAGGCAAATGACGATTTCTCTACTTGTGTAAAATTTTATCTTAAGTAGTAACTTATCTACTAAGAAATTGATTATAATCTAGGATTGTGGAAAGATAGGGCATGTAGATTTGGATGTTTATTTTGGTGACATGACTTTCATATATAAACATGCATATGTATCCTGTATCGAAATCATAATTGTTGAAATCCTAGCTCCTGCTACTGCATGTTTCTACATCCTTAGTCCATCTCACAACACTTGTATCGGAGTTTAAACGACTGTTCTCCGTCATCAAAAATGGTTGTACCTTGTATCGGGGTTTAATTTTTCCCCGTCATCAAAAAAAAAAAGTTACTACATGTTACCAAGAAGTTTACACTTTCTTCCACCCCAAAAAAGTGATCGTAACCATAAAGTTGTCGAATCATCATCATCATCAAAAAAAAACAAAAAAAAGAGAGCAAGCCAAAGGAGGATAAAGAGGCATAGTAGAATAAATCACAGGCTATGTAGGCAGATTTATGCATTAGTGGAGTTTAGTTAGATTTCCTTGCATGTTATTAGAGAAAGAGCATATTCATATTTATGTAGGAAAGGAGTTGATCTAAAATAAGCTAAAGATGAAAGATGTCTCTTGAAAATCCTAAATCTTTGTTTATAATCATATTTAAGGTAGATTGCTTTATGAAAAAGGTACAAAATTTGCTTCAAGTTGAGAGGAACTGATGCTTAAAACGACTCAATACATCCACTTCCACTTCATATTGATGCTTGTTTTTTTTCTTTCTTGTTGCCAATGTTGCTTGTTCATTTGCATATATGTTGCCTATTTGTTCATGCATATTCATGTTTCCTGTTTCAATTATTTCTTTGATGCAAATTTTGCTTCATGTCACGTTACCTACTTATTCATGCATATAATCAATTTTCCTTCCATCTTTCTTATGTTGCCAATAAAAGAATTTGATGCCTGGAACATTTTGTTTTTCACAGATGCTAGAGTGGCGCTTCCGGAGGAATCGCAGGTTTAGTGGGGGCGAATGTCGTCGAGATTTGCTCTCCTCTCTCACTTGTGAAGGCCTACAAAAAAAATATTTGGTGAAGGTAGACGGAATTCCCCGAGAAGTCCAGGATGCATCAAGGATGTCAAAGGAAGGTCACATACAAAGTTTCAAAGAAATCAAGAAAGTCCATGGTAGCGGTCAAAGCTGGTCAAAGCTGGTCAAAGCTGGTCAAAGTTGGGAAATTAGGGTAAAAATTTCATTGTCACCAAATTAGATGAAAATCCATATACTTGTAAAGATTTTCAAAGGCAGTATATAGCCCAAATTTCAGCAAAAAATAGATTTTGTAGCATATTGATATGCTATGTTCATTTTGTAAAAATGTAATTTTTCTAGTTTGACCCTACAAATTCTTGTATAGAAATTTATGTTAGCCATATGGTTTGGCATGTATAAAGATCATATGTGGCTACATATTTGTACAAATTTTCAAGGCCATCAGAGCTTCCTAGAGACCTTAATGCCACCTTGCAAGCTTCCAAATGTAGTCAAACTTGTACAAGGGAGATTCAGATGGGAGTTATTTCTGCATATTCCTGAAGGAGATCTTTGGAAACATAGTCCTACAAAGTTTCATCTTCATCAAAGCCTATTTCGATGGTCAAAGAGCACAAAGTCCAGTTTTTAGGATCACCGCAGTTTTCTAGTTTAAGCAAATTGAAGGGTTGAAGGGCCACCACATGGCGAAAGCTGATTGAGCCATGTTGTATGGTCAAGATGAGCTCATATTCAAGGGTGGAGATGCACTTAAGCATAAAGGAAGGAGGATCCACGAATTTTTTCATCAAAGAAGACTTTTTTGACAGTTAAAGATCAATAATGCAAAGTTTCTCCAAAAATAGTGGCTTATCTTATCCGAATTGATGTCAGCACTGATCCGATGGTCCAGATCATCCCCAGATCCAATGGTGGAGAATGAGGGCGCCTAAATTTCACTCCTTTACACTAGATTTGATAGAAAGAACAATTCCAAGCCATTGATTTGATTAATCAAATGGTTGTAATCGAAAGTAGTGATCCTAGAGTTGAGAGTTGATTTCTCTAGATCCAAGGGCCCAAATTCATTCAAAAAACTATATAAACCCCCCTCCAAACTCCTAGAGCATCATTGTTAGGCATCCATAGGGCTCATGCTAGCTTACGGTTTCCTTGAGACGATCACCCTCGGTTGAGCGAGTGAGGATCCAAGGTGAGCTAGTATGAGTATAGAACCTAGTTTCAAATTTAAGTTAGAACTCCAATCTAGGATAGGCTCTTGAAACCAGCATCTCTATCTTGACTCACCCTCGGTGGAGCATGTGAGTGAGTTAGAGCTGATTTTAATGAGTCTTAGACTTCTTTAGTTAGACATTACGAGCCTAGACAGACATAGGGTCACTAGAGTGGAACTCACCTTCTTACGTGTGACATTCGGTTGAACTGTCATGGTTTGAGGGTCGGAACCACCTTTGATCAGTAGACTGCTTAGCATGACGTACCACGAAGATATTTTACATGTAACTTAATTCAAATCCTTTTAATTCATGTCACTTGTCACTTGTCTCTTGTCTCCTCTCTCAGTCTCTTAAGTATTTTTACATGTCTTCTATTTCTTCTATGTGTGAGAAGGCTCCGCAGTATTGTGTTGAACCAGTGAGGATGTTTCTTTGAGCTTGTGAGTAAACTCTATCATCATAATTCACTTGCATGCATATAATCCATACATACCCATACATATTGATTAGTTTCTGAAAGTGTATAAGAAGTTCCAATATTGGACCATTCTTCCTTTCGAAACTGGTTTATGTGTAAGGATTCCATCTATTCACGTCATGCATACATATCATCCAAAGAAGACTATGCATATGAATTAGAATTAGGAAGTGTTTAAGAAGCTCCTTCAATGGACCATTCTTCCTTCCAAATTTGATTCGTATGTATGGTTCTCTTTCATTCTTATCATTCATGTTCATAAATCTAACTTGCACTCCTACTTTCCCATTCCCATAATCATTTCAACATCTCTCTCTTCTCCATCGTCAATATTAATTTCACTTTCATGTCCTTAAACCATCCAACATTCATTAGCTTCATACACCCTGTGTGTGCCACGACCGGACCCGATCCACCCGGATTGCGATCACCTCCACATTTGAACCCGACGTGAAACGCTTCGTGGCATTTGCTTCTGATCTTGTTGGGAGGTTGTGATCCATATCCTTTGTTTCATATATTTCATCCTCATCATATCATCATCATCAGTCTTGAGTGCTGCACTGGATTTCTCACAGTATCGTGCACATCTTTGTCGTGAAGTAAACACATGTGTGAGAGATCTAGAGCATCGTGCATCACTTGCTTATTCACATAAGATGGAGGAAGGATTCAAATCCCTTATTATTGAGAAACAAGGCCAAAGAATAGTCTCTTCTATATTGAGAAGGGAAAATTCAATGGCACCAACATCACAAGCTACTTAGATTTGTTTGAAGAGCAAGCTATGATTTTTGGTCTTCCCGAAGATCTTTTGGTATCATTCTTTGAACGAATTGTTGATAGCTCTATCATAAACCGTGTCACTCAATATGATAGTCTTCCTTGGAGTGATTTTAGAAAGGAGATGCTCAAAGAATTCTATCTTGAAGATTATAGCCAACATAATCGGGATGGATTCTTACGATGGGTCAATTCTCCAAAGCCTAGTAGCTCTATTACTCACTTACAAAATGAGTATATTAGATGCTATGAACAACTTCCTGATGAGGATAAGATAACTTTGGAACCTGATCTTGTGATCAATTTTCTTAAGCTTATTCATCCTGAAACTCGTAGGGAAGTTGAACGGCGATTAGAAGAACCAGATAAGCGCTATGGTCTTACTGACAATTGGCAAAAAGTGCATAAAGTAGTAGAGGTTGTAGCCCATAGACATCAAAGACAATCCATGCTTTATGAGCAAACTAGTCTTCCTCAAGCTAGCCTTCCACAAACTAAGGAGAAAGTTAGAGAACAATCCCATGCTATGCTTTTTGACTCTACTCCTATTCCTCAAATGATGGAGCCTACTCAAGGTTTTAAAGTAGAGCCAAATAAAAGTGTAGTTGAACAATCTCAAGTGGATATTCTCACTAAGCAAATGGAAAGTCTTATTGCTACACAATCCAATTTGGCCAAGCCTATAGATGCTTTACAATTTAGTTACACCAAAACTTTCCAAAATCAAATGAACCCAATGACTTTTCAAGAGCCTAATCAACATGTTATAGCTACCAATCAAAATCCACAAGTAGCTCCTACTCAAGCATATCAAGTTCCTCCAATGCATAATCCTTCAATGCAAAATCCTCATCCTCATGTGCAAAATCCTCAAATGTATCAAAACATGTATCTTCAAGCTTCTCAAATAGCTTTTCAAAATCCTCAAAATCAAAATTTTCAAAATCATCAACCGTATAATATGGAAGCTCCTCTTGCACCTCAAGTACCACATGTTGCTCCCCAAGCTCCTCAAATACATCAATTGCATTTTCAAAATCCTAATTATCCTGTTCAAGCAATACCTTATCAACAAAATCCTCAATTTCAAAATTTCCGACCACAAGTTAATCAAAATCCTCAAAATCAAAATGGTTTTGTGTGTGGCCCTCGTAGGTGTCCTTGGTGTGATTCGTTAGAGCACTTTTTGAGAGATTGTGAATTATTGAAGGCTGCTAAGGAGCAACGACTAGTAATAGACATAGACAAGAAAATCTGTGACTATCGATCTAGGCTACCTTTGCAAGGAAATTATGGTAAGGGAGGAATGAAAAAACATTATGAAAATATAACCATAATGGACGTAGGAACTAGAGGAGTGAAACTAGAAGCTCTTGATGAACAACAAGTAGAATCAAGTAAACCCACAAAGGAAGGTGATTTTTCCATAGAGGCTTTAGTAAGAGCACGGGATGAGATTAGGAGAATAACGGCTTGGGAGTCACCGATAGAAGATCAATCTCTTATTTCTCACATATCCAATGTAGAAGAAAAACGAAAAAGAGATGAAGCTGAGCCTAGTGAAAGAAGAGTGACTCGAAAACAAACCTCAGAGGGAATAGAAACAATCATAGAGCAAGGAGAAACATCACAATCCAAAGATAAAAAACAAGAATCAGAACCCAATGAACAAAAACAAGAGGAGAAACAAAAAGGGAAGAAGACAAAGCAAAGAAAAACAGAACCAAAGCCTTTAGATAAACAAGAACAATCAAAACAAACTGAAGACCAAACACGAGAACATGAACAAAAACAAGACCCTGAGCAAAAACAAAAGAAACCAAAGATAAAACCTAAAGCTATCTTGATTTCAGAAATTGAGAGAAAAATAGATCCTATGGAGATTTTAGATGACATTTTGCTTAAGAGTCAAGTGACTATGTCTTTAGAACAAGTTTTCTCTATTGCAAAGCCTCTTTTTAAAGATAACTTTATCGGCCTAATTAGAAGGAAGAGGTTTCCGCTTAATCTAGATACTCAGATGCAAGATTCTCTAGATCAAGATCAAGCTATGGATGAAGCCTTAAACTTTGATGAATCTGATGAAGAGGACTTTGATGATGATGAAGTAAATGTTAATAAAAATTTCTTAGGACCTATTCAACCTGACCATGAAAATCATGAAAACAATCCTAAAAGTCACTTTAAAAGAACATTTTGGTCTACAGGTACATCAGAGATGCATGTTAAAATAGGAAATGATAAGAACACTATCACTGTAAATGCATTAGTAGATTCCGGCTCTGAAATCAATGTGATTTCAAGAGAAGTCTATGATAAGTTTCGATGGCCCATAGATAAAGATTGTGGATGGCGTATGAGAACTGCAGATAATGGTGTAGGTACCCTGTATGGAGCTTGTGCTAGTGTGCCCATATCCATAGGAGGAATCACAGAAGAATTTCACTTTTTTATTCAAGATAATTGCTCCTATGAAGTTCTCTTAGGTCAACCCTTTATTTGTGAGAGTCGTATGGAAACTAAAGCCATGGATGATGGGTCTACCTATGCTAGATTCAAGTCTAAGGATGGAATGCAATCACTTCAAGTCATGACAGTAGGAGTGAATCATCCTAGGAATCGATTGTCAATTAGAAAGAAACCTATTGTTACTCAGGGTCATGAGCATGCTTGTAGTGATTGTGCACCTCGATTCATGTTTGGAGCTACATCTGATCAAAATTTCGGATAGAATCCATTGTTGAGCGGGAAAACAGTGGATATTGGTTTGACATCTCGCAGCCAACCAACCTATTCAATAGTTTGTCACTTTGTTTTCCACATTCTAGATTAGATTTTCTTCATAAGAGTCAATTGTGTGAAGAGATGGATAGGTATGTGCTTGAAGATGAACAGGTGTTGCAAAATCCTTGATCTACACCAGCCAAATGAACTCCAGGAGTAGATGGTGGGCCCTTTTAGCTTGCCAATGGATGTATTAGACATCCTATGTACGTTGGAAGATCACTCTCAAAAAGATAGATCAAAACAGATAAGTTGGAGTTAGCTTAGAGGTGAAAACTTGCTATTCTTGGTTCATACACCTGTCCAGTGTTTTACATATTTCTCTGAGCACAGCAGCAATTAGCTCAATTCCTCTTGGGGAAGTCTAGTCAACTTAAAGAGCTAACTTTCAAGAGTAATCTCATAAAAAATAATGAACCACACACTGAGAATGAGTTTTAACAAGTGATGACATCATCCCGATTTTCACGGGCTGCTACAGAAATAGACCAGTGAGCAGAAAAATCAACATAACTCAAACTGTAGAAATCCAATGATTATGAAAACTTGTATGCTTATACTATACAGTATGTTAAATCCAACAAGCTTTAAATCACTGAATTTGGATAACCACTGAGAAATGGCTCTGACAAGATGAGTGAAAAAGTTGGGTACCTGACAGAGAAGTGAAGATGAACAAACCCTGTTGACTTCAAATGAACATAACTGAAGATTGCAGCATCCAAATGACATGAAAATTTGTGAGCATATAGTAGACTTATACAGCTGACTTTACCAAGTTAAATCACTGAAAATAATGCACCAAGCTCACAGAAAACATCTCTGCAAGTTGACTCAGAAAACTGAGAGTAATGGCAATGAGTAGTACACTTCACAAGAACATGGAAAGATGAAACCAAATAATCATGAAAATGAAAGTATATTGCTTGTACAATACAATGACTTACTGATACATATGTGTACCTTGTAATCACACCTTGATATGGCATAAAGCTCAGCTCTTGGAGGTCTTCACATAGGTCTCTCTAACCACGACTAAAACTGCCATCTATTTATAGTTGAGTTTGGGAGGCTAACTTCCCTCAATCACTCTCCAATCAATCAATGATTGATTTGATTCTCTACCTACCACAAATCACGAATTCGTGGCTCCTCTTTCCATTCTTGATCATGTGGACTCAACCACTTAAGATTCTCTTACTTTTACATTAAGTAAACTCTTCAAAAGTTACAAGAGGTAGTTCACAAGTGAACTTTACATAGTCTTCTTTTTAAAGCTTCTTCTAAGACTTTGTGAGCCTCAAGCCAATACTTAGGCTTGTCATAGACTTGCTCCAACAGCTCCCCCTCAAGCCAAGTATGCTTGAGGTCTTCAATCTTCCAAGATTACCTGCAAACCAATCATAGCCTTGAATTTGCAAAGCTTTGTACCATCCAATGCTTTGGTTAGAATATCTGCACATTGTTGATGAGTGGACACATATGATATTTGAATCTCTTTGCTTAGAACCTTCTCTCGTACATAGTGATAATGAACTTCAATATGTTTAGTCCTTGCATGAAAAATAGGATTAGCAGCCAAATGAATAGAACTCATATTGTCACCAAAAATAGTTGGAGTTCCAAACTCCAATCCAAGATCTTTGAATAATGTCTTCATCCACATAGCTTCTTGTGTAGCTATGGCAAGACCTCTATATTCAGCTTCAGTAGAACAGAGAGCAACTGTGGGTTGCTTCTTGGATGACCATGAAATAAGCTTTGAACCTGCAAAGGTAAGATAACCTGAAGTGCTCCTTCTATCTTCCTTGCAGCCAGCCCAATCTGCATCAGAAAATAGCTTCAAACCTAAATCAGATACATAAGGATAATAAAGTCCTTCATTTATGGTTCCTTTGAGATACTTGAGAATCCTTTTGGCAGCATCCATATGTGGTTTCCTTGGTGTGTGAATAAATTGGCTTAGCACACTGACACTGTAACATATATCTACTCTTGTCAATGTGGCATAGTTGAGACTACCCACTAGAATTTGATATGATGTGATGTCCTCTATGAGTTCACCTTCATGTGAGCTCAATTTGTGATTGACCTCCATTGGAGTACCTGCAATCTTACAATCTTGCATCTTGAATTTTGCCAACATGTCCTTAATGTGCTTTCTTTGAGTGAGAAACAAACCATGATCTTTGTAGACAACTTCCAAACCTAGGAAGTAGGTAAGTGAACCCAAATCACTTATCTTGAACTCTTCTCTCATCTGATCTTTGATCTTCTTCATACCATCTGCATCATTTCCTGTCAATATAATATCATCTACATATACACATAGGTAGATGACCTCGGAATTACTCTTTTTAATAAAGAGTGAAGGATCTGCCTTGCTTGGTTGAAAGCCTTTGTCCTGCAAGAATGAAACAAGCGTGAAATTCCAAGCTCTTGGAGCTTGCTTGAGACCATACAATGCTTTGTGTTGATGGGTAAATCGTCGTTTACTATTAACGTCACTGTTAACTGCCTGCCGCAGACGTTAATTACTAATTCAGAACAACAACCCTTCGGCGACTTCGGAATCTGGTTCCACACCTGCGTACCAGATAATTCCGAGTCTCTCTCTCTTTCTCTGTACTCAATCTCACCGCAAAAAATAAACTGACTCGAGCCACGTGGGTCCTTGGGAGTGGTAGGGGTCTGTTAGACAGAGGCCCTGTACTATTTTCCCAGTTTCTCACTCAACAGTAGTTGTGGCTTTTCCGTCTTAGCTCAGTTTTTGCTCCTGAACAACTTCAACTCGATCAACGTACTGGACTCAGAGCTCTCAGACTGTTCTGCCATAGTAGTGGAGCAGTAGTCCGATATTACAGTCCAACATTTTTAGTAACTTAACACGCAACTCTTATTATTAGTCACAAACTTACCGTGTATCCACCCTTCAATCCGTAATATCATCTGATCGCAAGACGCATCGCAACAATGTTACCATTCTACGCGTACTTAGACATTCCCAGCGTTACCTTGAACACAGACTATGTTACCGATTCAGTCACTTACAGAGAATCATAACAACTCATGTCCATCTGTCAAGCTTACCTATTCCACCACAGAAGTGGCAAATAGACAACACTCTAACACCTTACGCATAATCAAGATACCTCAACTCATTACCGAACAGAATCTCACAATCGTAGTACCGACTCGTAACACCACAGTGTCTCACACATACGCAGCCAAATGATTACACAGAGAAGACGCATAGAACAGGACAGAACCAAGATACTCTACTCGTTTACACACAGTAGAAGAAGTAATTCCAAAACAGGGCTCTCACAATATACACGCAACTTCCCAACAAACGGGGATTCTCTCTCTCTGATGCCCTCTCGTCCCTTTTCAGTGCTTTAAATAGAGTTTTGTTACAAGGCTTTACGCGAATCTTTCTTTACCGCGTACTTTCAGAAGGGTTCTTTCTACATTAAAAACCTCTGTCTAAGTACAATTGTCCTTTGTTCGGCGGCCGTCTAACACTGGCACGCACGGTGGACTCGAACCCGCAAGTGCAGTACTGTAGGTGATATCCTTTTGCCTGGGGGCTATGCATCAGAAAGACTTTGGCTAATCGTTCAAAATGTCCATAACCTGCTGGTGATTCAGCAAATATCTTTCAATCCCGAATGTGTCGTTGTACGTGATAGGTCGTTTCTTTCTGCAGAACTTCCTCAAACTCGTATAGCTGGTCTAGTTGCCTCAAAGACTCATACTTTACATACTCGTATTCTTCAGCTGCAGCTCTTCCTTTAACTAGCTTTTTGAACATCTAAGCCCTTCTGAAAAACATGTCGATTTATACATATAATAAGAATCTACTCTTGATTTCGTTGTTAGCTGGGCCCACCTTCTGGATCTTGTGCTTTAAGCGCTTCGTGTATGGAATCAAAGTACCCTCTGTGCTGTTGAATCCATGTCTTCTGCAGAAGTCATGTAACCATACAGTATCCTATCACCACCTGGCTGAGATATCTGTTTACAGTGTCTGTCGGTCTATGCCAGGGTTTAACTCCCCAATCCTTTCTGATCGCACTTGTTCTAGTGGCGGAACAAGTCCACTGTCCCCAGGGTGACTTAGCAAACTGTAGGAGTCCGATCCTCCGGTGATGTTGTCGAAGTTCTTTGACATTCTCCATCAACTCCTCGTCATTATCCTGTTCGTTTCGCCTTTCGTCTTCCGAATCGCTAGCAATGATCACTTCTTCCCCGAAGTCGTATTCGCACTTCGTCGCTCCCCGTCTTGCTTTTGTCGGCATCGGCATCATCCTTGACGCTACCTTGCTTCCTCACCCTTTCCGGCCACCATGAAGAGCGTTGTCTTTCAGTCCTGTTCCACACTAAGTCACACAGCGTAAGCCCAGTGGTTTGCCAGCTCGATCGAAGCCGCTGTAATGTAGTATCGGTTGTAGTCATAACACGGTTCTGTGTAAGTGTGCGCTCCCGGGTATTCGTATTTATAAGTGCTAGACCTTGAGCTGCCATTTGCTAGAATGATGGTATTCCATTCGGACGTGTCATTTCATGCTGCTTACCGAGATTCTAGAATCCAGAATCATCATTCTGGAGATTGGTGCTGGACTTGGAACGTCTTTTACATGTGTGAAAGTATTATGCACAAAAAATCATGACTTTTAATACTAACTTTCGGACTTAGTATTATCGGGTCCTTGGGACTCGTACCCGCAAGTACCTACGGTTCGGATACTAAACCTTCTAAGTACATACTTCGGGCGAGCCTAAATGTCCGGGTAATTTTCTTTTTGAGGGTTTCTAACATTTGTACTAAGGTGGTAGGTTCTAATAATTGGGCGTCGGTTCTAACTGCACTGAGGGCTATGGCTTGATTTAACAAAATTTCGGCTTGGGTTTGAAGAAAAGCCTCCTGGAGGTAAAAGTCGTTGGCTAGTGCCGCATCTCGGGCTGTCGTTATTTCCGCCAGTTTGGTCTGCATTTCTCTGATGCACTCCTTCTGGTTGCGTATCTGGTTGTCGTTGCGTTCAAACTGTTGGGTTTGGAAGGCCAGACTTTTCTACAGTGAATCTCGTTCTCTGCGCATCCATTCCATATCCTTTTGGTATTGGCCTTCCTTTATTAATTGTTTTTTGAGAATGCTGTTGACTGCGTCGGCACATTCTTCGGCTCGCCGTAATCGTTCTTGAACTTTGGCAGCTTCTTTCTGTTGCTCCTGCATCGTCTGAGTGGTTTCTTGTAATTGACGCTTCGTGTCTGCGATCAGTTCTTCGAGAGAGACGTTGATATTTTCTTGTTCTTGAAGGGCGGCCTTCAGTGTCCGAATTTCCTCATGTGCATCGTGTATGAGTTTGTCTTTAGCAGCTATCTGGTCCAGGGCTGCATCTCGTTGTTGTACTAGCATCTGTTCGGTCGAAACTCGTGCTTCGAGTTCTGCTAGCTGTGTTCGGAGTTGATGATTTTCGGTCTTTACGGCATCAATTTCTTCCTGGAGGGGGGCGATGTCGGCTTCCAGGGTATCTACCTTGTGCTGGTATTCGCGTTTCAGGTGATCCGTGGCTGCCGTAAATTGGGCGGGCAGCTGGTGTGATAGCTGGATGAGGAACTGCCCCATGGCGGCAAGTTCCGAGAATGCGTTTTGTGGCGGTGGTGGTGGAGGACGACGAGGTTGAGAAGATGTGTCGGTGAGTAGTTGCTGGGAGTTTGGTGGAGAGTAGTTAGGGGAGGAAGAGGAAGATGCTGCGGGTTCATCGGTGGGTGGGAGGGGCGGTGCCGGTGGGGGTAGGGATTTGGCAGGAGGTGATGTAGGGAGGACGGTGTCTGAGGGGTTTACCTTGGCGAGTGTTTCTGTCTGATTGATGGCGTCGATGAGTTGATCCAGGGCTTTGGTGGTCGATTCCTATTCATCCGGGTGCTGGTCCGATTCTTTTTCTGTGGATACTAGTTCCGTCTCTGCTTGATCCTGCTGGTCTGGTTGCTCCGTCGATGTTTCGATGTGTGTGGTGGTGTCGTGGTACGTTTCCTCTTGGTCGTCTGGCTTGGTCTCCTGATCTTTTCCGGCGGATCCTTGGACTTCACTTTCCGAGGAGCTGATCCGAATTCGCTTGGTACGGAAGAGCTGATTAATTTCTTCGTCTTCTTCTTCACTGTCCTCGATTGGTTGTGCGGACTCTTCGTGTCGAAGTGCGGGGCCTGCGGGTGGGGGTTGTGCGGCGAGGATGGTTGGGAAGAGGAAGGAGATGATGTGTGGAAGGCGAGAGCGGGGGGTAGAACCCTTTTGGAGCTGTTTTACGATAGCTACACATTCTTTATGGATTCTATGGAAGAAATAGGAGGCAAAATTTACAGGTTCGCGGGCAGCTAAATCTAAGGCGGAGTAGAAGGGGCGAGAGATGCCATATATTCGTTTCTGCAAGTTAAGGATGGCTACAAGGAACTGGAGGGCGGATCGCTCGGGTTCGGGGCGGCATAGGATGGCGTATTCGTTTGATGAGGAGCGGGGAAAGAGTTCGGTCATACGGGCTACAGTGATGGTAGGGCCATTTTCGCGACCTTGCGGGGTGAGGCGGTAGGCGTCGGCGAAGGCTTGGAAGGTGATGACGGTTCTGTGTGGGAGGGAAAGGAAGGCCCACTGTCGTTCGGTGGTGGAGCTTTGGGCAATGGCTTGAATGATCTGTGCAGAGAAGGGATGGGCTTCCACTGAGTGCCAAGGCAACTCAGCGAAGTTGGCCAACCCTCTGCATCTCAGGTATTCGCCTACGTCTGTAGGGATGCCTTCGCGGAAAGAAGCGTAGTTGGCTAGAGCTTCCATGGCGTTCACAGTGCACACTTACAGAAAACACAGAATACACAATCACGAAAACACAATAGCGGTTTTTGGCGCAACTCAGGGGTTTAAATATGGAGAACACGGTGTGGAGGTGAGGATCATTGTGTGGTGCAGGAATGATACGGTTTGCATGCTGGCGTGTGTACTGAGTGACCGTTAGGGAGAGGCGGCTGGTATCATAAAGATCTGTACAAAAGACGGCTAAAAGTAAAACATAAAAATTTATACAAAAAACGTGGCTAGTCGCCGAATAATTAAGGCGTACTGGTAGTGGGATAATACGGCCGCAACTTCAATCCATTGATTACTTTTGGAAGTGGAATTTCGGTCAACGTGGTCAACCGAAAAGTTGCCGGACCTACTTGTGCTGAGATCTTGAAAGGGCCGAACCATCGTAGTTTGAATTTGCCTGCTGCTCTGTCCGATTTTGCGTTATAGAAGAGTACAAGCTGTCCTACCGAAAAGATTGGCGTCTTCAAATATCGATCGTGTGTCTTAGCTTGCCTTAGTTGAACTTCGCGCATCGTTAAAAAACTGAGCCATCGGTGCTCATCGAGTTCTCTGAGTGCATCCATTCGTGCTGTCAGTGAAGATTCCGGTAGCATCTTCTGAGTGATTGCTACCCGCAAATTTGGGATGACTACTTCCATGGGAGCGATTGCTTCTAAGCCATAAGCTAGCTTGAAAGGTGTCAAGCCTGTTGTCACTTTATATGTGGTTCGGTATGCCCATAATACCGCAGGTAGTAGTTGATCCCATCTTTTCGGTGCTTCCATGATCAATTTCCGGAGGATGTTTAACAGTGATTTGTTTGTACTTTCAGCCAATCCATTGGCACGTGGATAATAAGGAGAGCTAAATTTATGTGTGACTTGGAAGGACTGTGTGAGAGCCTTCATTAAATTGTTTACAAAATGAGTACCTTGATCTGAGACAATTTCCAGTGGTAAACCAAATCGTGGGAAGACATCCGTGAGTAGACATTTTGCTACCGTAACTGCTGTAGCAGACCGCAAAGCCCAAGCTTCTGCCCATCTAGTTGCGTAATCTGTGCAAGTCAGTATGTATCGATTGTTACTGGATACTGCTGGAGGTGTAATTGGCCCGATAAAATCTAAACCCCATTTCTGAAAAGGTTCTAATGGTAAGATGGGTTGCAGGGGAAAAAGATGCCGTTGTAAAGGCTGACCAGATCTTTGGCAAGCATCGCATTGTCTAACAAACTGTGAGACATCTCTGTACATAGTTGGCCACCAGAGTCCTCCTTGCAGAATTTTCCGGTGAGTTAAGTCTGCTGCAAAATGGCCACCGGAAGGAATTGAGTGAGCCAAAGTGATAACTGAGTTAACTTCATGTGGTGGAATACAGCGAAGTAGGATTCCGGTAGGATCTGTATAATACAGTTCTCCAGCAACTAACCGAAATCGGCGGCTAAAAACTGTGATTTTTCTTCGAACTGCCTTGGCAGTCTCGGCTGGAAAGCGTCCTTCGGTGAGAAAGGTTAGAATCTGATCATAGTATGTAGATGGTGTTTGTAAGTTGGGTGACTCATCAGGTAGTGGTTGAGCGTTATAAATCGCAGGAGTCGTGTCATCTATTCCTACCGGATCTTCACCGGAATCTAGGCGTGATAAGAAATCTGCTAAGGCATGTGCATTTCCGGGTCGGTGAATGACATCATAATCGAATTCTTGTAAAAGTAGCACCCATCGTGCTAATCATCCTCCTAAGTGCTGCTGTCTTACTAGATAAACAAGGGCCGCATGATCCACATGAAAGGTAAATTTCCGGCCTAGTAGGTAATGTCTGAATTTTTTGATTGAGTAAATCAGTCCTAGACATTCTCTTTCCGTGGTGGAGTAGTTCTTTTCTGCAGGCGCAAGTCTTCTACTGGCGTAATAAACAGGGCGAAACCACTTCTCTGTTTGCTGCATCAGAATACTGCCGATTGCAATATTTGAAGCGTCGACAAAAACATGGAACGGGTTGTCCCAGTCCGGTGGTTGTAAAATTGGAGCGTGCGTCAGGAGATATTTGAGTCGATCAAATGTCGTTCGACATTCTTCAGTCCATTCAAACTGTCTGGGAGTCTTTGCGATTAGCCTGTTCAGTGGTACTGCTAGGTGAGCAAGCCACCGTAAGTGTCTGCCGTGCCACCGTATTTGACCCATAAAACGCATTACTTCCTTCGGAGTTGTGGGTATCGGGGCTTCTAAAATCGCTGAAATCTTATCCGGGTCCACTCGAATACCTTGAGCAGATACAATATGCCCAAGTAGTTTGCCACACGAAACGGCAAACACGGATTTGCTGGGATTAAGGCAGAGTCTATATTGTCTACACTTCTGAAAACAGCAGCGTAAATGGAACAGATGGGCTATCATCTTTCCAAAGATTGAGAAGTCGTGGAGGTAGACTTGCATGAATGAAGTGAGATAAGGAGAAAATATCTCCTGCATACATCTTTGAAATGTGCTTGGTGCATTTCTCAATCCGAACCACATTACTGTGCAGGCAAAGACTCCCCAATTGGTAATGAAGGCAGTTTTTGGTATATCCTCTTCAGCCATTCTAACCTGGTTGTACCCGCTGTATCCATCTAAAAAGGAATACATTTCATGACCTGCGACTCTATCGAGCATGGTATCCAAAAAGGGGATCGGGAAAGGATCTGGTACTGTTGCTGCATTTAATTTCCGGTAATCCACACAGATTCGTAACTGCTTGTTTTTCTTTGGCACGATCACGATGGGTGAGATCCATTCAGCGTGTTCTACTGGCACAATGAAGCCGACTTTTAATAGTCTATCAAGTTCGGCTTTTACTTGTGATGCATAATGGGGGTTCATTCTGTAGCTGGGTTGTCTTTGTGGTTTCACTTCCGGTTTCAACATGACCCTGTGTTGATAGATGCGCGGATCTAATCCTTTCATATCTTTGTAATCCCATGCAAAGACGTCTGTGAATTCCTGAAGAAGTTTAATCAAATCCTCCTTAAATGTTTCCGGTAAGTTCTGCCTCATCTTCACAGGTCGTGGATGGTCTCTGTCTCCTAGATTGTACGTGATCAGCTGGTCTTCTGGAACATAAAATTGTTGAGGTTTCTCATCTGTTGGCTTGAACAGTGGTTGTAATTTGTCGTCATGGGTTGAGGAAGTCTCTTCCTGGACCGAATTTCCGGTGATAGCTACTACTGTACATATTGACGTGTTCCAGTTATCTATGACGGATTGCAGGTCAACAGTTCCTAGAGACATTAAATCGGCATTACTCTTCAGAAATTGCTCTTCTTCATCATCTGACAGTCCATCTAACATATGAACTGGTTCAGCAAAGTACGGTCTGGCGTGAGGTTCGCAAGATTGCATAGCATCTAGTTTCACCACATATTTACGATGGGCATCCTTGAATGTAAGCTCTTGTGCAGACCAGTCCTGAATCACCTTCGCATGCTTCAGCCAAGGTCGGCCGAAAAGAAGATTGTAGTCCAAAGTGGATTCGGGTAGATCTAGTATGACAAAAGTCATCTTGAAAGTTGTACCTTGTAGAGTGATTGGTACATTCCGCACAAGTCCTACAGGATGGACTCTCGATTGATCCGCCATTCGAACAAAAAATTGCACTGGTTCAATTTCGGTCCAGCCTAGCTTTTTGCATAATGCTGCGGTTGCAATGTTTACGCCTGAGCCTCCATCAATCAATACTTGCGTGATCTTCTGGTTCTTATACCATACTGTGATCAAGGGCACTGCGTGGTCAATTGCAGCATCAGGTTCCGGTTGAACTGCGGCTGTTGTAGGAATGCAAGAAGGTACTGGACTGAATTGTTGCTGAAACTGTTGTCGGACCCCAGGCACTAAGGCCAGAAGTTGGCCTAGAGGCAGCGTGATGGATGCCTTGGACAAAATTTCCCACGCCTGTTGAGCTTGATTGTCTTGTTCTTTTGGACTTGAAGTTTCTACCGATGCAGAAGTGTCTGCTGTTGTCTCTGCTGATGATGATGGCCCTACTGATGCATCCTTTTGTGTTGTTGCGTCCTTTGATGCAGAAGCCTGAGTCACCGGAATAGGTTCGGGGAACACTGGTGGTTCTGTTGTGGTCCAGTGACTAGCTTTGTTATACATCCTTCGTTGTTCTTGTATCCCTGGTTCAAAGATTTCTGCTGCAGACTGAAGTTGTTTACCGGAACGGGTCTGGACTGTAGCAATCTGTGTCTCGATCGGTGTAATTGTTACCATGTTGGCCATTGGATTCTGGTGTTCCTTCTTTCTTTGATCATACTCTATTGCGTCTTTACAAAATCTTCTAATGTGGCCGACTGCGCCGCAAAAATGACATCGTGGAGGTGGGAACTCAGGGTTTCCCGGTGGTGGTCCATTCTGCCATCGGTTGGCATTATAAGTGTTGTTTCTCTGTCCTCGATAGTTCCGATATCCTTGTTGTTGATTGTTTCTCTGTTGCGGAGGCACATAGCGATTTACTGGTTGGCCATGTTCGTGGATGACTGCATTGATGGTTGTTGTCCCTTGTATTCTAGCGTTGTAGATACAGTTTCCGGTGGTGTGTCCGGTAGTGTTGCAGATAGCGCAAAACACTTGGTTCAGTGCACAGTTGGCACTTGTAAGCCCCGAATTTTTGCATGTGGTGCAATATACTTGCCTGGTGATATCTTCAGCCATATTCTTGTTTGTTTTAAACCATTCCAAGTCTTCTGAAAATCCACCAACCTTGGATTCTAGCTGTAGAGCCATTGTAATGACGGCATCCAAGGTCATGGCTCCGACACATCTTATGATCATGATCTGCTTCAGTTGTGGAGTTAATCCATTGATAAACCATTGAGAGATGACATCGTCAGGTAGGTTAGCGTGAGCTTGTGGTATCTACCGTAAATGTGTTCTAAAGAGGGTAGCGTACTCCTGGACGGTCTGATTTACTTTCTATCTGTTGTTCTGTAGATACTCAAAGATTTCAGCAGGATTCTTCTTTAGTCTGAATCGCTGTAAAAAGGCGTCTCGTACTGCATCGTAAGTACCGAAATGATTGATATCATATTCCGTGAGCCATCTCGCCGCTTCATTGATCAGTGTTGATTGAAAAACAATGGCCTTATACGCCTGATCTGGTGGGTGGTTAAGAACTGCATAACTTATCTCGAACGTTCGTACGTGGGCGTCTGGGTCGTCTCCTGGGAATCCACCGAATTTCGTGTAGGTTACTCCTGTTGGAGGTGGCCTTGGCGGTCCTAGCTGTTGTTGTTGATGGTGTTGTTGTTGGTGTTGCCCGCTCATTGTGAAGGGTTCAGGGTTTCCTTCTATATCTCGGGATTGATCGGGTGAACTATCGGGACTTGTATCGCCGGATGGTGCGTTTTCCGGTGTGCTGTGTCGACTTAAGATGCTTCGGATCTCTGTTTCGAACAGCTTTCCTTCCTTCTGGATGTCTAATATTCGAAATCTTTCTTCCAAACACGAAGGTCGAGCTGATGATTCCGCAAAAAAGGCTAAACCTTTGCCAGCGATCGGTGATTCTATTACCGGAATCTCACCGGAATGAACCGAAATTGGGCCAGAATGCCCTGTTTTACTACTTTTACCGAATTTTTCTAACGTATTTCTGACCGTGGATAACTCTAAATCTTTATCTGATATTGTTAAACTAGGTTCCAATGGCGTTTTGATAGAGTCTGGACTTGCTATATCTTCGATATGCTGGGTCGAAGTAGCATCAGAATGTATCAAAGGCGTTGACCGTTCTACCGGAATATGACCGGAAACACTTGTAACGTTTCTACTTTCCTTGACCACTTGGTCAGATCTAGTTATGCCTGCTTCTCCCGAGGCTATCTTTTGTGATTTTCGTGCTTCAATCTGACGATTCTTAGGATATGTTTCGCCCGATCGAGTGACCAGCATGTATCATTGCCCAGTGATACTATTTGAGCAGTTCGCAACAATCTGGATCTGTTGCTACTGTTAGTGAAGAAAAAATGTTGCTGGATGTTTGCTTCTTACAAACCGTTAGCACTCTAATGCCACTTTCTCGTAATCAAATGCTACTTTACCGCATACAACGGGCCAGAGAGCTGGCAAGCGGATGCCACTTTCCCACAGACGGCGCCAAATGTTGATGGGTAAATCGTCATTTACTATTAACGTCACTGTTAACTGCCTGCCGCAGACGTTAATTACTAATTCAGAACAACAACCCTTCGGAGACTTCGGAATCTGGTTCCACACCTGCGTACCAGATAATTCCGAGTCTCTCTCTCTTTCTCTGTACTCAATCTCACCGCAAAAAATAAACTGACTCGAGCCACATGGGTCCTTGGGAGTGGTAGGGGTCTGTTAGACAGAGGCCCTGTACTATTTTCCCAGTTTCTCACTCAACAGTAGTTGTGGCTTTTCCGTCTTAGCTCAGTTTTTGCTCCTGAACAACTTCAACTCGATCAACGTACTGGACTCAGAGCTCTCAGACTGTTCTGCCATAGTAGTGGAGCAGTAGTCCGATATTACAGTCCAACATTTTTAGTAACTTAACACGCAACTCTTATTATTAGTCACAGACTTACCGTGTATCCACCCTTCAATCCGTAATATCATCTGATCGCAAGACGCATCGCAACAATGTTACCATTCTACGCGTACTTAGACATTCCCAGCGTTACCTTGAACACAGACTATGTTACCGATTCAGTCACCTACAGAGAATCATAACAACTCATGTCCATCTGTCAAGCTTACCTATTCCACCACAGAAGTGGCAAATAGACAACACTCTAACACCTTACGCATAATCAAGATACCTCAACTCATTACCGAACAGAATCTCACAATCGTAGTACCGACTCGTAACACCACAGTGTCTCACACATACGCAGCCAAATGATTACACAGAGAAGACGCATAGAACAGGACAGAACCAAGATACTCTACTCGTTTACACACAGTAGAAGAAGTAATTCCAAAACAGGGCTCTCACAATATACACGCAACTTCCCAACAAACGGGGATTCTCTCTCTCTGATGCCCTCTCGTCCCTTTTCAGTGCTTTAAATAGAGTTTTGTTACAAGGCTTTACGCGAATCTTTCTTTACCGGGTACTTTCAGAAGGGTTCTTTCTACATTAAAAACCTCTGTCTAAGTACAATTGTCCTTTGTTCGGCGGCCGTCTAACACTTTGTTAAGTTTACACACATAATCAGGATAAACTTGATTCTCAAAACCAGGTGGTTGTGCCATATATACCTCTTCTGTTATCCAACCATTCAAGAATGCATTCTTTACATCTAGTTGAAGTATCTTCCAATTCTTGGAAGAGGCAATACTAAGCAAAACCCTAATAGTAGGCATCTTTGCCACAGGAGAGAAGGTCTCCTCATAATCAATTCCCTGAGTTTGTGCAAAGCCTTTTGCTACAAGCCTTGCCTTATACCTGTTAATGGAACCATCAGAATTCTTCTTGAGTTTATAGACCCATCTTGAGCCTATTACCTTCATGGATGAAGTCTTGGGCACCAAATCCCAAGTGTTGTTTTCCTCAAGTGCTTCAATCTCTTCCTTCATTGCTTGCTTCCATTCTGTTTTTGCTTTGGCCTCTTCGAATGATGATGGCTCCTCTTGGTTTATGTCCTGTGCTATGTAGATAGAATGTTTAGTTACTAATGAGGTGTCAAACCCATACCTTTCTAGTTTTTTCTTTTCCCTCATAGATCTTCTTAGGCCATGATGTGATGATTCTGCCTCATGTCCAAGTTCCTGCAATTTTGCTTTACCTTTAGACTTCCATGCTTTGATCTTTTCCATGTGGGATTCTTCATCATCCTCTGAGGTGTCTTGTTCTTAAATCTTTGATTGTTCTCTACCAAGCTTTGGAAAATCTTCTTCAAGATCATATGGTAAATTGACCTTCCTGCATGAATCTTCATACCATGAATTGTTCTCATCAAAAACTACATCTCTGCTTACCAAGAATCCTTTGTTGGTAGGGTTGTATAACCTGTAGCCCTTTTGATTGTTGTCATATCCAATAAATGCACACCTTTCTGCCTTTGGATCCATCTTGCCTCTAACCTGTGAAGGAACATGAGCAAAAGCAATACATCCAAAAATTTTACAATGATCTAAGCTTGGTCTTCTTCCATTCCAAGCCTCATATGGAGTCATCCCATCAAGGGATTTTGAAGGCAACCTGTTAATCAAGTAAGTGGCTGTAGATACAGCCTCAGCCCATAAGTAATTAGGTAAATGCTTTTCACTTAACATAGACCTTGCAGCTTCAACAATTTTCCTATTCCTCCTTTCTGCCACTCCATTTTGCTCAGGAGTGTACCTTGTAGTTACCTCTCTTTTGATTCCTCTTTCTTGAAGAAAAGAATCAAAATCATGGGAGAAGTATTCTCCCCCTCCATCTGACCTTAGCCTTTTTAGTGATTTACCTGTTTGATTCTCCACAAGAGCCAAATATCTTTTGAAACATGAAAAACCTTCATCTTTGTGTTTCATAAAGAATAGGATAGTCCATCTGCTGCAATCATCAATAAAGGAAACATAATACCTTGATCCAGATATTGAAGCTTCCTTGCTAGGTCCCTATACATCTGTATGAACCAACTCCAAGAGATCTCCATGCATATAACCTTTCTTCATGAATGGTAACCTGTGAGACTTTGCAAATTGACATGCACTACACTTATAAATCATATGTTGTTTTGACAAATTAGGGAGTCCAAGTACACTTTGGTCCCTGCAGATTTGCTTTAATGACCTTTCACCAATATGTGCTAACCTTTTGTGCCATACTTCCAATTCTGTGAGTGTCTGACTACCATAATTAAAGAGAGCAATGTTTCTAGTGTCCTGTAATTCAAATGTGAACAATCTACCTGTCTTTTCACCTTTTGCAGTTCTTCTGAATCCTTGACTTGGATCTTCAACAAATGCTCCTGCCTTTGTGAACCTGACTTGCAACCCTTTCTCTACTATCTGCCCAACACTTATCAAATTCTTTGTAATGGTAGGGACATAGAGTACCTTACTGAGTAGGTTGATGTTTCCATCAGGTGCTTTGACATTGCCTATTTTCTCCACAGGATGTTTTGTATCATCTCGTGTTTGTACCTCATGCTTATTCCTTGGATCTTCTAAATCTGGTAGGAGTGCCACATTTCCTGCCACATGATTTGAACAACCTGAATCTATGTAGAAAATATGCTCATCAGATTTACCTTGTGGCATAGCCATGTTCATGATCAATAATGAATCCTCTTTGTTTGAGTCTTCTGTGTAGTTATTGTAGTCTCTCCTTCCTTTGTAGCCTCCTTGATAGTTTGAATGATTGTAGTTGTTGTAGTTGCCATGGTAGTTGTTGAACCTTCCTCTTGAGTAGCCATAACTTCCTGTATTGTATCCTCTGCCTCTTTGATTCCTGGAATTCCTAAAGCAATTTTCAGTTGTATGATTAGTTAATCCACAAATAGAACATGAGTTGGAGTCTTGGGATCTCCCCCTGCCTTGTCTACCTCCTCTTCCTCTACCTCTGCCATGTCTTCCTCTACCTGCATAGTTAGCTTGATATGTACCTGCTTCATCATCCACTTTCTTTGCCTTTCCTTTCTTATCTTTAGACTTGCTTTTATCAGTGTATAAAGCTGAAGATTGATTACCTTTAGAGCTTTCTCCATTTTTGATAAGCTTTGCCTCTTGAGTAAGTAGTTGTCCAATGAGTGTGTTGAAATCAGGTACATGCATGTCCATGTACAAATCCATAGCTGTGGTGAATGCTTCCCACTTGTCATCTGCCTTCAAGCCATTGATGACCTGCCTTACAATTTGCTCTTCATCTATTACCACTCCAATACTTCCCAACTGATCCGCTATGTCCTTGAGCTTTGTGACAAAATCAGTCACATTTTGTTTGGGAGCCTTCTTAAGAGTTGTGAAATCCAGCTATAGTTGATGCTTCCTAGCTTTGGTACCTTAAGAAAAGAAAGCTTCAAGTGCATCCCACACTTCCTGAGATGTCTTACAACCTTGTGAGGCAACAAAAAATCTGAGATAGAGTTGAGGAGATAAGACCTTGCAAGTGCATCCTTGGAGCACCATGTGCTCAATCTTTCTTCCTCTTCTTGTGTTGGTTGACTTTTGTTCCTGAAACTTGGCATAACTTCATCTCCAGCCACATAACCATATAAACTTCTACCTTGGAGATAAGCTTCCATTCTTAATGACCAAGCTGAGTAATTACCTCTTTCCAATTTGTCAATTGATGAAGGAAATCCATCTGCCATAATATCCAACCTTGCTCTGATACCACTGTGAAGAGATGGATAGGTATGTGCTTGAAGATGAAGAGGTGTTGCAAAATCCTTGATCTACACCAGCCAAATGAACTCCAGGAGTAGATGGTGGGCACTTTTAGCTTGCCAATGGATGTATTAAACACCCTATGTACCTTGGAAGATCACTCTCAAAAAGATAGATCAAAACAGATAAGTTGGAGTTAGCTTAGAGGTGAAAACTTGCTATTCTTGGTTCATACACCTGTCCAGTGTTTTACATAATTCTCTGAGCACAGCAGCAATTAGCTCAATTCCTCTTGGGGAAGTCTAGTCAACTTAAAGAGCTAACTTTCAAGAGTAATCTCATAAAAAATAATGAACCACACACTGAGAATGAGTTTTAACAAGTGATGACATCATCCCGATTTTCACGGGCTGCTACAGAAATAGAACAGTGAGCATAAAAATCCACATAACTCAAAATGTAGAACTCCAATGATTATTAAAATTTGTATGGTTATACTAGACAATAAGCTGAATCCAACACGCTTTAAATCACGGAATTTTGATAAGTAACCACTGAGACATGGCTCTGACAAGATGAGTGAAAAAGTCAGGTACCTGACAGAGAAGTGAAGATGAACAAACCCTGTTGACTTCAAATGAACATAACTGAAGATTGCAGCATCCAAATGACATGAAAGATTGTGAGCATATAGTAGACTTATAGAGCTAACTTTACCAAGTTAAATCACTGAAAATGATGCACCAAGCTCAGAGCAAACATCTCTACAAGTTGACTGAGAAAACTGAGAGTAATGGCAATGAGTAGTACACTTCACAAGAACATGGAAAGATGAAACCAAATAATCATGAAAATGAAAGTATATTGCTTGTACAATACAATGACTTACTGATACATATGTGTGCGTTGTAATCACACCTTGATATGGCATAAAGCTCAGCTCTTGGAGGTCTTCACATAGGTCTCTCTAACCACGACTAAAACTGCCATCTATTTATAGTTGAGTTTGGGAGGCTAACTTCCCTCAATCACTCTCCAATCAATCAATGATTGATTTGATTCTCTACCTACCACAAATCACGAATTCGTGGCTCCTCTTTCCATTCTTGATCATGTGGACTCAACCACTTAAGATTCTCTTACTTTTACATTAAGTAAACTCTTCAAAAGTTACAAGAGGTAGTTCACAAGTGAACTTTACATAGTCTTCTTTTTAAAGCTTCTTCTAAGACTTTGTGAGCCTCAAGCCAATACTTAGGCTTGTCATAGACTTGCTCCAACAGCTCCCCCTCAAGCCAAGTATGCTTGAGGTCTTCAATCTTCCAAGATTATCTGCAAACCAATCATAGCCTTGAATTTGCAAAGCTTTGTACCATCCAATGCTTTGGTTAGAATATCTGCACATTGTTGATGAGTGGACACATATGATATTTAAATCTCTTTGCTTAGAACCTTCTCTCGTACATAGTGATAATGAACTTCAATATGTTTAGTCATTGCATGAAAAATAGGATTAGCAGCCAAATGAATAGAACTCATATTGTCACCAAAAATAGTTGGAGTTCCAAACTCCAATCCAAGATCTTTGAATAATGTCTTCATCCACATAGCTTCTTGTGTAGCTATGGCAAGACCTCTATATTCAGCTTCAGTAGAAGAGAGAGCAACTGTGGGTTGCTTCTTGGATGACCATGAAATAAGCTTTGAACCTGCAAAGGTAAGATAACCTGAAGTGCTCCTTCTATCTTCCTTGCAGCCAGCCCAATCTGCATCAGAAAACAGCTTCAAACCTAAATCAGATACATAAGGATAATAAAGTCCTTCATTTATGGTTCCTTTGAGATACTTGAGAATCCTTTTGGCAGCATCCATATGTGGTTTCCTTGGTGTGTGCATAAATTGGCTTAGCACACTCACACTGTAACATATATCTACTCTTGTCAATGTGGCATAGTTGAGACTACCCACTAGACTTTGATATGATGTGATGTCCTCTATGAGTTCACCTTCATGTGAGCTCAATTTGTGATTGACCTCCATTGGAGTACCTCCAATCTTACAATCTTGCATCTTGAATTTTGCCAACATGTCCTTAATGTACTTTCTTTGAGTGAGAAACAAACCATGATCTTTGTAGACAACTTCCAAACCTAGGAAGTAGGTAAGTGAACCCAAATCACTTATCTTGAACTCTTCTCTCATCTGATCTTTGATCTTCTTCATACCATCTGCATCATTTCCTGTCAATATAATATCATCTACATATACACATAGGTAGATGACCTCGGAATTACTCTTTTTAATAAAGAGTGAAGGATCTGCCTTGCTTGGTTGAAAGCCTTTGTCCTGCAAGAATGAAACAAGCCTGAAATTCCAAGCTCTTGGAGCTTGCTTGAGACCATACAATGCTTTGTTAAGTTTACACACATAATCAGGATAAACTTAATTCTCAAAACCAGGTGGTTGTGCCATATATACCTCTTCTGTTATCCAACCATTCAAGAATGCATTCTTTACATCTAGTTGAAGTATCTTCCAATTCTTGGAAGAGGCAATACTAAGCAAAACCCTAATAGTAGGCATCTTTGCCACAGGAGAGAAGGTCTCCTCATAATCAATTCCCTGAGTTTGTGCAAAGCCTTTTGCTACAAGCCTTGCCTTATACCTGTTAATGGAACCATCAGAATTCTTCTTGAGTTTATAGACCCATCTTGAGCCTATTACCTTCATGGATGAAGTCTTGGGCACCAAATCCCAAGTGTTGTTTTCCTCAAGTGCTTCAATCTCTTCCTTCATTGCTTGCTTCCATTCTGTTTTTGCTTTAGCCTCTTCGAATGATGATGGCTCCTCTTGGTTTATGTCCTGTGCTATGTAGATAGAATGTTTAGTTACTAATGAGGTGTCAAACCCATACCTTTCTGGTTTTTTCTTTTCCCTCATAGATCTTCTTAGGCCATGATGTGATGATTCTGCCTCATGTCCAAGTTCCTGCAATTTTGCTTTACCTTTAGACTTCCATGCTTTGATCTTTTCCATGTGGGATTCTTCATCATCCTCTGAGGTGTCTTGTTCTTCAATCTTTGATTGTTCTCTACCAAGCTTTGGAAAATCTTCTTCAAGATCATATGGTAAATTGACCTTCCTGCATGAATCTTCATACCATGAATTGTTCTCATAAAAAACGACATCTCTGCTTACCAAGAATCCTTTGTTGGTAGGGTTGTATAACCTGTAGCCCTTTTGATTGTTGTCATATCCAATAAATACACACCTTTCTGCCTTTGGATCCATCTTGCCTCTAACCTGTGAAGGAACATGAGCAAAAGCAATACATCCAAAAATTTTACAATGATCTAAGCTTGGTCTTCTTCCATTCCAAGCCTCATATGGAGTCATCCCATCAAGGGATTTTGAAGGCAACCTGTTAATCAAGTAAGTGGCTGTAGATACAGCCTCAGCCCATAAGTAATTAGGTAAATGCTTTTCATTTAACATAGACCTTGCAGCTTCAACAATTGTCCTATTCCTCCTTTCTGCCACTCCATTTTGCTCAGGAGTGTACCTTGTAGTTACCTCTCTTTTGATTCCTCTTTCTTGAAGAAAAGAATCAAAATCATGGGAGAAGTATTCTCCCCCTCCATCTGACCTTAGCCTTTTTAGTGATTTACCTGTTTGATTATCCACAAGAGCCAAATATTTTTTGAAACATGAAAAAACTTCATCTTTGTGTTTCATAAAGAATAGGATAGTCCATCTGCTACAATCATCAATAAAGGAAACATAATACCTTGATCCAGATATTGAAGCTTCCTTGCTAGGTCCCCATACATCTGTATGAACCAACTCCAAGAGATCTCCATGCATATAACCTTTCTTCATGAATGGTAACCTGTGAGACTTTCCAAATTGACATGCACTACACTTATAAATCATATGTTGTTTTGACAAATTAGGGAGTCCAAGTACACTTTGGTCCTTGCAGATTTGCTTTAATAACCTTTCACCAATATGTGCTAACCTTTTGTGCCATACTTCCAATTCTGTGAGTGTCTGACTACCATAATTAAAGAGCGCAATGTTTCTAGTGTCCTATAATTCAAATGTGAACAATCTACCTGTCTTTTCACCTTTTGCAATTCTTCTGAATCCTTGACTTGGATCTTCAACAAATGCTCCTCCCTTTGTGAACCTGACTTGCAACCCTTTCTCTACTATCTGCCCAACACTTATCAAATTCTTTGTAATGGTAGGGACATAGAGTACCTTACTGAGTAGGTTGATGTTTCCATCAGGTGCTTTGACATTGCCTATTTTCTCCACAGGATGTTTTGTATCATCTCCTGTTTGTACCTCATGCTTATTCCTTGGATCTTCTAAATCTCATAGGAGTGCCACATTTCCTGCCACATGATTTGAACAACCTGAATCTATGTAGAAAATATGCTCATCAGATTTACCTTGTGGCATAGCCATGTTCATGATCAATAATGAATCCTCTTTGTTTGAGTCTTCTGTGTAGTTATTGTAGTCTCTCCTTCCTTTGTAGCCTCCTTGATAGTTTGAATGATTGTAGTTGTTGTAGTTGCCATGGTAGTTGTTGAACCTTCCTCTTGAGTAGCCATAACTTCCTCTATTGTATCCTCTGCCTCTTTGATTCCTGGAATTCCTAAAGCAATTTTCAGTTGTATGATTAGTTAATCCACAAATAGAACATGAGTTGGAGTCTTGGGATCTCCCCCTGCCTTGTCTACCTCCTCTTCCTCTACCTCTGCCATGTCTTCCTCTACCTGCATAGTTAGCTTGATATGTAACTGCTTCATCATCCACTTTCTTTGCCTTTCCTTTTTTATCTTTAGACTTGCTTTTATCAGTGTATAAAGCTGAAGATTGATTACCTTTAGAGCTTTCTCCATTTTTTATAAGCTTTGCCTCTTGAGTAAGTAGTTGTCCAATGAGTGTGTTGAGATCAGGTACATGCATGTCCATGTACAAATCCATAGCTGTGGTGAATGCTTCCCACTTGTCATCTGCCTTCAAGCCATTGATGACCTGCCTTACAATTTGCTCTTCATCTATTACCTCTCCAATACTTCCGAACTGATCCGCTATGTCCTTGACCTTTGTGACAAAATCAGTCACATTTTGTTTGGGAGCCTTCTTAAGAGTTGTGAAATCCAACCATAGTTGATGCTTCCTAGCTTTGGTACTTGAAGAAAAGAAAGCTTCAAGTGCATCCCACACTTCTTGAGATGTCTTACAACTCCTAATGTGAGGCAACAAAAAATCTGAGATAGAGTTGAGGAGATAAGACCTTGCAAGTGCATCCTTGGAGCACCATGTGCTCAATCTTTCTTCCTCTTCTTGTATTGGTTGACTTTTGTTCCTGAAACTTGGCATAACTTCATCTCCAGCCACATAACCATATAAACTTCTACCTTGGAGATAAGCTTCCATTCTTAATGACCAAGCTGATTAATTACCTCTATCCAATTTGTCAATTGATGAAGGAAATCCATCTGCCATGTTATCCAACCTTGCTCTCATACCACTGTGAAGAGATGGATAGGTATGTGCTTGAAGATGAAGAGGTGTTGCAAAATCCTTGATCTACACCAGCCAAATGAACTCCAGGAGTAGATGGTGGGCCCTTTTAGCTTGCCAATGGATGTATTAGACACCCTATGTACCTTGGAAGATCACTCTCAAAAAGATAGATCAAAACAGATAAGTTGGAGTTAGCTTAGAGGTGAAAACTTGCTATTCTTGGTTCATACACCTGTCCAGTGTTTTACATAATTCTCTGAGCACAGCAGCAATTAGCTCAATTTCTCTTGGGGAAGTCTAGTCAACTTAAAGAGCTAAATTTCAAGAGTAATCGCATAAAAAATAATGAACCACACACTGAGAATGAGTTTTAACAAGTGATGACATCATCCCGATTTTCACGGGCTGCTACAGAAATAGACCAGTGAGCAGAAAAATCAACATAACTCAAAATTTAGACATCCAATCATTATGAAAATTTGTATGGTTATACTAGACAGTAAGCGGAATCCAACAAGATTTAAATCACTGACTTTGGATAAGTAACCACTGAGAAATGGCTCTGACAAGATGAGTGAAAAAGTCGGGTACCTGACAGAGAAGTGAAGATGAACAAACCCTGTTGACTTCAAATGAACATAACTGACGATTGCAGCATTCAAATGACATGAAAATTTGTGAGCATATAGTAGACTTATAGAGCTAACTTTACCAAGTTAAATCACTGAAAATGATGCACCAAGCTTAGAGAAAACATCTCTGCAAGTTGATTGAGAAAACTGAGAGTAATGGCAATGAGTAGTACACTTCACAAGAACATGGAAAGATGAAACCAAATAATCATGAAAATGAAAGTATATTGCTTGTACAATACAATGACTTACTGATACATATGTGTGCCTTGTAATCACACCTTGATATGGCATAAAGCTCAGCTCTTGGAGATCTTCACATAGGTCTCTCTAACCACGACTAAAACTGCCATCTATTTATAGTTGAATTTGGGAGGCTAACTTCCCTCAATCACTCTCCAATCAATCAATGATTGATTTGATTCTCTACCTACCACAAATCACGAATTCGTGGCTCCTCTTTCCATTCTCGATCATGTGGACTCAACCACTTAAGATTCTCTTACTTTTACATTAAGTAAACTCTTCAAAAGTTACAAGAGGTAGTTCACAAGTGAACTTTACATAGTCTTCTTTTTAAAGCTTGTTCTAATACTTTGTGAGCCTCAAGCCAATACTTAGGCTTGTCATAGACTTGCTCCAACAAATTGTCCAAGTCTTTTATCCAAAAAACCCAAAAAAAATATAAAAACAACAAAATCATGGAACATGATGAGAACATTGAGCATGTGATTGAAACATCTCATTGTTTCTCTACTCTTGAGGAGTTAGAGTTATGTATTCAACAAAATTCTAATTCCCATATTATTCTTCTTTCTTCCCTTGATGAGTATGCTCTAATCCAAGAGTATGCTCTCAATGTTGACAAGTGCTCAAAATTTAACCAAACACATGATGCCTTAGTTGAAACAAAGTACAAAACTGTAGACAAAAAAATCAAACCCATAGTTCAACCATTACCTCAAGGAAGTAATGAAAAAATTATTGATGTGAAAAATGATCCAATTCTTCGGGATAAGAAAAACATAGGACATACATTCACGGATGAGACAATCAAACAGGTGAAAATTGGTAGAGATGATGACTTTCTTTTGCCAGAAGAGAGAGATAAATTTGAGGGAGTCATACGTAGCCATGGAAAAGCCTTTACTATGTATCCTCATGAGATTGGTTGTGTAGATCCTAAGCTAGTTGCACCCATGATAATCTTTACTATTCCACATATTCCATGGAATCTTCGTCCTATACCTGTTCCAAAGGCTCACTTACCTGAGCTAATGAAACTACTTAAGGAGAAGATAAACATGAGAATTTTAGAGCCATCTTTTGCACCTTACTCAAACAGATGGTTCACTGTGCCTAAAAAGAATGGGCAACTACGTTTTATTCAAGATCTCCAACCCGTCAATAAAGTCACCATAAGGAATGTAGGAACAGGACCCATTGTAGATGAGTTTGCTGAATCATTTTCAGGACATTCTATCTATTCAATGGGTGATTTATATTCTGGATATGATCAATTCCAGTTAGCAATCGACAGTCGTGACATAACCACAATGAAAACTCCTTTAGGCTTAGTGCGAATGTGTACTTTACCTCAAGGAGCGACTAATTCTATGGCTCATATGATGAGTGCTATGAATATGGTCTTACATGATTTTATCCCTCATATAAACTATGCCATTCATTGATGATATTCCAATTAAAGGGAGTGAGGAACGTGTAAAGGACATTACTGTAGATTCATCTGGATGTCGTAAATTTGTTCTTGACCATATCTCTGATTGTGAAAGAATATTTCAACGATTTGAAGAGGTAGGTCTCACATTTTCCATAGAGAAATCTGTTTTTGGTGTCAACGAGGTGCTTATTGTTGGACATTTATGTGGCCATTATGGTCGAAAGCCATACCCACAAAAAGTTGATGCCATTAGCAAGATTTTTGAAACATGTAACAACGTGAGTGAGGTACGTAGATTTCTTGGTGCTTGTATCTTTTATGTTATTTGGATCCCACACTTTGCTCATGTTGCTGATTGTCTTTATGACTTGTTGAGGAAGAAACGAAAATTTATTTGGACTGACAAACACACTCAAGCTATGCGTAAATTGAACAAATTATTGCTTGAAGCTCCCATCCTTAAGCGTTGTGGAGGTGATCGCAATCCGGGTGGATCGGTTCCGGTCGTGGCACACACAGGGTGTATGAAGCTAATGAATGTTGGAAGGTTTAAAGATGTGAAGGTGAAATTAATGTTGAGTATGGAGAAGAGAGAGATGTTGAAATAATTATGGGAATGGGAATGTAGGTGTGCAAGTTAGATTGATGACATGAATGATAAGAATGAAAGAGAACCATACACACGAATCAAATTTGGAAGGAAGAATGGTCCATTGGAGGAGCTTCTTCAACACTTCCTAATTCTAATCCATATGTATAGCCTTCTTTGGATGATATGTATGCATGACGAGAATAGATGGAATCCTTACACATAAATCAGTTTCGAAAGGAAGAATGGTCCAATATTGGAGCTTCTTATACACTTTCAGAAACTAATAAATATGTATGGATTTGTATGGATTATATACATGCAAGTGAATTATGATGATGGATTTCACTCACAAGCTCAAAGAAACATCCTCACTGGTTCAACGCAATACTGCGGAGCCTTCTCACACATAGAAGAAATAGAAGACATGTAAAAATACTTAAGAGACTGAGAGAGGAGACAAGAGACAAGTGACAAGTGACATGAATTAAAAGAATTTGAATTAAGTTACATGTAAAATATCGTCGTGGTACGTCATGCTAAGCAGTCTACTGATCAAAGGTGGTTCCGACCCTCAAACCATGACAGTTCAACCGAATGTCACATGTAAGAAGGTGAGTTCCACTCCAGTGATCCTATGTCTGTCTAGGCTCGTAACGTCTAACTAAAGAAGTCTAAGACTCATTAAAATCAGCTCTAACTCACTCACACGCTCCACCGAGGGTGAGTCAAGATAGAGATGCTGGTTTCAAGAGCCTATCCTAGATTGGAGTTCTAACTTAAATTTGAAACTAGGTTCTATACTCATACTAGCTCACCTTGGATCCTCACTCGCTCAACCGAGGGTGATCGTCTCAAGGAAACCGTAAGCTAGCATGAGCCCTATGGATGCCTAACAATGATGCTCTAGGAGTTTGGAGGGGGGTTTATATAGTTTTTTGAATGAATTTGGGCCCTTGGATCTAGAGAAATCAACTCTCAACTCTAGGATCACTACTTTTGATTACAACCATTTGATTAATCAAATCAATGGCTTGGAATTGTTCTTTCTATCAAATCTAGTGTAAAGGAGTGAAATTTAGGCGCCCTCATTCTCCACCATTGGATCTGGGGATGATCTGGACCGTCCGATCAGTGCTGACATCATTTTGGATAAGATAAGCCACTATTTTTGGAGAAAAGCTGCATTATTGATATTTGATTGTCAAAACAATCTTCTTTTATGGAAAAACTCGTGGATCCTCCTTGCTTTAAGCATAAGTGCATCTCCACCCTTGAATATGAGCTCATCTTGATCGTACAACATGGCTCAATCAGCTTTCGCCATGTGGTGGCCCTTCAACCCTTCAATTTGCTTAAACTAGAAAACTGCGGTGATCCTGAAAACTGGACTTTGTACTCTTTGACCCTCCAAATAGGCTTTGATGAAGATGAAACATTGTAGGACTATGTTTCCAAAGATCTCCTTCAGGAATATGCAGAAAAAACTCGCATCTGAATCTAACTTGTACAAGTTTGACTACATTTGGAAGCTTGCAAGGTGGCATTAAGGTGCCTAGGAAGCTCGGATAGCCTTGAAACTTTATACAAATATGTAGCCACATATGGTCTTTATACATGCCAAACCATATGGCTAACATAATTTTCTATACAAGAATTTGTAGGGTCAAACTAGAAAAATTACTTTTTTACAAAATGAACATAGCATATCAATGTGCTACAAAATCCATTTTCTGCTGAAATTTGGGCTATAGACTGCCTTTGACAATCTTTACAAGTATATGGATTTTCATCTAATTTGGTGACAATGAAATTTTTGCCCTAATTTCCTAACTTTGACCAGCTTTGACCAGCTTTGACTGCTACCATGGACTTTCTTGATTTCTTTGAAACTTTGTATGTGACCTTCCTTTGACATCCTTGATGCATCTTGGACTTCTCGGGGAATTCTGCCTACCTTCACCAAATATGTTTTTTGTAGGCCTTCACAAGTGAGAGAGGAGAGAAAATCTCGACGACATTTGCCCCCACTAAACCTGCGATTCCTCCGGAAGCGCCACTCTAGCATCTCTGAAAAACAAAATGTTCCAAGCATCAAATTCTTTTATAGGCAACATAAGAAACATGGAAGGAAAATTGATTATATGCATGAATAAGTAGGTAACGCGACATGAAGAAAAATTTGCATGAAAGAAAGAATTGAAACAGGCAACATGAATATGCATGAACAAATAGGCAACATATATGCAAATGAACAAGCAACATTGGCAACAAGAAAGAAAAAAAACAAGCATCAATATGAAGTGGAAGTGGATGTATTGAGCCGTTTTAAGCATCAGTTCCTCTCATCTTGAAGAAAATTTTGTACCTTTTTCATAAAGCAATCTACCTTAAATATGATTATAAACAAAGATTTAGGATTTTCAAGAGACATCTTTCATCTTTAGCTTATTTTAGATCAACTCCTTTCCTACATAAATATGAATATGCTCTTTCTCTAATAACATGCAAGGAAATCTAACTAAACTCCACTAATGCATAAATCTGCCTATATAGCCCATGATTTATTCTACTCTACCTCTTTATCCTCCTTTGGCTTGCTCTTTTTTTTTTTTTTTTTTGTGATGATGATGATTCGGCAACTTTATGGTTACGATCACTTTTTTGGGGTGGAAGAAAGTGTAAACTTCTTGGTAACATGTAGCAACTTTTTTTTTTTGATGACGGGGAAAAATTAAACCCCGATACAAGGTACAACCATTTTTTATGACGGAGAACAGTCGTTTAAAACTCCGATACAAGTGCTGTGAGGTGGACTAAAGATGTAGAAACATGCAATAGCAGGAGCTAGGATTTCAACAATTATGCTTTCGATATAGGATACATATGCATGTTTATATATGAAAGTCATGTCACCAAAATAAACCTCCAAATCTACATGCCCTATCTTTCCACAATCCTAGATTATAATCAATTCCTTAGTAGATAAGTTACTACTTAAGATACAATTTTACACAAGTAGAGAAATCATCATTTGCCTTTTTTGACTCAAGTGATGTGGATATGCAATGTGATGCAAAGATTGAAAAAAACATGCATGAAACAAGCATGGAAAAAAAATAGAATGAACTTGATAAAAAACAAAGCAAGATGAACTTGAAAAATTAATGATATTTTTATACTTTTTTTTTTATTCCTTTTTTTTTATTTTTTATTTTTTTATTTTTTTATTTTTAACATGGATACTCTTGTTTATGAATCGGCCTCATTGTTTTCATCTTCTTCGATGTCCTCATCCAAAATGTACTCATCATTATCACGTTTCTTGAATAGCTTTATCCTTTTACCTGCAATCAAAGTTTTTAGTGCAACACCATTTAATTCACAAAGAGCATACGTACCATTGTTGTTGACTTTTGATACTATGTATGGCCCAAACCACCGTTGAGTGAGCTTTTTGTGTGCATCATATTGAGAGTCGAATGTACTATCATAAATGAGCACCCAATCTCCTACTTCAATTGGCTTAGGACGCAATCGATGAGTTTTATCAAAATAATGCTTGTTCTTCATTCTAGATTCTCTTAATTTTTCAACAGCATCATCAAGTCTTAATTTACCTTGTTCTAACTGTTTAATACGCAAACTCAAAAAATCATCAGTAGACATGTTTTCAGACCAAGGCAAATTTGACCATGCAGAAATATGAGACTGAATTGGAAACAATGGTTTTTGACAGTACATGAGTTCAGCAGGCATATACCCAGTAGTGCGTGTGCACGTCATTCTATCTGCCCAAAGTGCAAAAGGTAAGAATTTAGGCCATTGTTTGATGTCACCGTTACATGCTTTAGATATGGCTTTCACAATAGGTGGATGCCCTCTCTCTATTTTACCATTGGCCTCTGGATTATATGCAGTGGTGAGAGACAAACGAATACCGTGACGCTCAAAGAACTCTTTAGCTTCTCTCGCATTTAACTCTCCACGATCGGCAACTACTTTCTCTATGTACCCAAAGCGACTTATGACATCTTCAAGCAAGAATTTGCAAACATTGGAAGTGGTCTTAGATCGTAGTGCACGTCCCTCTACATGATTAGTTAAGTCTTCTCTTGCAAGTACAATGTAACGCATTTTGTCAATACCTTTAGGCATAGTTACAAGATCTACTACCCACTTGTAGTGAATACAAGGTGGATAAGTAGGATGCAACGGATCTCTATGTTTGACTGATGAATGAAGTTGACAAGTAGAACATGTAGAAACATAGCTACTAATGTCAACATACATCCTAGGCCAATAATAGGTACTTCTAATTTTTTCATATGTTCCAAAAAATCCTTTATGACCTGCCCATAATGTCTCATGCATTTCCTTCATTACTTGCAATTGAAGACCTCGTTTTCCTAGGACTCGTTGTGGATTCTTAACCTTACCCTTAGCATGTCTCCAAAGATAACCATTACATAGGAAAAAGTTATAAGCTCGTTTCCTAATGTTACGGAATCTATTCGTAGTCCAGTTAGGTAATGGTTGTAGTGTACTAAGATACTTTCCTATGTCTCTCCATTCATTTTCGTACTCAGACTCATGAAATTGCTCATACTCATATATATGTGGAACATAGTCAACTAAATTCACATTCTTTATTAGATCACTTTCAAGATCATCATCAAATCTAGCTCTCGATAACATATCAGCAACTGAGTTTGACTTACCTGAAATATGAACTAATTCAGGATTTATGAACTTAATATATGAGATCCATCTAAGCATGGCTATATCAGGAGATGAACAATTGGCTATCATTCCAATGAGAGGCAAACAATCAGTCTCAACTTTGACATTTGCACCAATGAAATATTCTTTGTCTGTTTTCAAAGTTGTTACCATACCCCATAGTTCTCGTTTGATCTGTGGATATTTTCGTTGTGTTTCATGTAGAATTTTGGCACCAAACCTAATTGCATATCTATTCCCTTCACTATCATCTTGACTTATGACCCAACCTATACCAATAGGACTAGTATCAACTGTCAATATAATAGGTTTGTTAGCAGAATAGTCTACACGCTTAAGGATGGGAGCTTTAAGCAATAATTTCTTCAATTTACGCATAGCTTGAGTGTGTTTGTCAGTCCAAATAAATTTTCGTTTCTTCCTCAACAAGTCATAAAGACAATCAGCAACATGAGCAAAGTGAGGGATCCAAATAACATAAAAGATGCAAGCACCAAGAAATCTACGTACCTCACTCACGTTGTTACATGTTTCAGAAATCTTGCTAATGGCATCAACTTTTTGTGGGTATGGCTTTCGACCATAATGGCCACATAAATGTCCAACAATAAGTACCTCGTTGACACCAAAAACAGATTTCTCTATGGAAAATGTGAGACCTACCTCTTCAAATCGTTGAAATATTCTTTCACAATCAGAGATATGGTCAAGAACAAATTTACGACATCCCGATGAATCTAAAGTAATGTCCTTTACACGTTCCTCACTCCCTTTAATTGGAATATCATCAATGAATGGCATAGTTATATGAGGGATAAAGTCATGTAAGACCATATTCATAGCACTCATCATATGAGCCACAGAATTAGTCGCTCCTTGAGGTAAAGTACACATTCGCACTAAGCCTAAAGGAGTTTTCATTGTGGTTATGTCACGACTGTCAATTGCTAACTGGAATTGGTCATATCCAGAATATAAATCACCCATTGAATAGATAGAATGTCCTGAAAATGATTCAGCAAACTCATCTACAATGGGTCCTGTTCCTACATTCCTTATGGTGACTTTATTGACGGGTTGGAGATCTTGAATAAAACGTAGTTTCCCATTCTTTTTAGGCACAGCGAACCATCTGTTTGAGTAAGGTGCAAAAGATGGCTCTAAAATTCTCATGTTTATCTTCTCCTTAAGTAGTTTCATTAGCTCAGGTAAGTGAGCCTTTGGAACAGGTATAGGACGAAGATTCCATGGAATATGTGGAATAGTAAAGATTATCATGGGTGCAACTAGCTTAGGATCTACACAACCAATCTCATGAGGATACATAGTAAAGGCTTTTCCATGGCTACGTATAACTCTCTCAAATTTATCTCTCTCTGCTGGCAAAAGAAAGTCATCATCTCTACCAATTCTCACATGTTTGATTGTCTCATCCGTGAATTTATGTCCTATGTTTTTCGTATCCCGAAGAATTGGATCATTTTTCACATCAATAATTTTTTCATTACTTCCTTGAGGTAATGGTTGAGCTATGGGTTTGATTTTTTTGTCTACAGTTTTGTACTTTGTTTCAACTAAGGCATCATGTGTTTGGTTAAATTTTGAGCACTTGTCAACATTGAGAGCATACTCTTGGATTAGAGCATACTCATCAAGGGAAGAAAGAAGAATAATATGGGAATTAGAATTTTGTTGAAGACATAACTCTAACTCCTCAAGAGTAGAGAAACAATGAGATGTCTCAATCACATGCTCAATGTTCTCATCATGTTCCATGATTTTGTTGTTTTTATAATTTTTTTGGGTTTTTTGGATAAAAGACTTGGACAATTGACTCTTATGAAGAAAATCTAATCTAGAATGTGGAAAACAAAGTGACAACCTATTGTACATGTTGGTTGGATGCGAGATGTCAAACCAATATCCACTATTGTCCTTCTCAACAATGGATTCTATCCGAAATTTTGATCATATGTAGCTCCAAACATGAATCGAGGTGCACAATCACTACAAGCATGCTCATGACCATGAGTAACAATAGGTTTCTTTCTAATTGACAATCGATTCCTAGGATGATTCACTCCTACCGTCATGACTTGAAGTGATTGCATTCCATCCTTAGACTTAAATCTAGCATAGGTAGACCCATCATCCATGGCTTTAGTTTCCATACGACTCTCACAAATAAAGGGTTGACCTAAGAGAACTTCATAGGAGCAATTATCTTGAATAAAAAAGTGAAACTCTTCTGTGATTCCTCCTATGGATATGGGCACACTAGCACAAGCTCCATACAGGGTACCTACACCATTATCTGCAGTTCTCATACGCCATCCACAATCTTTATCTATGGGCCATCGAAACTTATCATAGACTTCTTTTGAAATCACATTGATTTCAGAGCCGGAATCTACTAATGCATTTACATTGATAGTGTTCTTATCATTTCCTATTTTAACATGCATCTCTGATGTACCTCTAGACCAAAATGTTCTTTTAAAGTGACTTTCAGGATTGTTTTCATGATTTTCATGGTCAGGTTGAATAGGTCCTAAGAAATTTTTATGAACATTTACTTCATCATCATCAAAGTCCTCTTCATCAGATTCATCAAAGTTTAAGGCTTCATTCATAGCTTGATCTTGATCTAGAGAATCTTGCATCTCAGTATCTAGATTAAGCGGAAACCTCTTCCTTTTAATTAGGCCGATAAAGTTATCTTTAAAAACAGGCTTTGCAATAGAGAAAACTTGTTCTAAAGACATAGTCACTTGACTCTTAAGCAAAATGTCATCTAAAATCTCCATAGGATCTATTTTTCTCTCAATTTCTGAAATCAAGATGGCTTTAGGTTTTCTCTTTGGTTTCTTTTGTTTTTGCTCAGGTTCTTGTTTTTGTTCATGTTCTCGTGTTTGGTCTTCAGTTTGTTTTGATTGTTCTTGTTTATCTAAAGGCTTTGGTTTTGTTTTTCTTTGCTTTGTCTTCTTCCCTTTTTGTTTCTCCTCTTGTTTTTGTTCATTGGGTTCTGATTCTTGTTTTTTATCTTTGGATTGTGATGTTTCTCCTTGCTCTATGATTGTTTCTATTCCCTCTGAGGTTTGTTTTCGAGTCACTCTTCTTTCACTAGGCTCAGCTTCATCTCTTTTTCGTTTTTCTTCTACATTGGATATGTGAGAAATAAGAGATTGATCTTCTATCGGTGACTCCCAAGCCGTTATTCTCCTAATCTCATCCCGTGCTCTTACTAAAGCCTCTATGGAAAAATCACCTTCCTTTGTGGGTTTACTTGATTCTACTTGTTGTTCATCAAGAGCTTCTAGTTTCACTCCTCTAGTTCCTACGTCCATTATGGTTATATTTTCATAATGTTTTTTCATTCCTCCCTTACCATAATTTCCTTGCAAAGGTAGCCTAGATCGATAGTCACAGATTTTCTTGTCTATGTCTATTACTAGTCGTTGCTCCTTAGCAGCCTTCAATAATTCACAATCTCTCAAAAAGTTCTCTAACGAATCACACCAAGGACACCTACGAGGGCCACGCACAAAACCATTTTGATTTTGAGGATTTTGATTAACTTGTGGTGGGAAATTTTGAAATTGAGGATTTTGTTGATAAGGTATTGCTTGAACAGGATAATTAGGATTTTGAAAATGCAATTGATGTATTTGAGGAGCTTGGGGAGCAACATGTGGTACTTGAGGTGCAAGAGGAGCTTCCATATTATACGGTTGATGATTTTGAAAATTTTGATTTTGAGGATTTTGAAAAGCTATTTGAGAAGCTTGAGGATACAGGTTTTGATACATTTGAGGATTTTGCACATGAGGATGAGGATTTTGCATTGAAGGATTATGCATTGGAGGAACTTGATATGCTTGAGTAGGAGCTACTTGTGGATTTTGATTGGTAGCTATAACATGTTGATTAGGCTCTTGAAAAGTCATTGGGTTCATTTGATTTTGGAAAGTTTTGGTGTAATTAGATTGTAAAGCATCTATAGTCTTGGCCAAATTGGATTGTGTAGCAATAAGACTTTCCATTTGCTTAGTGAGAATTTCCACTTGAGATTGTTCAACTACACTTTTATTTGGCTCTACTTTAAAACCTTGAGTAGGCTCCATCATTTGTGGAATAGGAGTAGAGTCAAAAAGCATAGCATGGGATTGTTCTCTAACTTGCTCCTTAGTTTGTGGAAGGCTAGCTTGAGGAAGACTAGTTTGCTCATAAAGCATGGATTGCCTTTGATGTCTATGGGCTACAGCCTCTACTACTTTACGCACTTTTTGCTAATTGTCAGTAAGACCATAGCGCTTATCTGGTTCTTCTAATCACCGTTCAACTTCCCTACGAGTTTCAGGATGAAGAAGCTTAAGAAAATTGATCACAAGATCAGGTTCCAAAGTTATCTTATCCTCATCAGGAAGTTGTTCATAGCGTCTAATATACTCATTTTGTAAGTGAGTAATAGAGCTACTAGGCTTTGGAGAATTGACCCATCGTAAGAATCCATCTCGATTATGTTGGCTATAATCTTCAAGATAGAATTCTTTGAGCATCTCCTTTCTAAAATCACTCCAAGGAAGACTATCATATTGAGTGACACGGTTTATGATAGAGCTATCAACAATTCATTCAAAGAATGATATCAAAAGATCTTCAGGAAGACCAAAAATCATAGCTTGCTCTTCAAACAAATCTAAGTAGCTTGTGATGTTGATGCCATTGAATTTTCCCTTCTCTCTCAACATAGAAGAGACTATTCTTTGGCCTTGTTTCTCAACAATAAGGGATTTGAATCCTTCCTCCATCTTATGTGAATAAGCAAGTGATGCACGATGCTCTAGATCTCTCACAAATGTGTTTACTTCACGACGAAGATGTGCACGATACTGTGAGAAATCCAGTGCAACACTCAAGACTGATGATGATGATATGATGAGGATGAAAAATATGAAACAAAGGATATGGATCACAACCTCCCAACAAGATCAGAAGCAAATGCCACGAAGCGTTTCACGTCGGGTTCAAATGTGGAGGTGATCGCAATCCGGGTGGATCGGTTCCGGTCGTGGCACACACAGGGTGTATGAAGCTAATGAATGTTGGAAGGTTTAAAGATGTGAAGGTGAAATTAATGTTGAGTATGGAGAAGAGAGAGATGTTGAAATAATTATGGGAATGGGAATGTAGGTGTGCAAGTTAGATTGATGACATGAATGATAAGAATGAAAGAGAACCATACACACGAATCAAATTTGGAAGGAAGAATGGTCCATTGGAGGAGCTTCTTCAACACTTCCTAATTCTAATCCATATGTATAGCCTTCTTTGGATGATATGTATGCATGACGAGAATAGATGGAATCCTTACACATAAATCAGTTTCGAAAGGAAGAATGGTCCAATATTGGAGCTTCTTATACACTTTCAGAAACTAATAAATATGTATGGATTTGTATGGATTATATACATGCAAGTGAATTATGATGATGGATTTCACTCACAAGCTCAAAGAAACATCCTCACTGGTTCAACGCAATACTGCGGAGCCTTCTCACACATAGAAGAAATAGAAGACATGTAAAAATACTTAAGAGACTGAGAGAGGAGACAAGAGACAAGTGACATGAATTAAAAGAATTTGAATTAAGTTACATGTAAAATATCGTCGTGGTACGTCATGCTAAGCAGTCTACTGATCAAAGGTGGTTCCGACCCTCAAACCATGACAGTTCAACCGAATGTCACACGTAAGAAGGTGAGTTCCACTCCAGTGATCCTATGTCTGTCTAGGCTCGTAACGTCTAACTAAAGAAGTCTAAGACTCATTAAAATAAGCTCTAACTCACTCACACGCTCCACCGAGGGTGAGTCAAGATAGAGATGCTGGTTTCAAGAGCCTATCCTAGATTGGAGTTCTAACTTAAATTTGAAACTAGGTTCTATACTCATACTAGCTCACCTTGGATCCTCATTCGCTCAACCGAGGGTGATCATCTCAAGGAAACCGTAAGCTAGCATGAGCCCTATGGATGCCTAACAATGATGCTCTAGGAGTTTGGAGGGGGGTTTATATAGTTTTTTGAATGAATTTGGGCCCTTGGATCTAGAGAAATCAACTCTCAACTCTAGGATCACTACTTTTGATTACAACCATTTGATTAATCAAATCAATGGCTTGGAATTGTTCTTTCTATCAAATCTAGTGTAAAGGAGTGAAATTTAGGCGCCCTCATTCTCCACCATTGGATCTGGGGATGATCTGGACCGTCCGATCAGTGCTGACATCATTTTGGATAAGATAAAACACTATTTTTGGAGAAAAGCTGGATAATTGATCTTTGATTGTCAAAACAATCTTCTTTTATGGAAAAACTCGTGGATCCTCCTTGCTTTAAGCATAAGTGCATCTCCACCCTTGAATATGAGCTCATCTTGATCGTACAACATGGCTCAATCAGCTTTCGCCATGTGGTGGCCCTTCAACCCTTCAATTTGCTTAAACTAGAAAACTGCGGTGATCCTGAAAACTGGACTTTGTACTCTTTGACCCTCCAAATAGGCGTTGATGAAGATGAAACATTGTAGGACTATGTTTCCAAAGATCTCCTTCAGGAATATGCAGAAAAAACTCGCATCTGAATCTAACTTGTACAAGTTTGACTACATTTGGAAGCTTGCAAGGTGGCATTAAGGTGTCTAGGAAGCTCGGATAGCCTTGAAACTTTATACAAATATGTAGCCACATATGGTCTTTATACATGCCAAACCATATGGCTAACATAATTTTCTATACAAGAATTTGTAGGGTCAAACTAGAAAAATTACTTTTTTACAAAATGAACATAGCATATCAATGTGCTACAAAATCCATTTTCTGCTGAAATTTGGGCTATAGACTGCCTTTGACAATCTTTACAAGTATATGGATTTTCATCTAATTTGGTGACAATGAAATTTTTGCCCTAATTTCCCAACTTTGACCAGCTTTGACCAGCTTTGACCGCTACCATGGACTTTCTTGATTTCTTTGAAACTTTGTATGTGACCTTCCTTTGACATCCTTGATGCATCCTGGACTTCTCGGGGAATTCTGGCTACCTTCACCAAATATGTTTTTTGTAGGCCTTCACAAGTGAGAGAGGAGAGAAAATCTCGACGACAGCGTGTAGACTATTCTGCTAACAAACCTATTATATTGACTGTTGATACTAGTCCTATTGGTATAGGTTGGGTCATAAGTCAAGACGATAGTGAAGGGAATAGATATGCAATTAGGTTTGGTGCCAAATTTCTACATGAAACACAACCAAAATATCCACAGATCAAACGAGAACTATGGGGTATGGTAACAGCTTTGAAAATAGACAAAGAATATTTCATTGGTGCAAATGTCAAAGTTGAGACTGATTGTTTGCCTCTCATTGGAATGATAGCCAATTGTTCATCTCCTGATATAGCCATGCTTAGATGGATCTCATATATTAAGTTCATAAATCCTGAGTTAGTTCATATTTCAGGTAAGTCAAACTCAGTTGCTGATATGTTATCGAGAGCTAGATTTGATGATGATCTTGAAAGTGATCTAATAAAGAATGTGAACTTAATGGACTATGTTCCACATATATATGAGTATGAGAAATTTCATGAGTCTGAGTACAAAGATGAATGGAGAGACATAGGAAAGTATCTCAGTACACTACAACCATTACCTAGCTGGACTACGAATAGATTCCGTAACATTAGGAAACGAGCTTATAACTTTTTCCTATGTAATGGTTATCTTTGGAGACATGCTAAGGGTAAGGTTAAGAATCCACAACGAGTCCTAGGAAAGAGAGGTCTTCAATTGCAAGTAATGAAGGAAATGCATGAGACATTATGGGCAGGTCATAAAGGATTTTTTGGAACATATGAAAAAATTAGAAGTACCTATTATTGGCCTAGGATGTATGTTGACATTAGTAGCTATGTTTCTACATGTTCTACTTGTCAACTTCATTCATCAGTCAAACATAGAGATCCATTGCATCCTACGTATCCACCTTGTATTCACTACAAGTGGGTAGTAGATCTTGTAACTATGCCTAAAGGTATTGACAAAATGCGTTACATTGTACTTGCAAGAGAAGACTTAACTAATCATGTAGAGGGCCGTGCACTACGATCTAAGACCACTTACAATGTCTGCAAATTCTTGCTTGAAGATGTCATAAGTCGCTTTGGGTACATAGAGAAAGTAGTTGCCGATCGTGGAGAGTTAAATGCGAGAGAAGCTAAAGAGTTCTTTGAGCATCACTGTATTCGTTTGTCTCTCACTACTGCATATAACCCAGAGGCCAATGGTAAAATAGAGAGAGGGCATCCACCTATTGTGAAAGCCATATCTAAAGCATGTAATGGTGACATCAAAAATGGCCCAAATTCTTATCTTTTGCACTTTGGCCAGATAGAATGACATGCACACGTACTATTGGATATATGCCTGCTGAACTCATGTACTGTCAAAAACCATTGTTTCCAATTCAGTCTCATATTTCTGCATGGTCAAATTTGCCTTGGTCTGAAAACATGTCTACTGATGATTTTTTGAGTTTGCGTATTAAACAGCTAGAACAAGGTAAATTAAGACTTGATGATGCTGTTGAAAAATTAAGAGAATCTAGAATGAAGAACAAGCATTATTTTGATAAAACTCATCGATTGCGTCCTAAGCCAATTGAAGTAGGAGATTGGGTGCTCATTTATGATAGTACATTTGACTCTCAATATGATGCACGCAAAAAGCTCACTCAACGGTGGTTTGGGCCATACATTGTATCAAAAGTCAACAACAATGGTACGTATGCTCTTTGTGAGTTAAATGGTGTTGCACTAAAAACTTTGATTGCAGATAAAAGGATAAAGTTATTCAAGAAGCCTGATAATGACGAGTACATTTTGGATGAGGACATTGAAGAAGATGACAACAATGAGGCCGATTCATAAACAAGAGTATCCATGTTATAAAAATAAAAAAAAAAGGAATTAAAAAAGAAACGTATAAAAATATCATTAATTTTTCAAGTTCATGTTGCTTTGTTTTTTTTCAAGTTCATTCTATTTTTTTTCCATGCTTGTTTCATGCATGTTTTTTTCAGTCTTTGCATTGCATTGCATATCCACATCACTTGAGTCAAAAAAGGCAAATGATGATTTCTCTACTTGTGTAAAATTGTATCTTAAGTAGTAACTTATCTACTAAGAAATTGATTTATAATCTAGGATTGTGGAAAGATAGGGCATGTAGATTTGGAGGTTTATTTTGGTGACATGACTTTCATATATAAACATGCATATGTATCCAGTATCGAAAGCATAATTGTTGAAATCCTAGCTCCTTTTATTGCATGTTTCTACATCCTTAGTCCATCTCACAACACTTGTATCGGAGTTTAAACGACTATTCTCCGTCATCAAAAATGGTTGTACCTTGTATCGGGGTTTAATTTTTCCCCGTCATCAAAAAAAAAAAAAGTTGCTACATGTTACCAAGAAGTTTACACTTTCTTCCACCCCAAAAAAGTGATCGTAACCATAAAGTTGCCGAATCATCATCATCATCATCAAAAAAAAAAAAAGAGCTAGCCAAAGGAGGATAAAGAGGCATAGTAGAATAAATCACGGGCTATGTAGGCAGATTTATGCATTAGTGGAGTTTAGTTAGATTTCCTTGCATGTTATTAGAGAAAGAGCATATTCATATTTATGTAGGAAAGGAGTTGATCTAAAATAAGCTAAAGATGAAAGATGTCTCTTGAAAATCCTAAATCTTTGTTTATAATCATATTTAAGGTAGATTGCTTTATGAAAAAGGTACAACATTGTCTTCAAGATGAGAGGAACTGATGCTTAAGACGACTCAATACATCCACTTCCACTTCATATTGATGCTTGTTTTTTTTATTTCTTGTTGCTAATGTTGCTTGTTCATTTGCATATATGTTGCCTATTTGTTCATGCATATTCATGTTGCCTGTTTCAATTCTTTCTTTCATGCAAATTTTGCTTCATGTCACGCTTTCAAGGTCACCGCAATTTTCTAGAATAAGAAAATTGAAGGCTTGAAGGGCTACCATATGTCAAAATATGATTGAAGCATGTTGTACGGTCAAGATGAGCTCATATTCAAGGGTGGAGATGCACTTAAGCATAAAGGAAGGAGGATCCACGAATTTTTTCATCAAAGAAGACTTTTTTGAGAGTTAAAGATCAATAATGCAAAGTTTCTCCAAAAATAGTGGCTTATCTTATCCGAATTGATGTCAGCACTGATCCGATGGTCCAAATCATCCCCAGATCCAATGGTGGAGAATGAGGGCGCCTAAATTTCACTCCTTTACACTAGATTTGATAGAAAGAACAATTCCAAGCCATTGATTTGATTAATCAAATGGTTGTAATCGAAAGTAGTGATCCTAGAGTTGAGAGTTGATTTCTCTAGATCCAAGGGCCCAAATTCATTCAAAAAACTATATAAACCCCCCTCCAAACTCCTAGAGCATCATTGTTAGGCATCCATAGGGCTCATGCTAGCTTACGGTTTCCTTGAGACGATCACCCTCGGTTGAGCGAGTGAGGATCCAAGGTGAGCTAGTATGAGTATAGTACCTAGTTTCAAATTTAAGTTAGAACTCCAATCTAGGATAGGCTCTTGAAACCAGCATCTCTATCTTGACTCACCCTCGGTGGAGCGTGTGAGTGAGTTAGAGCTGATTTTAATAAGTCTTAGACTTCTTTAGTTAGACGTTACGAGCCTAGACATACATAGGATCACTGGAGTGGAACTCACCTTCTTACGTGTGACATTCGGTTGAACTGTCATGGTTTGAGGGTCGGAACCACCTTTGATCAGTAGACTGCTTAGCATGACGTACCACGACGATATTTTACATGTAACTTAATTCAAATTCTTTTAAATCATGTCACTTGTCACTTATCTCTTCTCGCATGTCTCTCAGTCTCTTAAGTATTTTTAAATATCTTCTATTTTCTTCTATGTGTGAGAAGGCTCCGCACGATTGCGTTGAACCAGTAAGGATGTCTCATTGAGCTTGTGAGTAAACTCTACCATCATGATTCACTTGCATGCATATAATCCATACATATCCATACATATTTATTAGTTTCTGAAAGTGTATAAGAAGCTCGAATATTGGACCATTCTTCCTTTAGAAACTGATTTATGTGTAAGGATTCCATCTATTCACGTCATGCATACATATCATCGAAAGAAGACTATGCATATGGATTAGAATTAGGAGTGTTTAAGAAGCTCCTTCAATGGACCATTCTTCCTTCCAAATTTGATTCGTGTGTATGGTTCTCTTTCATTCTTATCATTCATGTTCATAAGTCTAACTTGCACTCCTACATTCCCATTCCCATAAACATTTCAACATCTCTCTCTTCTCCATACTCAAAATTAATTTCACTTTCATGTCCTTAAACCTTCCAACATTCATTAGCTTCATACACCCTGTGTGTGCCACGACCGGACCCGACCCACCCGGATTGCGATCACCTCCACAGCGGTAGTAAATGATGATTTCAACGTCTCAAAGGCGTTTTTTGCTTCTTCGGTCCATGAGAATTTGGAGTTCCTTGTAAGCTTGGTAAGAGGTGTCACTATCTTGGAGTAATCTCTGATGAATATCCTGTAGAAATTGGTAAACCCCAAAAAACATTGTACATCTCGAACACATGAAGGTGGTTGCCAATCAAGGATTGTCTCAATCTTCTTAGGATCCATAAAAATTCCTTTATTTGATACAATGTACCCTAAAAATTCCACTTCTATCTTATGGAAAGAGCACTTCTCCAATTTCGCATATAATCCTTTTTCTCTTAGTTTTCCTAGGACTATCTTTACATGGCATTGATGATCCTCTAGATTTTTAGAAAATATCAAGATATCATCAAGGTATATTACAACAAAATCATATAAATATTCTCGAAAGATATCATTCATCATATGTTGGAAGACAGTTGGAGCATTTGTGAGGCCAAATGGCATAACTACATATTCAAAATGGCCATACCTTGTCCGAAATGTTGTCTTCCATTCGTCTCCTTTTGTGATCCTAACAAGGTTGTAAGCTCCTTGAAGGTCAATCTTCATGAAGAATTTTGCTTTTCCAAGGCATTCCAAGAGCTCGGATATGAGTGGTAGAGGGTATCTATTCTTTATAGTGACTTTATTCAATCCATGATAGTCTACACACATCCAGAGAGTCCAATCCTTCTTCTTTACAAATAAAATAGGATCTCCTACTGGAGACTTTGAGTGTTTGATAAACCCCTTCGCTAGATTCTCATCAATGTTCTTGCGTAGTTCTGTAAGTTCCTCTGAGGATTTACAGATTGGTGCAAAGGGCGGTTTTGCTCCCTCTTGAAGTTCTATGGCACAATCATAGGGTCTATGCTCTAGAAGGATGTTTGCATTCTTCTTTTCAAAAACATCTTCAAAGCCTTTGTACTGATTGGGTAGCTGCACTGGATCATCTTTCTTGGATTCTTGAGCTGGTATGGCATAGATCCTATATGTCACTTCCTTCCTTACTACATGTATGAAGGCTTTGGCTCCGACATATGTTGGGTTCTTCTAGATATCTCGAGGGGTGATTTTATTATTCTCCCAATTAATTTCTAGATTATGTTTCTTTAACCACGGCATTCCGATGATAACCATATTTATTGGACTCGATATTATATTGAAACATATGTGTGAATCATGGTCACCAAGATGTACTATTAGTGGTATGGTTATATTCCTCGATGCTAGAGGCCGTCCATCTACTACTTCAGCTACTACTGGTCTGTTCTTCCGAAGTATTGGAATTCCATGTTTCTTAACGAGTCCTTCATCAATGAAACATGAGGACGCTCCTGAATCTACCAGAGCTATAAGGGAAAGGGTTTTCTTAGACATGATTAACTTGACAGGGGCAAGACATGTTTCCACGGGTGTGGATGGAATTATGAGACCCTTTCTTATACCATGGTCCGGCTGTATGGTCTCTTTTACAAATGGACTTCCTCGTTTTCCTGCTCTACAAGGGTGGCTGTGACTTTGGAGCTCGTTCTCTTGTTGGAACAATTAACTACAATGTGCCCAGGGTTTCCACAATATAGCCCTAATTTGTTATCCCTCCTTCTTTGTTTCTCTTGTGGTGTTAGAGGTTGGAACCTAGTTACATCTATCTACATAGGTTCGGGCATAGACTCATCTCTAGGAGTAGGCTAGAAAGGTTTCCATTGGCGAGGTCTTCCTTCTACTTGTTTTTCTTGTTTACTTTCAAAAAGGTAGTTATCACATTGAATGGCTTGGTTGATGTATTCATTCAATGTCTTCACCTCTGGCATCATGAGTAGAAGGTCCTTCACATCATCCCTTAAGCCCCATCTAAATTGGCTTATGAAATAATCTTCATGCCAAGTGAGTTCACATATCAACTGTCACGGTAGAGGCAGGGCGGTTACCTTGACGTAGCTTCCGAAATTTTGTTTCTGCCACTCGACTCGTGTCCGCATCTCCAAATGTGGCGATGATCTCTCTAAGGAACCCCTCATAGTCATGAAGTACGGCCAGATCCTTCTCCAAGATTGGGACGAACCATGATAATGGTTGACTGTAGAGCAAGGTTCCAATAAAACCGACCTTGGATGCATCATCAGGGTATCTATCAGGCTGCATACGAATGTACAATTTGACTTGTTGCAAGAATCCTCAGAACTTTGTGCGATCACCATCGAAATTTTATGGCATGCAAATCTTAGGTTCCCTCATGAAGGATGTACTAGGTCATTGATTTACTTGCATACTCCCTTGATTTGTCTGAAGACTCTCGATTTGTTCTTGTAATTCATGGAGGAGTGCACCTACATGCCCTGGATGTTGCATCTTGATTTGTGTCTATCCATGAGTTAGGCCTTCGACTTGTTGTTGGAGACTCTAAAGTGATGCTACAATCTGTTTATAAGCATTCTCCATGATGACTGGTCTTGGATGGAAGCTAGTCTTGCCAAAATGTCACGGGAGCACTAGATTGTGCTCTGTGACTACAGTAGATAAGATTTCCGAAATACACTTATGATTACAAGAACACCCACGTAGGGAAAATAATACAAGAAGATGTAGCTGATACAAGATGTCCCACAACCCGGGACCAATAGGTATGGAAAACTGGACTAGAGATGATACTGAGATTCCACAACCCGGGATCATAAGTATGAGACAAGATATCTGGATTACAAGAACTCCCCTCTAGGAGATGGACTAGATAAAAGAAAGAACTCGACAAGATCTCGTACTACGAGATTACAAGAGGACAAGACTAGATATCCACGATACAAAACTAGACAGGACTGGAACAAGGAACAAGACAAGAAGAGGAACTGGAACTTGGAGAGTACTTACTTGGTGGTCACGACTCCTTGAGCTCCCAAGACTGGTATTGGCAAGACTGATTATGAATGTGGCCAACCCCTCCTTATATAGGTTTTCAAGGGTGGTTCATCAAAGGCAGTTACGAATTGATGATGTCATCAATTCGAAACATGAGCTCTGGATATCGGAATCAGGTAAGTAGACAGTCGATCTTAGGGTTTTGGCACGTTCCAGACACAATGGAAGCATTTGTTTCTCCTAATTCTGAATCAATCATGAGATAGAGGGTTCACATGGAATCTAAGGTTCAGGATGGTTTCATTTGGCCATGACACCTATAGTATGTTTCCTATAAACCATACGTAGAGTTTCAATCGTGAACTTTTGGTTTAAGTAGAAGGACTTATGCACTAAACTATTTCATTCATCTATTATGCTGCATACAAAACATGTTCAACAAGTAGGACATTCCATACACACATTAAAAAAAAGAAGGGAGTTTTATTCACACCCAATGGTTGATTAAACTTGCAACTTTCAATATGGATGAAAAACAGCTTTACAATTTTTATACATTCCAAAGTCAACATACATAACGATATGAAGAAGGTTCGAATGTCACTTATGATCCTACAAAACTTCAAGCACAAGAACTAGGTGCTTTCATTTGTATGAAATGAAGCATTTATCTTGTAGAAACATTGAGCCGAAAGAACTATAAGCGATTTCATTGAGAAGTCAAGTTGTATTTCATTTTCTACTCCATATACAAAGATGTCATATAAAGTTGTATACTATGCAAAACAAAGAAATAAAAAATATTACAAAACCTGGGAATGATTTTCCTTTATGTTCTTCCACGCTCCAGCAACACTTTGATATTTTTGAGATATGCAGATTTTCTTACAAGCCTCTGGAGAACATCTTTTTCCATTTATAACCTCAAATAGATGCTCTACAACCTTTTCTATCCACAGCCTTTCGTTTGTGTATCATAAGTGATCATTGAGCCTCTTCTTCAAAGATATGGTAGGATGTAATAAAGGAAGTTTGACACACTGTTATTCATATGGCAAGCGTTGATGTGTCTCTACTTGATGATTACTCCAGCATGACAAATCAATTTTGCCATGGGAGACTTAAATAGTGGTCTCTGTAAACGACGCTCCAAGAAATTCTCTCCTATTTTTGTTGTCACCCCATAAGCAGTAGATGTCGTGCTGATTCTTATTAAACAGGTTACGATTGTCTTATCGTGTATGCATCCCTCCACAGCATACTTCTCCGACTCCTCCTTGTTGAAGTGTCAATTCTGCCACCGCAGAGGTAACCTTTGACTTTCACGTTCCCCTACAAGCACAGCAAGAGAAATCCTCGCCTTCAGTTCTTCCTCTGAGTATAACAGATGCACACCATCGAATTCCTAAGAGAAACTTTGCTTCCAAAATCTACTCCTCCTTCAATGACTGTTTCCTCCACGAAGAACAATTCCCCATTGTAAACACAACTTTCCAAGGAATCACCTTCTCTCCATGGATACGATTTGTTCTGGCAGTCCCCTCTGCTCTTCTGTCGCAATTTTGCAATAGATAAATGATACTTCTGTAATAGAGCATGTCAAAAAATAGAGCTCAGAGCGCCCCTATCGTCATCTTTCTTTTTTTTCCTCTTTGTTCCTTCTCATCTCTCTTGACAACGACACTCGTGAATAGTCCCCCCCAAAGGAAAAAAACAGAGATCCAAATCTCCTTCCCCGCTTTGAAGGTCTCCGAGCCTCTCTTTCCTCCCCAGCTTTTTGGCACCGCCAGAGTTGAGTATATGCTTATTTTAGCACAAATCTTAGCAGCATATGTGCCATCACATACTCCCAAAGGAATGCATGCGGGCCGCCCCCCTTTTCATGCGCAAGTGCCTTCCTCCTTCTGGAATGGAGTTTTCCCTTCTTTCCTTCCAAATGGATTCTGCCAACAATTGAAAAGAAAGCACGAGCGACCAAATGTTTTGGTCCGAACCTTTTTGGTATTATCAAAAAGCTTGAAGCACAGTAGCCTTCACACTCTATGATGATAAATGAATGCCTTCCATTTGAACAATAAACGAAACATTCAACAAAAAAATAAAATCCTTCTCTCAATGAGGAATGGACATATGTTCCTCCACAATGCTCCATTAATAAGTAAGGGAGTTCCAAGAAAAGCAGAACAAGAATGATCTTCGTGAATTTTGAAAATCTTCACGAGAGCGGAAATTCCCTGATTATCAAAGCTTTGGCTAAGGCTTATGAAGGAAAGATAAGGAACTGGACAAACTACCTTCCCTTTGCCCTTTGGGTAGACAGAATGACATGTACTAGGACTACTAGATACATGCCAGCAGAACTAATGTATTGTCAGAAACCTATTTTGCCGACGGATTCACATGCTTTAGCATGGACTTCCTTGCCTTGGGAGGATGAGATGTCAAGGGAAGATCTTCTAGCAGTGCAGATTCTTCAATTAGAGAGAGGAAGAAATCTGGTAGAAGAGGCTACATTTAAGCTTAGAGCATCTAGAGAGAGAAATAAGGTTGCATTTGACAAGTCCCATAGGTTAAGACCTAAAAAGTTGAATGAAGGAGATTGGGTACTTGTTTATGATAGCTCATTGGATACGTAATATGAAGCCTGAAGAAAACTGGTGAAAAGATGGTTTGGTCCCTATGTGATATGTAAAGTATTCGACAATGGTACATACTCGCTCAGGGAACCGAATGGAACCAAGTTAAAGGAACTGATTGCTGGGAAGAGAGTTAAGCTCTTTAAAAGAAGAGAGAATGAGGATTATGAGATGGTGATAGATGATGAGGAAGAAGAAGATGAGGAGCTTGCAAAAGAGGTCCAAGATGGAGAAGAGAGGTGAATAAGAATGGGAACTAAAGAATATAAATATATACATATGTAAATATCAAAGGTGTAAATAAATAAGAAGAATAATTGAACATGAAACAATGAGTGCCCAAAGGTATGATTGTATATTGAATAATTAAAGTCAGTAAAGATGAATGGATGTTGGTGTACATAAATAAAGATTACATGTATTATCATTTCTAATGTGTTTTCTTTGTAGGTGCAGCTGCAGTTACAGATAAAGAATTGTGATTCGACCATGGAAAGGGACTTTTCTGATGAGGTGGAGACATCATCTCAAAGGAATTAAGCTCGAGATAGGAATGCAAATTTAAATTCAGCTAGAAATAGAGCTTTGACTCAAATTATGAATGCATTTTTAGAACAATCTTCGAACGATGCTTTTATTTTTTAGTACTTACTCCCCACACCTGTAGATCCCTTAGCATAGGGAATAGTGGTTGAGGAAAGACCACTAGCTAGAATAGCTTCAAACTATATCAGGGATACACGTCTAGTGCACCCTAGGTCTAGACCTATAGATGAGGCCAGAAATAGAGAATTGGCTCGAGCAAGGACTGTGACTTTTGGCCCATCCACATACTACATTTTCTTGTCTACCTATATGTCCCCTATGCCTGCAAATATTGAAGAAGAAAAAGCAAGAGTCCAAATGAGAATATATCAAGAAATGGTTTGAGAACAATGTGAAGATGAATTGTTGAGTGAAGACGAGATTGATGCCTATATTTATGATTACTTACTTTCCTATTCGGTGGACCAAACAAGAGCTTTGGTATATGAGCTTCCACAAGAGTAAAAATGAATAAGATCAAAGGATTATGAGTTAGGAGTCAGTGTTTGCTATTGTACATAAATAATAGCGAAAAATGTCCTCTAAACTTGTGATCTGAGATGTGTATAAATGTGTGTTTCATAATCATGTTTTTGTTTCAACTTTGAGCTTCGAAGAATAGGTTTATAGGAGAATCGAATAAAAAAAATAAGTTGTGCATAATTGAATAAAGTGTCTAATGCTTTTCATTGAGTGTTTTTAGAAGAAACGGGAATCAAGTCAATAAATGGAAGATAGCAACTCAGAATGAAGGAAGAAGAGGAGATTGAAGGCATTAAGCTGAAGTGGCTTCTGACTTCATACTGGTGAGATGTTATTGCTTTACTTTTTCTTTCCTCTTGTATACATGTGTATATATCTAAATATGTCCATATGAAAAGACTACATGATTTGGGCATATGACACGTAAAGAAATGCATAAATACAAAAATTAAGTAGACCAAAGATCTTACACAACTATTGAGTTTACATATGATGTATAAGGACTGGGATTATGTGAGTAGGATTAGAAAACGGTCTAGAACTTTCGTGAACAAGATCTAGGGAGGTGAAGGAAAAACCTAAACTAAGTACCTATATATACTAGTGTTCATGAACACTTGGTGAGTGAGACGCCTTGACTTATGCTCTTGATCTCTCGTCTGATCTTACCTTCAGACAGACTATGTCTCACAAAAAAGCTTCATACACCAGCCAGCTATCTATGTGTATGTGTATGTGCTATTGGGTATTGCGATGAGCTAGTAGGCGGGTGGGACTACCCTGTTCAGGCGATCACGGCCACGAGCTGACACTAGTTGTATTGTATGGCCTGACCTACATATTGTCATGCACTCATACGAGTTGATAGGCAGGTGGAGTCACTCTGTCTAGGTGGTTAGAGCCACGAGCTGATGTTGACTTCGTATGAGGTTGACATTGTGCATCCTGTGCTATGTCCGATCAGTAGATGTGGTCAAGTCCATGAGTTGCATCTCATTTTGGCATAGCTTGATATATGTAAATAATAATAAATAAATAAAAGTAAAACAAAAATATAAAGGCTGATCTGGCATGAAAAATTAAAGTGAAGAAAAACAAAAATTGAAAGAAAAATAAGAAAAGGTTTGGTGGGGGTCCGAACGATGGGAGATCAATAGGGAAGCCAGAAGGGAGCTTCATAAATCAAGTTAGTAAGGGCTGGTATATGCATATGCTTAGGATGGGCTACTAGATTTGACCAGGTCAAGTTAACAAGAGATAAGAAGTTTTTTATTCACTCATGTGATTTCTAGTTTGAGTGCATTAGTGTATCTTCATATGTTGTATGGAATGCTTGTGTATAGCTTTTTCTCTTAATTCATGCCAAGTTTAATGCATTTTCAAATTTCATGTATGTAGTTAAATTCTCTTTAAGTTGTTGTTGGAATACAAGTCAGATGAAGAGCATACTAGCGCAACGGAGGAGTCATGCACAATACGGCAACAAGGCCCAATCATTTTTTCCATGGACCATTTACAACTCAAGTGATTTTAATCACTACACAAACATTATAAATTCCATTTTTGGTAGAATAGACTCCATTTTGTGCAAGCCGAGGAGTCCTCGAGCTTGAGGAGTATTAGAACTAGCTACATATCAATTTTCATAATTTTTAGACTCTGTTTGAGCCCTCAAATAGGCTCTAGAACCTAATTTTTAACTAGGCCGGGCACTAGGTCTGGACAAGGCCAAAGCTAGTTAGAAAACTATAAAAAGAGCTAGAGAGCTCATTTTGGAGGTTAGATTGTTTGTGAATTGAGCTTATGTAAGAGACTTTTTGACTAATGAAAAGAACTCCATTGTTCCTCTCCTTGTTCTTGCCTTGTGTGCGCGTGTGTGTGTATGTGTGTGCATGCTTGTGTGCTTCTCACTCACACACTTGTGCCTTCACTTGCTCATAGTCTTCATACTAGTCCTCACGTCTCCACGGATTGACAATTATGAGGTGAATCTTCTCACGTTGGTACTCACCATTGTGCTAGAGTGACACCAAATTTGGCGCCGTTGCCGGGGAGAGAGCTTCGAGGACGAGCGTGTGATGGTAAGACGTCGAGTTGAGACATTGGAGTTATAGGTAATATCCTTCCTTCTCTTTATTTTTCTTCATTTTTTTCCTTACTTTCGCATCACCATCATCACCATCATCATCCCCACCATCTCCCACCTCCATCTCCATCTCCACAAAAAATTTCAGTTTTTGGTCATATTACACTCCCCACCTCATTTCCCTCATTTCATTGTGAGAGAGAGCGAGAGAGAGCTTGCATGCTATCTGTTTTTGGTGTGTTTTTGAGCTTTTGTTGCAGGAACTAGCTGTACCACCTTCTCCAGAAGTGTGCGCAGGTACGACAGACTCTGCACAGGTCCCGAGACGACGACCTCTGTCTGTCGCGAATGACAGAAAAACTTAATATTTTGTGAATGCGTGTTTGGCACGGTAACCTACACCATTAGAGCACTCCAAATCACTAGAAGTTTCTCAAAAATTTGCGTTTTTTTAGTCTATCGCGACAGACACCGTCTATCGCGACAGATAGAGACCCACGATAGACCCCGTCTATCGCGACAGACACCTGTCTATCGCGACAGACCAAAATTCCACGACAGATCCAGTCTATCGTGACAGACACCGTCTATCGCGACAAACCAAATCACGACAGACGACAGACACCGTCTATCGCGACAGACACCGTCTATCGCGACAGACACCGTCTATCGCGACAGACACCGTCTATCGCGACAGACACCGTCTATCGCGACAGACCACTCTATCGCGACAGATCCAGTCTATCGCAACAGACACCGTCTATCGTGACAGACCAAATCACGACAAACGACAGGCACCGTCTATCGCGACAGACCACTCTATCGCGACAGATCCAGTCTATCGCGACAGACACCGTCGCGACAGAGACCGTCTATCGCGACAGACCAAATCACGACAGACGACAGACAGCGTCTATCGTGACAGACACCGTCTATCGCGACAGACACCGTCTATCGCGACAGACCACTCTATCGCGACAGACACCGTCTATCGCAACAGATAGCCCCCCACGATAGTTTGTGTCTATCGCGACAGACACCGTCTATCGTGATAGACAGACATTTTTGGCAAAAATTAAGGGGTAAATTTTTTGGAAATTTAGGCTAAATTTTGGGCATATTTGCACTCTCAAATACTCACACACTTGCAAAGGCCTTAGAAAAATGCATTAAAACCCCTGAAAGGTTCTGTTTGTCTAGTTAACCCCCTAAACCCTGAACGGCCATAACTTTTTCATACGAAATCCATTTTTTGAGCTCTAGGGCTTGTCGGAAAGCTCGTGGCATATACTACACGCCCTCAATTGTTTTTTATAAGAATAATGCGTTGATTTTCAGATAGGATATTTGGAAGTTGACACACTGAGGGGTAGGAACACCAAGGGAGCTCTAGAGGAAATTTTTAGCAATACAAAAGGGGGAACAAGGGTCATTAAAAAGTGTCTGAAATAAATTGTCTGTCAATTGAAGGATCAACTTGGAGCTAATCTTGGGACTGATGCAGGTCTATTGAGAAGCAATTGAGAGCGTCCAAGCAAGGGCTTTGTGCAAGCTTGAGAATCAACTTCTCGAGCACTAAAGAGCAAGGATCAGCAAGAAAGGTCGGAATACTCTCAACTCCCCTTCGTCAATTCCTAGCTTAGGCTAAGAACGACTAGAGGTAGGAGTAAGTCAGGGCGACGATAGGCAATTATCAAGTTGAAGCATACCTAAACTTTCAAGTTCAAGCTAGGGACATAATCTTTGTACTGTCGAGAACTTTAAAGGAAAAGAACTTAACGTGGAACGATCAACTTTAAGTGCGGAACTACACTCAAATATACCTTACGACGTGATATCAGACAAGAATTTTAACACGGGAATCAACTAAAAAGAATCAAGTAACTGATACAAAGGACTCTGCAATGAGGTTGTACTTGGGATAATTTGGGTTATTCAATCAGGCTTATGAACCTTAGATCAGGGCAACATCTAGGGAGAGATAGACAAAGTCTTAGGTCTTTAGAGGCTAGTGTCAATCATACTGCGAGGTCTTGGGCCCAATAATTGAGCCATCATTCGTATTACCCTAGCTCTGAGACTAGTGAATCAGAGATGTCTCAAGGTATGGAGAGACCTACAGGAAGTTCAAGAGTGCCCTACTTGCACAGGGTAGAAGGCCCTTACAAAACGCAGTTGGAATACCTTAGGACCAACCGATTCGGTGCTAGCATCTATGAGGACGGCCTAGGAAGATCTGTGGTACAGATTAAGAATCCTGATCAATCCATTGGACTAGAGCGCCCAGCTGTCAAGTTCGAAAACGGAGCGTACTTAGACAAGGAAGGGACAATATACGTGGTCACGAGTCATCCAGATAGGACTGATGAATTTGGGAATGAGATCCCAGGAACGGACTTAGGTGACCTAGAACAGGGAAGCATGGGTGAAGAACCAAGGACCCCCCGAGGCGAATCTGTTCTCACTAGGATTATCACACCAGAGTGGATTCCCCAAGATAATAAGAGCATAGATCTGCTTCTGAATCGAGGAACTGACGAAGCCTTTTGGAGATATAAATCTGATCGGCCAATTGATATAGGAACAATCATGATCTATGAGTTTAAGGATCCTGATAGCCCAGGCAGAGTGACCTACTTAGATCACGCTTCAGAGAGGATTTTTGTGGTGACAGAAAATGATAGGCATGCTTACACTTGGAAAGGTGAAATTATTTCCCCCCAACCAAGATCAAATGTGTCCTATGGTCACCCTGGAGCGGGAACACCCCAAGCTCATGGAACTCAAAGAGACAGAAGTAGAGATAGGCCAGAAGTAAGCTTTGCCAACCCAAGGGGCAGAGAAAGAACGAGGATGGAAACAAATAGAATGGAGCCTGAGGTACATAGAGCCCCAAGAAATCAAAGGAATATGGAAGACTTCCCTCTACCACGACCTAGAGAACACACCAGGATTTTGAGACCAACTCAGTTAGTCAAGTCCATGAAAAATTACTTCGATGGCACAGGAGACCCATACAATCATGTGGCAGAGTTTAGGCAAGTCTTGAGAGCAGAACAAGTGGAGGACCTATTCACACAATATAATGCCTTTGGTCTAACCCTTAGGAACACAACCCTCACATGGTTCCAACCATTGAATGAGAGACAGTTCAGGAGCATAGACCAACTCCTAGAGGCTTTCATTATTGAATTCTCTAAGAGTGGCATAAGACATAATACCTCCTCACTGATTCACAGCTTCAAGCAAACCCCTCAAGAAACCGTGAGACTTGCAGGAAGAAGATTTAGGCAATACTTGGAGAGATGCTCTGTCCCTGAGCTACCCACACCAGCTAAGCAAGTGGCTCTATTCTTGGACGGACTGCTAAGTACCAAATTAAGATCATATGTGTACTTGAAGGACCCTAGGACCATAGAAGAGTGTGTACACATGTGTATTGACATTGAGGATAACCTAGGGGAGGAGTTAGAGCTTTCCAAGATATACAAAGATTCAGATAGTGCCTCTAGCCTCTCTTCCATGCAATCCACATCAATTGAGGAACTTGCAGAGAAGGTAGCTCAAAAACTAGGTGTCTCTAGCAAACAAATTCCGAGATTTGCCCCAGTTAAGCGGTGCTACACTTGTGGAGGCGACCATATGGCGAATGCCTATCCCATTATGGCTCAACCCCGAGTAAATCCTAGTAGCCAATACTGCACCATAGAACGAAGGTACACCAATCACACAGCGCAAGATTGTCCCTACAATAAGCAAACCGTGAGACAGACGTACCCACAACCATACCCTCAACAAGGAAGATACCAGAACCAATATCCACCACAGCAGTATGCTAGGCCTCAACAAACCTACCAACCACAATATCAAGCCCAGCAAAGGCCTCAGCCTGTGTTTGCCCAACAACCTCCAGCTCCATCCAACGTGATCCCTGTAAAGTATGCCGCTGTAGAAGAAAACCTGAATAGAGCTATAGTCCCCGTAACACCATTACTTTCAAAAAGTGATCCAAGTGACCATAGCTTTGATTCTACACATGTCGATAGTCCCCATGCTTACTACATGCAATCTCCTGAACATGGTGAGTCCTACTATAGTGAAGAGCCAAATGAACCCAGTTGGGAACCGGAGTACACCAATGTAATGTATACAAACCCTAACTCAAGACCCCAACCGAGGCAAGTAAGACCCCCATTCCCTAAAGGACCATGCTACAGATGTCAGGGAGATCATCTCATTCGTGAGTGTCCCTTACCTCCACCTATGCAACCCCAGTCAGTAACAATTCAAGGCTTTTGCCAAGAGTGTGGAAAGGAGCATCTCTTACGAGATTGTCCCAAGAATCCCAGCAATATGCCAAAAATCACTCCGATTAATGTTATTGGGCTAGTGGTCAATTCCACAGGAAGTGTCACTTCCACTGCACTAGTGCAGGTAATCACTAGAGCTCAAGCATTGCAGCAAAACCAAGGGGTAAGCCAGGAAAAGAGCCCAGACGCTAGCGATACTGAGAGTCAAAATAAGAAGAGAACAAGAGCCTGGAGAGATAGCCGTGAACGTATGAAAAGGCAATGGGCAAAGAAGATGAGTGAACTTGAGGAAAGTCTACGAGAAACCAAGGCCAAAATCATAGAGATCACATCTCAACCGCACTCTCACACATTCCCACCGCTACCATCCCCATCACCCTCCATCCCTCCACCCTCTAATACACCCCACGTAACCCACCCACCACCCCGAGCAGGATCAGTATTAGCTGATCCCACTCTTGAAGACATAGACATGATGCTTAAAGCATATCATGCCAGAATCCAAGAAGGGCCAAATGTAACGGATCATGATAAGTGCTACCCTAGAGCTGACCTAGAGATAGAAAGAACCAAGCTTTGCGCGAAAATGGTCGCATTGGCTCAGACTATGTTTGAAGCCAGTCGCCTTTTCAATTACTTGGGCTCAGCCAAGACGCAATTACACTTGGATGGACTTCTAGAGAAGTTAGAGGGCATAATTGCAAGATCTGCCAAGGAAGAAAAAAATCAAGAAAGAGATAAAGCAAGCAAAAACATGACCCATCCCCCACCGAAAGCTTATGTGCCCAATTCCCCTGAACCAAACAACCCCCCCTCCCTAGAAAGAATAGAGAATCTAATTGCACAATCACAAAAGGAACCCGCCCCTCAACACCATGACAAGGCTAGTGAAAGAGCAGGTCTTCCTACCCAGAAAGCCTATGTGCCTGAAGCTTATGTGCCTAACTCCACTGAACCAGACACCTCTTCTTCTATGAATCAATACACACCAGAATTCTTGCGAGAGATTCAAGAAGAGAAATGGGCTAAAGAGAGTGAAGTCCCTCCTCCCATTGAACTTGTGGATGACACACACGATCAATTCCCACAAGACCTTCCTTCCATTTATGGAGAGCAGGAGAGTGCCCAATCTCAAGAAAGATTAGACTTCGAGTCTAATTCTTTACAAGAACTACCCCATTTCACAGGCCCATGGGAAGCAAAGTCCACCTGTATGAGAGCACCTACAGTCATGGTAAGAAACGAAGATTCAGTCATACCTAGGAACACAGAGGTAGTGAAGAACACCAAAGTGCAGTGCAATCTCACCTTAGAAGAGCTGCTTAAGGTTAGACCAGAAGTGTGGAAACATGTAGCCAATCAAGTGCCCGAGATAGCAAAACCTCGTTCCCAGGTAGGATCCCAGAGAACAGTGCCAGAAATACCCTTAGACAAGATAGGAGACATGAGTGAGGGCGAAGAGGGAAACACATATCTCCCCATCACTCATCAGGGATACACAACCAAGGCCATCTTGGACTCAGGTGCAGGAGTTGCAATTGTTACCACTTCCTTATGGAAACGATGGGGCAAGCCAGCTCTCAGGCCAACGAGAATGAAATTGCAGATGGCTCACGGGCACATAGAAAGACCCTTAGGATTACTCGAAGGGATAACTCTCACTACTTGTGGTGTAGAGTTTGAGCACACATTTGCTATCTGCGACTTTAGCAAAAATCAAGCGTATGAGATGATTTTGGGAAGACCATTTATGCGGTAGTTGCAAGTGGTACAGGATTGGGGAACCAATTCCTTGTATTTGCAGCACTTAGGTGTTACAACCAAAGTCAATCTCAAGGATTACTCTCATAGAGATGTCCCTCCTATCCAATGGAACCCCATCCATAGAGCCAAAGATGATACGGAATCGGTGCATTCCCTAGGATCAGGATCCTCATGGATGCATGAAGACACTCACTTATGGATGTGTAAGGTAGCAGTAGAAGAAGAGAAGAGAGAAAAAGCTAGGGAGATAGGTGCAAAAGAAACCCATAGATCAACCCAAGACCCAGCCTATGCACCTATAGTTTTTCGAGACGAAGAATTCGAACCTCACGGCTGGGCAGAAATTCTAGCAACCATGGATGTAGCCATCAATGAAGAACAATGTACACCTCACTGTGATGAGGATGGCTATGACATTTCAATCTTCTCCATAGAGCCGATCATGGGAGAGGCAGTTTTAGAAGAGTGTGAACCTAGCCCCGATGCATTTGAGGATGCGAGCGACTCCGATTTAGAGTCAATCATTATGGACCCACCTTTTGCATCAGATGAGGAATACTTCTATGAAGTAGAATTTCAACCCCAGAAGCACGGAGAGCTTACAAAGGATGTAAGGCTAGCCGCACATGTAACCCATAAGGAAGAAGGAAAGAAAAGAAAGAAGAGAGAAGTCACACCCGAAGAGGAAGAATCTTTGTTTGAGGTCCCGGAAAATTTTAAGAAGTATGAGATAGATGACAGGAGAGTCATGATTAGAATGCCTAAACGAGAGGCACAATCAGGAGAGGCCTATGATAACAAAGAAACCTGAAAGAAAATTGTGGTAGCCATGGAAGAGGGAGAAGAGAGATGCACTTACATAGGACATGACCTGACGGAAGAAGAAGAGCAAGAATTGATAGCCTTGCTAAGAGAATACAGAGACGTGTTTGCTTGGAGTTACAAGGACTTGAAAGGTGTGGACCCTGACATATGCTCACACACCATCCCCATGACCTCAGATGCCAAACCCTCTAAGCAAAAGCCATATACATACAATGATAATTACGCTGCCAAGATCAAAGAGGAGATAGATAGACTGGTTGAAGCTGGATTTATCTATGAAATTGAGCACACTGAGTGGGTATCCCCCATCGTAGTGGTGCCCAAGAAGAATGGAAAGCTGCGTGTATGCATTAACTTGAAGAAGGTTAATGCAGCCACAATTCGAGATAACTATCTGCTTCCTATCACAGAGCATCTCTTAGAAAGAGTAGCAGGCAAAGAAGTGTACAGCTTCCTCGATGGATTTTCGGGCTACAATCAAGTAGCCATAGCTCCAGAAGATCAGCATAAGACAGCATTTGCCACTGAATGGGGCATTTTTGCCTTTAGAGTAATGCCATTTGGGCTTACCAATGCACCAGCTACCTTCCAAAGGCTAATGTGCCATGTGTTTAAAGAGTTCCTGAGGAAGAACTTAGAAGTCTATGTTGATGATCTTTGTGCTCATTCCAACATTAGACAAACCCATATTCCTGAACTCAGACAAATCTTTGACAAATGTAGAGAATATCAAGTCTGCCTAAACCCAGAAAAATGTGTTTTTATGGTCAGGCAAGGCAAAATTCTAGGACACATAGTGTCAAAGAATGGCATATCTACGGATGAAGAGAAAGTAAGAGCTATAGCCGAATTACCTAGGCCAAAGAATGTCAAGGAAGTACAAGCTTTCATGGGGCATTGTGGTTATTACCGATGATTTATACACATGTATGATGTCATTGCAAAGCCCATGTACGGACTGCTGACTAACTTTGGTGGACTGATGAATGTGAGAATTCCTTCTAGGAGCTTAAACGAAGATTATGTTCAGCACCAATCTTGACCACACCAGATTGGAACAAGCCATTCCATGTTCATGTGGATGCATCCAATTATGCTATTGGATGTGTACTCACACAACCTACGAGTGAAGGTAATATGGATCTTCCAATTGCCTATGCTAGTAGACAATTGAATGCAGCTCAACGAAATTATACCACTACTGAGAGAGAAGGCTTAGGCATGGTATATGCAGTTAAGAAATTTAGACACTATTTGCTTGCAAACAAGTTTAATTTTTTTACTGACCACCAAGCATTGTTATATCTCGTGAACAAGCCATGCAATACAGGAAGATTAGTAAGATGGTTTCTCCTGCTAATGGAATATGATTTTGAGGTTGTGGTAAGGAAAGGGAAGACTCATTTGAGAGCAGATCACCTTTCTAGGCTCACATCGGGAGAAGCCCCACAAGGAGTGTCAGATGACCTTCCTGATGCTTACTTGTTTAATTTGGAAGTGGTGCCGCAGTGGGCTAAGCCATTGGTACCAGTGTTGACATACGGACCTAACCACCCAGTAATAAACACACAGGATAGAGAGGTAGTAAAGGCCCAAAAGTATCACATCATGGCAGGAAGTATGTACAAGCACACAGATCAAGGGATCTTGGCTTGTTGTGTGGAAGAGGATGAGTACGCTAAATGGTTGCAATTAGCACATGTAGGTGCGTTAGAGCAACACTACTCAAAGGAACGAACCTTACAGACACTAAGGAGACTCGGAGTGCATTGGCCGACTATGGAGGCTGAAGTCCAAAAGTTGTGCAAGGAATGCCCAATCTGCTGCACTAAACCACCTGTGGAACATGCCACTCTTTATCAAGTGTCCATAGTGCCAGATTGGAGTGAACCTCTAGTATCCTTCTTAAGGACGAGAACATTCCCTCCAGACATGACTCTGGTTAGGCAAAGGAGTTTAGAACAAGAAGCCCAGGATTATTCACTCATTGGTGACAATCTATACAAGCGTGGTAAAGATGGTTACCTGAGACTATGTGTCCATGAGAGTGAATATCTCAAAATCTTGGATACTGCTCACCAAGGTGTAGCAGGGGGACACTTTGGACCAGATCGAGTAATCAAGGCAATACTATTTGCAGGCTTTTGATGGCCAACCCTTCACATGGATGCACATACCTATGTGAAACGGTGTGATGTTTGTCAAAAAACTCAGTACCCTATACGCAAGGATGAGATGCCACTGAAGCCTATGATGGGCGGACGTGCATTCTCTAAATGGGGAATAGACTTTGTTGGTCCTATTAATCCCCCAGCTAAGGGTTCACATGCTGAATATATCATCGTGGCCACAGACTATCTAACCAAGTGGGTAGAAGCGAAAGCTACTACAAAAAATGATGCTCAAACAACAGCAAAGTTCTTATTTGAAAATGTATTCACGAGGTACGGATTGCCAATAGAGTTGGTGAGTGATAGAGGCACACACTTCTTGAATGAAGTCATAGAAAACCTTCTCTAAGAATTCTTGGTGATACATAAGAAATCGGCCCCCTATCATCCACAAGCTAATGGCCAGGCTGAGAGCACTAATAAGATCTTATGCAATGTGCTGACTAAACTAGTGAACAATAAACGCTCTAATTGGGACAAACAGCTACACCATGCTGTTTGGGCATACCGGGTTGCCTATAAAACGGTACTCCAAGCCACCCCCTTTCAGATGGTATTTGGCCAAAATGTTGTGCTACCCCTGGACTTTTTGATACCTACATTGAAGGTAGCACAAGAGCATGACTGGACAGGCCATGAACTCTCCTCTCGAGTCTTTGATCTTGAACGTCTAGGTGAAACACGATTGAGAGCTGCAGCAGGAATCTATGCAGCGAAGAAGAGGCAAAAGGCATATTTTGATACACATGTGAAGGATAAAGGCTTGAAAGCAGGCGACCTAGTCCTAGTCTACACATTGAAGCAGCATGCACGGAAACTAGAGAAAAGAGGTTACGGGCCAATGATTATCAATAGAATCTCCACAAGTGGCGCAGTTCAACTAGCCACTTTAGAGGGCGATATTCTACCAAGTTACGTAAGTGGATGCAGAGTCAAGTTATATCAGGAACCCCTCACTGAAGAGATGCTAAATCGACTCAACACTGCCAAGAAACGTAAAGAAGAAGAGAAACGAATTAGAGAAGAAGCACAGGCAGAAGCTTCAGAACGGATCCGACGAATGAAATTGAGGAGACAAGGTAGAGAACCGCCTATGCTTGACACTCAAGAATCTGTAGGCTATCCTATGGCCATGTGCGAGACTTCAGGTGGGCATTCCCATAGAATAATCGACCGACGGCCTTTTGTAACCCTAGGAGTAGGACAAGGAAAGGGTGCAAAGATTGTAAGAGCTTTGATTGACTCAGGTGCATCCACTAGTGCTGTCAAGTTGTCTTGCTGTCAAGAATTGAAATTAACTGTCGATCCTATAGAAGCATATCTCATAGGATTGGGAGGTGTGGAAACTCCTTGCATGGGCGAGGTGGATCTTCCCATCTCCATTCAAGACGAAGTGATGACAGTCAAAGTACTAGTGTGTCAAGATGAGGACCTCATTGAGCCTCTTGTCTTGGGTCAGGACTGGATCTATGATCATGCAGTCAACCTCAACCTAAGAAGTGGACTTCTTTAGGTATGGGTAGATCATAGCCAAATTACAGTTAAATTGGAAAATGAGGCACTCAAGGAACTAGGCAAGGCACAAACTCCTGGTCCTTCCAGAGGCGCACATGAAGTTGACAATGCTATTTTTGTCCAAAATTGTATGATGCAGAAAGAGACTAATCTCAACAACGGAGCCAGGAAGAGGACGGAACTCCCTTCTTTTCCAAAGACCAGAAGGTTGCAACAACTCACGGCAGATCAAATACAGAAGAAGCAAAACACTACCGATACTAAATGCCAAAAAAAGGAGCAAAGCAGATTGTTTCAGCCATGGAAGCAAGTATGGAGACGAAAAGGCGAATACCCTGTTCAGACCAGGCCGACCCCACGGCCAAAACCTCTTATTAGTAGTCAACAACATGACACTAATGAGAAGTCCTTCATTAATTCTTCTGCGAAGGTGAAGTCTATTTGGGTACCCAAGAAGTCAATGAAGGCCAAACCACAATCACGACAAATCTGGGTGCCTAAGGCTTGCTTGCGGGCTCAAATAGCTACACCAAGGCCGCAACCGGTACAACATGTTTCACTCACTCGAACATCTGAGGCCCAGTCTTACGCATCACGCACGGACACATATTATTCCATGAGCACTAGTAGAATCACTTGTAAATGGGTCCCTAAAAAGCCTCATCTTCAAGTAGATACCCCTATCAAACTCTTCAGAGTCTCCACAAAATCAAGATCAAAGCCCATCCACTACATTTGGCAACCTAAAACTTGTAATAAACCCGTGGACCCCAGTTGTAAATCCATGCCCACCTACTAACTACGTCACTCTCACACTACGTCATTCCACTTAGTTCTTAGGTCCAACCAATTCCTAACTACACACACAAGCACCGAGCACTTATTAACCTACTAATCTCTCCCGAACCTCATGACAATGTTGTAATGGGGACAAAAACGGTTCTAACTTGTCCTTTACAATGTTAACACATGTTTCTATATTCTCACAGAATCAGAAGGCAAGAAGTAACATGGCAGAAGCGACAGGTCCAAGCTCACAAGTAGGAATACTTACTGCAGGAATCGATGTGGATAGTCTACCTGTGGATGTGCCACCAACTGAACGACCTGTGGAGCTGCAACACCTTCAGCAGATCCCGGTACCGGATCCACCCACAAGGATCACAGAAAGAGTCCATGCCAATTCTCATTGGTTCAATGGCATGCCAGGTCCATTAGGAGAGGCCAAGTATATATGGGAGTCTAAGTACGAGTATGACAGATCATGGGTTCGATTCCAATTTTTCTCCAAGGAGTTTGAGACTCTACAGAACACCGAGGATCTCTAGACCATATGGCAACGTGCAGGGCTAGCAGAATACTTTGAAGCACCACTACCTAAACCGGATCTCCTCCGATGCTATTATTTGGTCTCCACATTACAAGCTAATGAAGAAAAGGACAAACCAGGATCATTTGTTCTTCCTTCCTTGCTGGGCAACAACGAGTTAAAGAGGTTTGAACTTACTGTGGAGTTGGTGAGCGCTGCTTTGAATATGCACGGCACACATGTACCTTCTGAGAAGGATGCTCTTGTTCCTACTAACATGAAGGATAGGAAACTATTGAAGCTTAAAGACATGGCAGCACTCACACCAAACGTGTCCATCCCTCTCCGTATGTGCATGCAACATTTTGCTTTCCCCGGCCAAGACCGCTTCACACAACCACACAAAAGAATCTGGTTCGCTCTCTACTTAGCGAAGGCAGGTGCGTTACCAATTAAGCTGCCGGTATGGATTATAGATCAATTGTATGAAGCAAATAAAAGGTCTTCTAGGAAATTAGTGGTGAACGGTTGCTATGCAATCACACGCATTATTTACCGGTGCCTAGCATACGATGTTCCCATTGAACATGCCTTAACTTGGGCACAATTACAAATGTTTAAGAAGCTCAAGACGTCCACACATCAATCCAAGCGCATGAGGGGTGCAATCCCTTGTGTCCAGACAAGGGAAGTTCTGACTACTCGTGAAGTATCGCCACGAAGGGAGACCACTGTACCTCCCTTTACCATTAGGATACCCAGGTCTGGATCTGAAACTACGACACAAGCTACCCCTTCAGCTCCTCCTGCTCCATCTGAATTTGAATTTGATACAACTGGAGATGCTGAAGGAATGGATCCTCAGGACTTCGAAGCATTCTTACAAAGTACACAACTCTTTGATGTAGAGTATTATTCAGATGCAGAAGAACAAGGCTCATCTTCACAAAGAAGAAGAAAATCTACAGACGACCGCCATGTACATTGGAGTGACACCTAGCAAGGTCAACAACAAGGACACCTAGAAGAAGAAGGAGCATATGAAGAGGAGACCACTGAAGCCCCAGCCTATACAACAGAACTCCGAAGGCTATATCAAATTATGGAAAGAGTGCGATCGCAACAACTGCTCACCGAACAGAGCAGTAGAGTACTCATGACTCAGCTGTTGGAAGAAGCAGGAGTTGACTCAGAATATAGTGAAGGTCTCTTATTGATGGCAGAAACATATGGGGTAGTAGAAGCAGTGCGGACCGCCATTAGGAGGTCTCCAGTTCAATATGATCCACGAAGATTCCAGACACGACCACGCTCAGGTAAGAATATCCATATCCCCATTACAACGGCAGAAGGGCCAAATATTACATCCGAACCCATCAGGAAAACCTCCCAAGCAACAGAAACTGCTAGCCAAGAGCACCCAGTCACCCATGAGGAATCCACCGAGCCACTACCACCCACACCCCCACCATCGCCTCCTAGAGCAAAAACCGTGGAAATCACCTCGACCACTCAACTCACCGAACAAACCTTCATCTTCCGTACTCCCATCTCCAGTTCAACCCTATTCTCCACCTCTGATAACCCAATCTATGAAGCAACCCCCACCACTACACAATCCACCGAATCGCTCATAGAGCCTGCCCTAGGACAACCATCCCCCATGCCCTCAGCCATAGGTCATCCTGACCCTAGATCCATATTCATGGGTTTCCCTACTACCACGCAACCCTTCATGCCCTCCTCAACTCTACAACCTCAACCCCCGACATCCATCTCTCCACTTCTCCAATCCCTCCATAACTTCCTTGCTAGAACTTTTCAACCCAGGTCTCAACCATTCCCTTTATTTTCAGCTCCCCACCCCACTTCTCATCTATTCACCACTTTCACACACACACCACCTACCATTCCAATGTATATGGTAGACCCCACACTCGCACCCACTCCTAAAAGTATGGACATTTCACCACCCATGGCACCTCCCCCTCCCCCCAGGCTTCCACCTCCTCCCATTCCCCCTCCACCAATCTCACCCACACACACGTCTTCAATAGACACATCATTCACTCTTCCCCTTCCCCAATTCCCTTCCCATGCATCTTCCATTGTAAACACCACCCCCCATCTATAGGAAATGCATTGGACACCATGCTAGCTTGTATATCAAACTTAAGGACAGATTACAATCAGCTCCAGCAACAGAATGAACGCCTGCAAGAGCACTCAGAGACACTACAACACCGCCTTGCTACACTAGAGGAGGAAAATGCTCGCCTCCACACACAATTCCAAACTCTCCAAGAGGCTCATAGCATATTGGAGGTACAAGTGGTAGAAGGTCATCTACGGACATAGCTGGAACGCAATTCAAAGCTTTAGCGAAATATGGCCCTACTCCAGCGACATCTTGCTGCCGCTCATGAAGAGAATCGACGCCTGCAATTACAAAATCAAGAGAACCTAGAAGCAGCTATCGAAAGCACACCTAGGGCACCCATCAGCCCATCAAAGTTTCAAGCAGTGACCCCCGACAATATCAAGATCATATTGGAAGACTATGCCATGCTGCTTGAAGCACATGACGTGCTATCAGAGGAACTGGGTCAACTGAAGCAGAAAAACCAAAAAGAAACAACAACAGCCTCTCAAACCACCTCCTCCGCGGCTTCACTTCTCACGGACTCAGAGGCCTTAAAAGATCTCCAGAAACAGGTCACCGAATTGCAAGCACGTCTACTACAATATGAGAGACCACCTTCCCCTCTAGAGGCTCCCACCGACGAAGAAGTAGTACAAATTCCTGTGGAACAGACATTTGAAGAAGAATACGACCCACAACCCTTCCCAGGAGGCCAACAAACGGAAGAAGCTAAGGACACATTCGAGGCACCACGGCCTCCATGGCTACGTCAAGTGGAGGAAATCGGGAGTTCTCACGAAGAGCGCACAGTAGTGCAAAATCAGGCCATGAGGGTCATAGAGGAAACTGTGCTACAATCTGCTTACTTCAAGAAACTGTCATCGAGATGCCTTATCCTCTCATCTGAACTCCAATACAGGCCCTATTATATTATCCTCGCTGATTATAATGCAGAAATACAGAGTGTCACGGGTCAGATTCCTACCTTTGCTACCCAATTTCAACCCGAAGACCTTCCTCCAGAGGTGCAAAAAGGCAAAATTCGTCAACCCACCTGGCGGCAGAAACTTCTAGAGACATATCCAGAAATGCTACGCACATGGAACAACGCGCCATTACATCTCCTATACAATCCATGCTACGGCCCAGTTCCACGCCGCAGGTCTTGGAAGGCATTCAATATCAAAGTGCAGAACAACGCGCAATGCAAGGAATGGCTAAACTACCCGTACATTGCGCCACCACAGGGACCACCATCGGTAGCATACATGATGGGAACAATTCGCCATTGGATGCCGTGATTAAAGCCCATGCCAGATGTAGCAGCTCAAATGATGCTTAAAATTTCAGATATGATGCAGGTAGTCCTGAAAACTTTTAGAAATGCAGCCGCACCACAGGTACGTCTCCCGAGGTTTACCAATGGAAATTATGATTTGGTGTATGACATGAGCACCACCCCCAGTATTCGTGTGGCTTACGCCTAGCATGCATGCATCAAATACCTCCCTGCATGTTACAAACAGACCTTCAAAGAAATGTTCAGATCAGGTTTCTGGGAGTATCACTCGGAGATCTTCGCACCGAAGCCAATACACCTACTCCATCTCTTTGCGTGTGAACAAGCAATGTACTCTGAGTACTATACCACACCACAACGAGAGGTCCCTGGCGCAATAAATTGGGATGCATTGGAAGCTGATCTAGCAAGAGGCTTAAGGATACGAGAACACGAACTTGCCACCAATGTCATCCAATACTATATCGACCACCCGATAGAACAGAGGTCTGTCAGGGGCGACAGACGCTAGGAAGGGGGGCGTGTTGGAATACAAGTCAGATGAAGAGCATACTAGCGCAACGGAGGAGTCATGCACAATACGGCAACAAGGCCCAATCATTTTTTCCATGGACCATTTACAACTCAAGTGATTTTAATCACTACACAAACATTATAAATTCCATTTTTGGTAGAATAGACTCCATTTTGTGCAAGCCGAGGAGTCCTCAAGCTTGAGGAGTATTAGAACTAGCTACATATCAATTTTCATAATTTTTAGACTCTGTTTGAGCCCTCAAATAGGCTCTAGAACCTAATTTTTAACTAGGCCGGGCACTAGGTCTGGACAAGACCAAAGCTAGTTAGAAAACTATAAAAAGAGCTAGAGAGCTCATTTTGGAGGTTAGATTGTTTGTGAATTGAGCTTATGTAAGAGACTTTTTGACTAATGAAAAGAACTCCATTGTTCCTCTCCTTGTTCTTGCCTTGTGTGCGTGTGTGTGTGTATGTGTGTGCATGCTTGTGTGCTTCTCACTCACACACTTGTGCCTTCACTTGCTCATAGTCTTCATACTAGTCCTCACGTCTCCACGGATTGACAATTATGAGGTGAATCTTCTCACGTTGGTACTCACCATTGTGCTAGAGTGACAGTTGTGTATGTTTTCCATGACTACTTGATGCTCACTCGTGTTTATTGATATGTATGTAGGTTGGTACATCCGGAGGATGCACAAGTTCAAAGGGCGTGGATGTGGTGAAGAACTAGTTCATAAGCTTGCCTATCATTCGGACATGGTCACAGACAATAAAGACTAGCTGGTGATTTCTATTCATAAAGAACATTTTAATGTTTGCAAATATAAGTTCTTATAATTGAGTATATAAAGGTATCAAAAAGGTTGATGCATAAAGGTTTGTTATGGCATTTAGAACATCAAAGTATGGGAATATATGCTTGAATGAGTGATTATCGTATGAGAACGTGTTTTTCTTTCCTGTATGGGTATTTGACTAGATCATTGAGAGAATACATGTGAAGCTTACAAGCATATCTTTACAATAAAGCTGTGAAGCATGATTCATTATGCACCACAATATGTTAATCTTCCCTTCCCTTAATATGGCTTTGAAGAAATGCATCGCTGATTATGTCGTGGTGAATATGGGAAAATGCTGCATGTTTTTTTCTTTTTGGGGGGGGGGGTCAATCAGTTGAGAAGATGAAATTTGGAAGGAAACGAGAGAAGGGTTGGTCTGGCATTCAAAAAGAGAAGATAAAGAAGCTTTTATGGTATTTACTTCTATTCTATTGTTCCTAAATGAGAGCTACTATGAAAACATGGAAGGGATCTGTTGAAAAAGAGGAACTCGGATCTTAGAGAAGGGGGGATCGTATGACCTGCAAGCTCATGCACAAGAAACATTGCAACGGTAGTAGAATCTAGGAGGGAAGATCATCATATGGGGGGGTCAAGTCTTGGCGGCCTCTCTCTTAGAGTTTTCGGAAAAAGAAGTGCACGAAGTAGGTAGAGGAGGAAACTACTGATCAAGAAAGGGGACTCTGTTGTTATCCTCAAGAGGAGTGAATTATTTGAAGGGCAGCTCAGCTTTCTGCTAAACGTTGGCACAAAAATCATTGCTTTATCAACCAACATGGCAACAGTTCATCATTCTAGAGTGGGCTGATCGTACGGGAGTTGTGCTTATGGCAGTTAAGAAAGAAAATCACCATAATCGGATGGGGGAATATAGTATTGGGTGCAATCTCACCCCATGCACTCTATTTTGAAAATCCACAAAGTGCATGTATTTATAAGAACTTTTGATTATGTTGAAAAGAGTGGTTACATGAGAGCGGCTTCAAAAAACATGCCTGAAAGTAAAAGTTGGTGACTTTTGTAGAAAGCCTTTGCTTTTAATATCAAAAATTGCGATCTACAATGACCCTTATTCTAACCACTACTTTTCCAACTATTTCTAACAATAGAACCTTCTACGCGGGTTTATTTACTCATATTAGGAATTGCAAAACTTCCCAAGAGACTTGGGATACTCTATCTTCATACTTTTCTTCCAATACAAGAGCTAGGAAAAATCAATTGTGGATAGAGTTTACTACTCAAAAGAAGCAACTAAGCAAAATATTTCAGAGTATGTGAACAAGGTAAAGGATGTGGCTGATCAGTTGGCAAGCATAGGAGAGGAGATTGAAGAAGAGCAAATAGTGAGACAGATAATCAATGGCATCAAGGGAGATGATAAGTGGGAATCCTTCACAACTGCAATGGACCTATATATGGATATGCAAATCCCTGATCTAACCACTCTCATGGGGTAGCTCTTCACCCATGAGGCCAAGATCAACAAAAATGGTTAACAATCTAGAGGTAACAATTCTTCTACCCTCTATACAGAAAAAGGAAAGTCTAAGGATAAAGGAAAAAGCAAGAAGTTTGAAGATGAAGGTGCTACTTCTCAAGCTAATTATGAAGGTAAAGCTAGGAATTCAAGAGAAAGGGGCAGCGGAGGTAATCAAGCTAGGAGGAGACCTTTCAACTCTTCCCCATGCAATATATGTTGACTCTCCAATCACACAATAGATGCATGCTATAGGAGCTTCAAGAACCTGAGAGGAAGAGGAATTCAAAGAGGTGGCTACTCGCAATGAAGAGGAAGATTCAATCATAATCAAGGTTACAACCATGGCTACAAAAAAAATTACAACAACAACTATCAAGGAGGATACAAATCAAGAAAAGACTTCAACAACTTTATAGAGGATCAAGAGGATTCTCTTGGCATTATGAACATGACTTCAAAACAAGGTATGAATGATGTGCATGTGAAGAGATGGATAGGTATGTGTTGAAGATGAAGAGGTGTTGCAAAATCTTTGCTCTACACCAGCCAAATGAACTCCAGGAGTAGATGGTGGGCCCTTTTAGCTTGCCAATGGATGTATTAGACACCCTATGTACCTTGGAAGATCACTCTCAAAAAGATAGATCAAAACAGATAAGTTGGAGTTAGCTCAGAGGTGAAAACTTGCTATTCTTGGTTGATACACCTGTCCAGTGTTTTACATAATTCTCTGAGCACAACAGCAATTAGATTAATTCCTCTTGGGGAAGGCTAGGTAGCTTAAAGAGCTAACTTTAGAGAGTAATCTCATCAAAAATAACAAACCACACACTGAGAATGACTTTTAACAAGTGATGACATCATCCCGATTTTCACGGGCTGCTACAGAAATAGACCAGTGAGTAGACAAATTAACATAACTCAAGATGTAAGAATCCAATGATCATGAAAATTTGTATGCTTATACTAGACAGTAAGCTGAATCCAAGAAGCTTGAAATAACTGAATTTGGATGAGTAAACACTGAGAAATGACTCTGACAAGATGACTGAAAAAGTCGGGTACCTGACAGAGAAGTGAAGATGAACATACCCTGTTGACTTCAAATGAACATAACTGAAGATTCCAACATCCAAATGACATGAAAATTTGTGAGCATATAGTAGACTTTTAGAGCTAACTTTACCAAGTTAAATCACTGAAAATTATGAACCAAGTGCAGAGAAACAATCTCTGCAAGCTGACTGAGAAAAACTGAAGTAATGGCAGTGAGTAGTACACATCACAAGAACATGGAAAGATGAACTCAAATAATCATGAAAATGAAAGTATATTGCTTGTACAATACAATGACTTACTGATACATATGTGTGCCTTGTAATCACACCTTGATATGGCATAAAGCTCAGCTCTTGGAGGTCTTCACATAGGTCTCTCTAACCACGACTAAAACTGCCATCTATTTATAGTTGAGTTTGGGAGGCTAACTTCCCTCAATCACTCTCCAATCAATCAATGATTGATTTGATTCTCTACCTACCACAAATCACGAATTCGTGGCTCCTCTTTCCATTCTTGATCATGTGGGCTCAACCACTTAAGATTCTCTTACTTTTACATTAAGTAAACTCTTCAAAAGTTACAAGAGGTAGTTCACAAGTGAAATTTACATAGTCTTCATTTTGAAGCTTCTTTAATGACTTTGTGAGACTCAAGCCAATACTTAGGCTTGTCATAGACTTGCTCCAACAGCTCCCCCTCAAGCCAAGTATGCTTGAGGTCTTCAATCTTCCAAGATTTCCTGCAAACCAATCATAGCCTTGAATTTGCAAAGCTTTGTACCATCCAATGCTTTGGTTAGAATATCTGCACATTGTTGATGTCTGGACACATATGATATTTGAATCTCCTTGCTTAGGATCTTCTCTCGTACATAATGATAATGAACTTCAATATGTTTAGTCCTTGCATGAAAAATAGGATTAGCAGCCAAGTGAATAGAACTCATATTGTCACCAAAAATAGTTGGAGTTCCAAACTCCAATCCAAGATCTTTGAATAATGTCTTCATCCACATAGCTTCCTGAGTAGCTATGGCAAGACCTCTGTATTCAGCTTCAGTAGAAGAGAGAGCAACTGTGGGTTGCTTCTTGGATGACCATGAAATAAGCTTTGAACCTGCAAAGGTAAGATAACCTGAAGTGCTCCTTCTATCTTCCTTGGAGCCAGCCCAATCTGCATCAGAAAATAGCTTCAAACCTAAATCAGATACATAAGGATAGTAAAGTCCTTCATTTATGGTTCCTTTGAGATATTTGAGTATCCTTTTGGCAGCATCCATATGTGGTTTCCTTGGTGTGTGCATAAATTGGCTTAGCACACTCACACTGTAACATATATCTACTCTTGTCAATGTGGCATAGTTGAGACTACCCACTAGACTTTGATATGATGTGATGTCCTCTATGAGTTCACCTTCATGTGAGCTCAATTTGTGATTAACCTCCATTGGAGTACCTGCAATCTTACAATCTTGCATCTTGAATTTTGCCAACATGTCCTTAATGTACTTTCTTTGAGTGAGAAACAAACCATGATCTTTGTAGACAACTTCCAAACCTAGGAAGTAGGTAAGTGAACCCAAATCACTTATCTTGAACTCTTCTCTCATCTGATCTTTGATCTTCTTCATACCATCTGCATCATTTCCTGTCAATATAATATCATCTACATATACACATAGGTAGATGACCTCGGAATTACTCTTTTTAATAAAGGGTGAAGGATCTGCTTTGCTTGGTTGAAAGCCTTTGTCCTGCAAGAATGAAACAAGCCTGAAATTCCAAGCTCTTGGAGCTTGCTTGAGACCATACAATGCTTTGTTAAGTTTACACACATAATCAGGATAAACTTGACTCTCAAAACCAGGTGGTTGTGCCATATATACCTCTTCTGTTATCCAACCATTCAAGAATGCATTCTTTACATCTAGTTGAAGTATCTTCCAATTCTTGGAAGAGGCAATACTAAGCAAAACCCTAATAGTAGGCATCTTTGCCACAGGAGAGAAGGTCTCCTCATAATCAATTCCCTGAGTTTGTGCAAAGCCTTTTGCTACAAGCCTTGCCTTATACCTGTTAATGGAACCATCAGAATTCTTCTTGAGTTTATAGACCCATCTTGAGCCTATTACCTTCATGGATGAAGTCTTGGGCACCAAATCCCAAGTGTTGTTTTCCTCAAGTGCTTCAATCTCTTCCTTCATTGCATGCTTCCATTCTGTTTTTGCTTTGGCCTCTTCAAATGATGATGGCTCCTCTTGGTTTATGTCCTGTGCTATGTAGATAGAATGTTTAGTTACTAATGAGGTGTCAAACCCATACCTTTCTGGTTTTTTCTTTTCCCTCATAGATCTTCTTAGGCCATGATGTGATGATTCTGCCTCATGTCCAAGTTCCTGCAATTTTGCTTTACCTTTAGACTTCCATGCTTTGATCTTTTCCATCTGACATTCTTCATCATCCTCTGAGGTGTCTTGTTCTTCAATCTTTGATTGTTCTCTACCAAGCTTTGGAAAATCTTCTTCAAGATCATATGGTAAATTGACCTTCCTGCATGAATCTTCATACCATGAATTGTTCTCATCAAAAACTACATCTCTGCTTACCAAGAATCCTTTGTTGGTAGGGTTGTATAACCTGTAGCCCTTTTGATTGTTGTCATATCCAATAAATACACACCTTTCTGCTTTTGGATCCATCTTGCCTCTAACCTGTGAAGGAACATGAGCAAAAGCAATACATCCAAAAATTTTACAAGGATCTAAACTTGGTCTTCTTCCATTCCAAGCCTCATATGGAGTCATTCCATCAAGGGATTTTGAAGGCAACCTGTTAATCAAGTAAGTGGCTGTAGATACAGCCTCAGCCCATAAGTAATTAGGTAAATGCTTTTCATTTAACATAGACCTTGCAGCTTCAACAATTGTCCTATTCCTCCTTTCTGCCACTCCATTTTGCTCAGGAGTGTACCTTGTAGTTACCTCTCTTTTGATTCCTCTTTCTTGAAGAAAAGAATCAAACTCATGGGAGAAGTATTCTCCCCCTCCATCTGACCTTAGCCTTTTTAGTGATTTACCTGTTTGATTCTCCACAAGAGCCAAATATCTTTTGAAACATGAAAAAACTTCATCTTTGTGTTTCATAAAGAATAGGATAGTCCATCTGCTGCAATCATCAATAAAGGAAACATAATACCTTGATCTTGATATTGAAGCTTCCTTGCTTGGTCCCCATACATCTGTATGAACCAACTCCAAGAGATCTCCATGCATATAACCTTTCTTCATGAATGGTAACCTGTGAGACTTTCCAAACTGACATGCACTACACTTATAAATCATATGTTGTTTTGACAAGTTAGGGAGTCCAAGTACACTTTGGTCCCTGCAGATTTGCTTTAATGACCTTTCACCAATATGTGCTAACCTTTTGTGCCATACTTCCAATTCTGTGAGTGTCTGACTACCATAATTAAAGAGAGCAATGTTTCTAGTGTCCTGTAATTCAAATGTGAACAATCTACCTGTCTTTTCAGCTTTTGCAATTCTTCTGAATCCTTGACTTGGATCTTCAACAAATGCTCCTGCCTTTGTGAACCTGACTTGCAACCCTTTCTCTACTATCTGCCCAACACTTATCAAATTCTTTGTAATGGTAGGGACATAGAGTACCTTACTGAGTAGGTTGATGTTTCCATCAGGTGCTTTGGCATTGCCTATTTTCTCCACAGGATGTTTTGTATCATCTCGTACCTCATGCTTATTCCTTGGATCTTCTAAATCTGATAGGAGTGCCACATTTCCTGCCACATGATTTGAACAACCTGAATCTATGTAGAAAACATGCTCATCAGACTTACCTTGTGGCATAGCCATGTTCATGATCAATAATGAATCCTCTTTGTTTGAGTCTTCTGTGTAGTTATTGTAGTCTCTCCTTCCTTTGTAGCCTCCTTGATAGTTTGAATGATTGTAGTTGTTGTAGTTGCCATGATAATTGTTGAACCTTCCTCTTGAGTAGCCATAACTTCCTCTATTGTATCCTCTACCTCTTTGATTCCTGGAATTCCTAAAGCAATTTTCAGTTGTATGATTAGTTAATCCACAAATAGAACATGAGTTGGAGTCTTGGGATCTCCCCCTGCCTTGTCTACCTCCTCTTCCTCTACCTCTGCCATGTCTTCCTCTACCTGCATAGTTAGCTTGATATGTACCTGCTTCATCATCCACTTTCTTTGCCTTTCCTTTGTTATCTTTAGACTTGCTTTTATCCGTGTATAAAGCTGAAGATTGATTACCTTTAGAGCTTTCTCCATTTTTGATAAGCTTTGCCTCTTGAGTAAGTAATTGTCCAATGAGTGTGTTGAAATCAGGTACATGCATGTCCATGTACAAATCCATAGCTGTGGTGAATGCTTCCCACTTATCATCTGCCTTCAAGCCATTGATGACCTGCCTTACAATTTGCTCTTCATCTATTACCTCTCCAATGCTTCCCAATTGATCCGCTATGTCCTTGAGCTTTGTGACAAAATCAGTCACATTTTGTTTGGGAGCCTTCTTGAGAGTTGTGAACTCCAGCCATAGTTGATGCTTCCTGGCTTTGGTACTTGAAGAAAAGAAAGCTTCAAGTGCATCCCACACTTCCTGAGATGTCTTACAACTTCTAATGTGAGGCAACAAAAAATCTGAGATAGAGTTGAGGAGATAAGACCTTGCAAGTGCATCCTTGGAGCACCATGTGCTCAATCTTTCTTGCTCTTCTTGTGTTGGTTGACTTTTGTTCCTGAAACTTGGCATAACTTCATCTCCAGCCACATAACCATATAAACTTCTACCTTGGAGATAAGCTTCCATTCTTAATGACCAAGCTGAGTAGTTACCTCTGTCCAATTTGTCAATTGATGAAGGAAATCCATCTGCCATGTTGTCCAACCTTGCTCTGATACCACTGTGAAGAGATGGATAGGTATGTGTTGAAGATGAAGAGGTGTTGCAAAATCTTTGCTCTACACCAGCCAAATGAACTCCAGGAGTAGATGGTGGGCCCTTTTAGCTTGCCAATGGATGTATTAGACACCCTATGTACCTTGGAAGATCACTCTCAAAAAGATAGATCAAAACAGATAAGTTGGAGTTAGCTCAGAGGTGAAAACTTGCTATTCTTGGTTGATACACCTGTCCAGTGTTTTACATAATTCTCTGAGCACAGCAGCAATTAGATTAATTCCTCTTGGGGAAGGCTAGGTAGCTTAAAGAGCTAACTTTAGAGAGTAATCTCATCAAAAATAACAAACCACACACTGAGAATGACTTTTAACAAGTGATGACATCATCCCGATTTTCACGGGCTGCTACAGAAATAGACCAGTGAGTAGAAAAAGTAACATAACTCAAGATGTAAGAATCCAATGATCATGAAAATTTGTATGCTTATACTAGACAGTAAGCGGAATCCAAGAAGCTTGAAATAACTGAATTTGGATGAGTAAACACTGAGAAATGACTCTGACAAGATGACTGAAAAAGTCGGGTACCTGACAGAGAAGTGAAGATGAACATACCCTGTTGACTTCAAATGAACATAACTGAAGATTCCAACATCCAAATGACATGAAAATTTGTGAGCATATAGTAGACTTATAGAGCTAACTTTACCAAGTTAAATCACTGAAAATGATGAACCAAGTGCAGAGAAAAAATCTCTGCAAGCTGACTGAGAAAAACTGAAGTAATGGCAGTGAGTAGTACACATCACAAGAACATGGAAAGATGAACTCAAATAATCATGAAAATGAAAGTATATTGCTTGTACAATACAATGACTTAGTGATACATATGTGTGCCTTGTAATCACACCTTGATATGGCATAAAGCTCAGCTCTTGGAGGTCTTCACATAGGTCTCTCTAACCACGACTAAAACTGCCATCTATTTATAGTTGAGTTTGGGAGGCTAACTTCCCTCAATCACTCTCCAATCAATCAATGATTGATTTGATTCTCTACCTACCACAAATCACGAATTCGTGGCTCCTCTTTCCATTCTTGATCATGTGGGCTCAACCACTTAAGATTCTCTTACTTTTACATTAAGTAAACTCTTCAAAAGTTACAAGAGGTAGTTCACAAGTGAACTTTACATAGTCTTCATTTTGAAGCTTCTTTAATGACTTTGTGAGACTCAAGCCAATACTTAGGCTTGTCATAGACTTGCTCCAACAGAGCACCTCTTCTACATTGACTCAGGTTGTTCAAACCATGTAGTAGGCAATATAGCTCTCCTTTCTTATCTTGAAGCATCCAAGGAAAATCACGAAGTTTAGACAGGTGATGATACCAAGCATTCAGTTGCGAAGGTAGGAAATGTCAAAACTTCTAATAGGAATAGAAATCTGTTGATGAGAGTTCTTTATGTACATACTATCAGAAAAATTTTAATGCATGTTGGATAGATAAGGGAAAAGGGTTTGCAGGTTAGGTTCAATAAATTTGAAGCCTTTGTGGAGGACTCCAACCAGGATTCAAGAGAATTGCAAAGGGAGAGAAAACAGGTAGATTGTTTACATGTGAGCTTGAGGACACTAAAAACATTGCAGTTTATGATTATAAGGATCAAACCTTGTCTTAGTTACAGATATGGCACAATAGATTAGGACACATTGGTGAGAGAACATTGAAGCAGCTATGTAGAGATCAATGTGTACTTGGAATACCTAATGTATCCACGCAACATATGATCTATAAATGTGGTGCATGTCACTTTGCAAAATCACACAAGTTACCCTTTACAAAGAAAGGCTATATGCATGAGGATTATTTGGAACTTGTCCACACAAATGTGTGGGGACCAAGCAAGGACCCTTCTTTTTCAGGCTCAAGGTACTATGTGTCATTTATTGATGATTTCAAAAGGTGGACTATCTTGTATTTCATGAAACATAAGGATGAAGTGTTCAGTTGTTTCAAAAAATATCTTGCACTTGTGGAAAATAAAATAGGAAAGAGTTTAAAGAGGATAAGGTCAGATGGAGGAGGTGAGTACTTCTCCAATGATTCTGATGCATTTTTGCAGGACAGAGGTATCAAGAGAGAGATCACAACTAGATATACTCCTAAGAAAAATTGAGTAGCAGAGAGGAGGAACAGATTGATTGTGGAAGCAGCTAGATCTATGCTAAATGAAAAGAAGTTACCTAATTATTTGTGGGTAGAGGCTGTGTCTACTACCACTTATCTTATTAACAGGTTACGCTCTAAGTCCCTTGATGGAATGACCCCCTATGATGCATGGAAGGGTAGGAGACTATCACTTGAACATTGTAGAATATCCGCATCTATTGCTTAGGTGCATGTTTCATCTCAAATCAGAGGTAAGTTAGACCCTAACGCAGAGAAAAGCATTTTCAATAGGGTATGATATAAATCAAAATGGGTAGATGCTTTATAATCCATCCAACAAAGAATTTATGGCCAGTAGAGATGTTGTGTTTGATGAGAATGACTCTTGGTTTGAAAGTGAATGGAGGAAGGTCAAATTGCCATATGACTTGGAAGAAGAATTTCCAAGTCTCACCAAGGAGGAGCCAAACACAATTGAAGACATCAAATCAGATGATGAGAACACCATCAATTTGGAAGAATTTAGAGCATGGAAATCAAGAGGCAAGGTCAAGATGAAGAGGTTGGAGGACATACATGAGTCATCCAACCAAGCCTTAAGGAGATCACAAAGAGAGAGTAAGAATCCAATCAGATATGGGTATGATACTTCATTAATCACTAAGCATTCTATTTATCTTGCTAAGGATTTATCACTTCAAGAACCTTCTTTATATGAAGAAGCAAGTACCAAAGCAGAATGGAAGGAGGCTATGAATGAAGAAATAGAAGCACTCCAAGAGAACGACACTTGGGAGCTAGTACCAAAGAAAGCATCAATGAAGGTAATTGGTTCTAGGTGGATTTACAAAATCAGAAGGAACTCAGATGGATCCATAAACAGGTACAAAGCTAAGCTTGTGGCCAAGGGTTTTGCACAAAACCAAGGAGTAGACTATGAAGAAAATTTTTCATCAGTGGCTAAGATGCCAACCATCAAAGTATTGGTAAGTGTAGCTACATCTAGAAATTGGAATATATATCAACTAGATGGGAAAAATGCTTTTCTCAATGGATGGATTTCAGAGGAGGTTAACATGGCTCAACCTCCTCCCTATGAAGATCCAAGCAAGGTAAATCATGTATGCAAATCAAAGAAAGTTCTTTATGGTTTGAAGCAGGTACCTAGGGCATGGAACCATATGTTAACAACCTATCTTCAAGACCAAGGATTCATGATGAGCAAGGTAGATTCTTCTCTCTTTGTCAAAAGGAGTAATTCAAAAATGATATACTTATGTGTATATGTGGATGACATCATTCTTATAGGTAGTGATGCCAATGGCATCAAAAAGATAAAAAACTAGATGACACAAGAGTTTAAGATCATTGACCTAGGGTTTTTGAAATATTTTCTTGGACTTGAGTTGGAATATATTAAGTCTGGAATCTACATCACTCAAAGGAAATATGTGCAAGACATGTTGAAGAAGTTCCACTTGGAGGATGCAAAAGTAGCTAGCACAACTATGGAGGTAAATCATAAATTAAGTGCTCATGAAGGTGATTTGCTTGAAGACGTTGCAGGTTATCAAAGCATAGTTGGAAGTCTTAATTATGCAATATTAACAAGGAGTGACATATGCTATGGAGTAAGTGTTCTGAGTCGATTCATGAATAAACCTAGAGCACCTCACTTGGAAGCTACTAAAAGAATTTTGAAGTATCTTAAAGGTACTCAAAGTCAAGGTCTGTACTTCCTATACACATTAGATTTGGACATGAAGTTGTACTCAGATGCAGATTGGGTAGGATGTAAAGATGGCAGAAGAAGTACTTTTGGCTATTTATCTTTTGTAGGTGATAAACCCATCTCTTGGTCTTCTAAGAAGCAACCAACTATTGCTCTATCTTCAACAGCGGCTGAATATAGGGGATTAGCAAATGCTACACAAGAAGCTATTTGGATTAGATTGCTCTACTCAGATTTGGGACTTCACACTCATTCATCAATGATCTTTGGTGATAATACTAGTTCTTTGCATCTTGCAGCCAAACCCATTTATCATGCAAGAACTAAGCATATAGAAGTACACTATCACTATGTTAGAGAGAAACTATTGAGCAAAGAGATTCAACTAATATATGTATCTGCAAATATGCAATGTGCTGATTTGTTAACCAAAGCACTTGATGGTACTAAACTTTGCAGGTTTAAAACCATGATTGGATTATCGGATATTCAAGAAGAATGATGAAGCAATGCAAGCCAAGATATTTGGCCTGAGGGGGAGCTATTGTTGCAAACTGACAAGCCTACACATTTGGCTTAGCATGGAAGACTTTTGTGGAACTAGCACTTGATGATACATGTGAACCTTAGCTTTTAACTACTTGATCATTTACCATTGTATAAGATTAAATCCTTGAAGAGTCTTGTAAAAGCCTATATCTCATGGAGTTAGGAAGACTATTATGATGGAGAGTGTTAATCTCCAAAAGAACAAGTTATGCTTGAATTTATAACACCTCTATATCAAGAATAACTTAAAAGCTTCACCAATTTGGAGGATCAATAGTCAATTTCCAAAATCTTGAACAAATTGTGAAGAAGATGACTACACAAAAAGTCTGCTGCACATTACTCACTCATTGACTTATCAAATGTGTAAAGTTTCTAATAAAACTTTGCACAATGTGTCGCCTATAGTTTGTGCACCTCCTCCAAGTTAAATCATTCCAAAAGACTCAGTAGATCTTGAGAAATGATGTTAACAGGTCACCTATGTCTAAAATTGTAATTCTTTACAGTCGACTTTGACACCTGCAACTTCTTAAGCTTGGTTCTCCCAAACTAGAACTCGTTTAATCAAATGCTCTTAGCCATAGGTAGCTTACCTTGCAACTTAAAGAATGAGTGCTTGCTTGCTCAAAACTTTACACTGTGGAAGGAGAATTGACCAAAACATTAGCATCAAATTTTGTGCCTCCTGCAACTTCTCTTCTTTACATTTACACATGTAAATGTTCCTACACTCAATTCTCTCATCCTAATCACAATTAGAAGCTGAAAATTTTTCACAAAAGAATCAACACAGAAGGAGAACTCTCAAAAATATTGGGTGCAACTTTTCTTCATTTTTGGAAAACTTTACATCTGAGTGATGAGAGAGATCTTACTCACTTCTAAAGTGTCTAATGACTCATACAACTTCTAATTTCTCTATTCACATGTTCTCTCATATTTGCCCGGAAATTTTGACTTATATATATAGGCAAATATGTACAAGTTAATCACCTTACAAAAGTATAAGTGAACTAACTCTAAATTAATGTACATATGTATACACATCTTCATTCTGTGAACATGTACTTTCTTCATGCTTCATATCTTGATCGTTTCTTCAATCCTTGACTTTCAAACCTTCATCAAGACTTCAATTGTTGATTGCCTTGCACCAAGAGCTCCCCCTCAATCATCAATTGAGGTTTTCTCTATCTTCTTTATGCCAATAACTTCAATCTCTTTATCCATCACCTTCTCTCTTAGAAAATGATACTAAATCTCAATGTGTTTAGTCCTTGCATGAAAAACACGATTAGCAACTAAATAAAATGAACTCATGTTATCTCCATGAATAGTGGGTGTACTCTGAATGATGTCAAAGCTCTTCATAAGAGTCTTAAGCCATATCACTTCCTTTGCAGCTTCCACCATACCTTTGTACTCAACCTCTGTGGATGATAAAGCAACTATGTGTTGCTTTTTACAACACCAAGAAATTAACTTATCTCCCACATAACACAAGTATCCATATGTTGATCTCCTATCATCATGATTACCTGCCCGATCTGTATCACTATATATCTTGTTGTTTGTATCTGATGTAAAACCATAATACAAACCTTCTTTGAGTGTACCCTTAATGTACCTCAACACTCTTTGTCCTGCAACCCAATGTTCTTTCCTAGGACAATGCATGAATTGAGACAATACTCCAACTGCATATGACAAATCAGGCCTAGTTAATGTAGCATAGATCAGACTACCAACCAAATTTTGATATAGCTTCATGTCCTTGAACTCTTCTCCTCCATATCTGCTCAATTTGTGATTCACCTCCATTGGAGTAGGTGCTACCCTGCAATCATCCATTTTAAACTTGATCAATAAGTTTTTCAAATACCTTTCTTGAGTTACATATACTCCATGTTGAGTGTATGAGATCTCCATGCCCAAGAAATATGACAAGTCTCTCAAGTCAGTAATCTTGAACTCTTTCTCCATTTGCTTCTTTAGGCTTTGAATGCCTTTCTCATCTGTACCTGTAAGAAATCATCAACATATATGCACATGTAAATGAACCCATCATCACTTGCTTTAACAAGCAAGATACTATCTGCTTTAGATACTTGAAAACCATGTTCCTTCAAGAACTTCACAAGTCTATAATTCCATGCCCTTAGGGCCTGCTTCAAACAATACAAAGCTCTCTTGATCTTACATACATGATCTGGATACCTTTCATTTCTGAATCCTTGTGGTTGCTCCATGAAAACATCATCTGAAATGTAACCGTTTAAAAAAGCATTCTTCACATCTAATTGACATAATTTACAACCTTTAGATGCAGCAATAGCTATGAGTGTCCTGATGGTCGCCATCTTTGCCACAAGACTATAGGTCTCATCATAATATATACCATATGTATGAGCAAACCCTTTCACAACAAGTCTAGCTTTATACCTAGACACACTTCCATCTGCAAATCTCTTTGTCTTGTAGACCCATTTGCATCAAATGATCTTCTGACTATTTGGTTTAGGAACCAAAACCCATGTGTCATTTTCCATCAATGCATCATACTCTTCCTGCATAGCTTTCTCCCAATTTTCCTTACATTTTTCCTTTTCATATGTAGAAGGGTCTTCATCTACCTTTATCATATAAGCATAATCTTTGGTAGTAAAAAAAGAAGTGTCATAGCTATACCTTGTAGGTTGCCATTTGTGTCTTGATGACCTTCTGAGTTCTCCACTCCTTGAGGTTTTTGGTTCATCACATTCTGAATCAAACCTTGGCACTTCTTCTAGTTCAACTTGTACTTCATTGTTCTCCTCTTCATCAAATATCTGAACCTTTGATTTACCTTTCTTTTGATTCAAAACTTCTTCATCAACTGCATAAATATTGATTGTACCTGCATACCAAGTACCTTGCTCATCAAATGTAACATCCTTTGATACAAGGAATTGTTTTGTGGATGGACTCCACAACCTATATCCCATCTGCTTATCATCATATCCAATGAACACATACTTTTTAGCTTTAGGTTCCAATTTGTGCCTTAATTGAGATGGCACATATGCATATGCCAAACATCCAAATACTTCGCAATGATCTAGAGTAGGTCTCTTACCCCACCATGCCTCATATGGTGTCATACCCTGCAAAGCTTTACATGGTAATCTATTGACCAAATATGTGGCTGTATTTACAGCCTGAGCCCACAAATAATTTGCGCAATTTTTCTCCTTCATCATGGATCTTGCAAACTCAACAAGATTTCTATTCCTCCTTTCTACTACACCATTTTGTTGAAGAGAGTACCTGCAAGTAATTTTCCTTTTTATACCTGCATTCCACAAGTAATCACTGAACTCATTAGATAAATACTCTCCCCCTCCATCTGACCTTAGTCTCTTCAACTTTTGACATGTAATTCTCTCTACATACACATGATAATGTTTGAATGTATTGAATACCTCTGACTTATCTTTGGTCACATAGATAGTGATCCATTAAAATGTCCAAGCCTTTTGTGTCAAAGATCTAACTCAGAGATCTTATGTTCTCCATAGATGAACAAGGCATGACCAACATTACCTTGAATCTTCAATGTGAACAATCTTCCTTCTTTCTTTCCTGAAACAATTTGTTTATACCCATTGCTAGGGTCTTCCACAAAAACTCCTTTGTTAGTGAACCTAACTTCATAACCTCTTTCAACAATTTGTCCTACACTTATCAAATTCTTTGGAATTGTAGGAACATACAAAACCTTACTCAAGAGAGTACTTCCATCCTTGGCCTTCACTGATCCAACTGACTTCACATTATGCATTGTATTGTCACCTGTTTGAACTACATCATTAGTTACCTTATTTTCCAAATCAGTCATCAATGCTATGTTGCCACTCAGGTGATTGCTACAACCTGAGTCAATGTAGAAGACTCTTTGGTCTTCACTTTGCCTTTCACAAGTTGCATTCATTATCAATGTTGAATCCTCCTTCTGATTTGAAGCATAATTGTAGTAGGTATTGTTGTATTGTTGGCTTTGGAATCCTCTACCTGCATTTCTTCCAAAATAACCTCTACTACCTCTACCTCTGAAATTACCTCTTTGATTTCTGCCACCTCTTCCTCTTGAATTAAAGTTCTGATTATATCCACCATTATTCTGAGTATTATGACAACAACCATGAGCTAAATGATTTGTCTTACCACAAATCCAACAAGCTTTGACTCCATCTTTATTACTCCTGCCTCTTCCTCTACCTTTGCCACCTCCTCTTCCTCTTAGGTAGTTAGTCTGGCTAGTTGTTCCTTCATCTTCATTTGCTTGTTGCTTCCCTATGCTATTCTTCTTCTTATCTTTTGAATACATTTCTTGACGTGCACCTTTATCACCTTCATCTTTGACATCCTGCTCAAAGGTTAGCATGTGTCCTAGCAACTGATTTAAGTCAGGAGTAAAATGATCTAGTGATAATTTAGTAGACAAAATGAATGGCTTCCATTTGTCATCACCTCTCAAACATATGAGGATTTGCCTTACCAATTTATCCTCCTCAATATCTTCATCAACTGCTCCTAATGCATCTGTAATGTCCTTCATCCTTGTTACATATTCTGAAATGGATTGAGAGGCCTTCTTCTTGAATGTGGTAAACTCTACCAACAAGGATGCCTTCCATGACTTTGTGGTGTTTTGGAAATGCTCCTCCAAAGCATTCCATATATCACTTACACTTTCAAGACCTCTAATATGAGGTAGCAAGTAGTCATTAACTCCCATATAGATAATGCTCCTAGCTTGAGCATCTCTCTTCATCCAAGTCTTCAATTCTAACAAGTCATCCCTAATTGGAACACTAGGATCTCTGAACTCAGGCTTTTCTTCCTCACCTGTAATATAACCTATCAAGTCTTTGCTCATAAGATGAGCTTCCATCCTCATTGACCATGCTGGATAGTTTTCTCTATCCAGTTTCTCTATCTGAAGAGAATTTCCCAGCCTTTCTTCACCTGTGTATTAAATCCTTCCAGCTTTATAAGGAATAAGGTTACCTTTGCTTTGAATGAAGTTCCTTTTGTCTTCCTTGATATCTTCTGACCTCCTTTTCAAGCTTTGCTTCCAAGCTTTAACCTTTTGTATCTTCAAATATTGAATTCTTTATAACTGTAGCAATCGGGGTCCTCCTTTCTTCAATTTTGATGCTTGCTGCTCTGATACCACTGATGAAGAGTACTAATCTCCAAAAGAACAAGTTATCCTTGAATTAAGAACACCTCTATATCAAGAATAACTTAAAACATTCACCGATTTGGAGGATCAATACCCAATTTCCAAAATCTTGAACAAACTGTGAAGAAGATGACTACACAAAACGTCTCCTGCACATTACTGACTCGTTGACTTATCATATATGTAACTTTTTTATAAAACGTTGCAGAAGGTGTTTTCTATAGTTTCCGCACCTCCTCCAAGTTAAATCATTCCAAAAGACTCAGTAGATCTTGAGAAATGATCTTAACAAGTCACCTATGTCTAAAACTTACAGTCGACTTTGACACCTGCAACTTCTAAAGCTTGGTTCTCCCAAATTAGAACCCGGGTAATCAAATTCTTTTAGACATGGGTTGCTTACCTTCCAACTTAAAGAATGATTGCTTGCTTGCTCAAAACTTTACACTGTGGAAGGAGAACTGACCAAAACATTAGCATCAAATTTTGTGCCTCCTGCAACTTGTCTTCTTTACATTTACACATGTAAATGTTCCTACACTCAATTCTCTCAGCCTAATCACAATTAGAATCTGAAAATTTGTACACAGCTCTGTCACCTATAGACCTAGACTTGTACAAAAGCATTTCACAAAAGAATCAACATAGAAGGAGAACTCTCAGAAATATCGTGTGCAATGTTTCTTCATTTCTAGAAAACTTTGGATCTGAGTGATGAGAGAGATCTTACTCACTTCTAAAGTGTCTAATGACTCATACAACTTCTAATTTTTCTATTCACATGTTCTCTCATATTTGCCACAACATGTTTACTTATATATATAGGCAAATATGTACAAGTTCATCACCTTACAAAAGTATAAGTGAACTAACTCTAAATTAATGTACATATGTATACACATCTTCATTCTCTGAACATGTACTTTCTTCATGCTTCATATCTTGATCTTTTCTTCAGTCCTTGACTTTCAAACCTTCACCAAAATTTCAATCCTTGATTGCCTTGCACCAACATATTAGTTACGAGTGCAATTGAGAGAATAACTCCTAAATCAATGGAGTCACTTTTAGTTGGAGCCAAGTTTGAATTCAAATACAAACTTAGAACAAATACCTATAAAAGACATTGTAAAATCTCGCAGGGTAGTGTGCCTCATTTCAGAGCTCTCTCCTTGATGATTTGTAGGACTTGAGTAGCTCAAACCATAGCTCACTGAGTTCGTCATCATTGAGCATCATTATAATGCCAATGACTCTATACAATCATGTGTTATAATACATATAGCTCATTGAACATCTCTGTCTACTTCTCTGCTATGACTACTCAGAATGGTCAACTTCTTCTAGTCATATCTCAGTAGATACTCAACAATTTTGCATAATCTTTGGCTTGATGGAACCATACTAAAGTCTACTTTGTGCTATCACAAACTCAAGGCATTTGGTTGAAGCATATAGGAGAAATTGTCTTTGAAGTGCTTAGTGGTCATATGTTGGGTAGTCCCTTAAAGTCGTGGGTACGGTTTGATTTGCTAAAATGATTTCTCATAGCATAGTTGATCATTTTAAATGATTCCACTTGAAATCATTAGCTATCCAAGCTAATTGAATTCCCCTAAAACGACAAAAGTTACTGCTTAGATTGCTTAGGGTAGTCTCAAGGTTGGGCACGGTTGGGCAAGCAGTCCTAAGGTGGTGGAAAAGTTAGGAGAGGCATGCAAAAGCTATAAAAGGAGGTGAAGAGCCATCAAATGAATAGAAGTCCTGTAGGTCATTGAAGACCAAGAGACATATAATCAAGGATGCTCAAGGAGAGATTCATCCAAGGCTCAAAGAGCTGAAATGCAGCTATCTAGGCTAGGAAGAATGCAGAGGAGGCTGTTATATGCACATAGGAGGAGTAGGGAGGAGTGATCAAGCCCACACTCCCTCTAGTCACTTATAGGTATAGACATAGTTTTCTTAGAACAGTTGTAATTCTCTGTGCACATATCAAGTTCAAGAGATTTAGTTTTATGTGTAGAGGAATTGGTGTACCTTTGTAACCCTAATTTTTGCATATCCTACATCTCTACATAGTCTCTCTTGTATAGAGTTATTGATGGTCCTAAACATATCCATTTGAGGTGTTCTATAGCTTCTTGGAAATCTTATGAACCACAATAAGTGTGGCTAAAAGTATAGGGGATTTGGATGAGTGTAAGGCAGGTGAATCAAAGTTTTGCTACAAGGTAGCAAAAAAGGTGTATTAAGGGACCTAGGTATTGGGTTCATTTCACTTCTAGTGTGAAAATTTGAGGGACGAAATTCCATCACTTGGTATCAAAGCAAGAAACATCCTTTGAAGACTCTAGGCAAAGGACACAAAAGGAAGAAACATCCTTCCTCCTCTACTTATGAACTTGCCTCTTTGACTTGATGTAGTGTATTTTCCTCCTGGATCTTGGTACGAATCACCACTTGATCCTCTACCTTGCTTGCCTCTTCCTCTACCTTGATTCCTTTGTCTTCATCTACTCTTACATACATAGAACGCTTGGTCTTCATTTCCATTTGACTTTGAGCCTCCAATATTCATCTTCTCAATGACCATCAAGGCCACCAACTACTCAATATTTTAAACACTATCTCTGACATACATATATGTTGTAAAAGCTTTCCACTTCTCATCATCCCTAAGCCCATTTAAGTTATATGCAACTACATCATCATCTATGTGACAGGCTATACAGCCCAATACATCACTTACCTCTTTGATCTTCGATATGTAGTTATTTATGTTGTTGCTCAGGGTTTTCCTCGAGTTGTTAATTTTATTCTTTAACTCAATCTTCTTGGCTTTAGTTGAAGTAGAGTAGAGACTCTCTAGAGTTTCCCATACTTTCATGGAAGAATATTAGCCTTGTGTATGCCCAATCATGGCATTGCTAATGTGCTATGAAAGTATGAAGTTGACTCTCTTATCCCTTTAATTCCACTCTCTAAAGTTCCTTCATTGATCAGGATTTGGATTCTCTCCTAATCTACGTCTTGAAATTGTACCACTAATGAGACCCCATAATCATTTTCCCATCCAATAAATAGATATCTTAAACTTGCATGGCTAATAGTTATTCTTATCCAACTTCTTGATTTGGTTGTTATATTCAGACTTCGTGAGTTCTAATGCACTCTTCTATATCCCTTTGATGCAGAGGAAATGAATTATAACAAGAACTTTAACTCTGGCCTTCAAGATGTGCCAAACAAATGAGGCCTATGTCCTCCTTCTACACTAGTAGGCTCCCCTTTGCTTAGTGTGTGTGCCTTTGAGCTTGATCCAACAATTCTTCTTCCTTCAAACTCCTTTGATGTCTTCTTTTGGTACTATAGAATTCTTCATATATGTTGAAAAGCTTTGATACCACTATTGGGAAAATTTGCAACTTGCCTATGCAACCAAGAAGCAATGGTGGCTTCATAGGCACTATCATAGAACCTCTATTTGCTAAAACAATCAAATCGCTAAAACTATGAAGACTAAACTATTGGAGCTAAAGGTCTGCAAAAGCACGTGAACAACACAAGGAAGAAGAAGAAGCTTGGAGCACAACACAGAATACTGAATGTAATACCACTAGAATGTACAAAGACAACTAACCCATTAGGGCAATAGGCATATGTACAAGCCGGGGGAAAAAACCTCCTAAAGAGGGAAAAAAGTGCCTCGATAATCCTAGTGTGTTCACACACATCACTACCTAAGTATATCAAGAAATCCCCCCTAGGAGTGATGCGGTGAACAAGGGGCTGGCACTCATGTATAAGGAAGTGTCAAGCTATGTGGAATCAATACAAAAGGAAGTAAGCCCAAAGCTTTGCAAAAAGTTTCAAGCCTCTCCCTAAGTAGAGCCTTCGTGAAAAGGTCTACAATGTTCTCCTGCATGGCCACATATGCGAAGCTGATCTCTCCAACAGAGAACCTCTCCTTGACATAATGATAATGCACCTCAATGTGCTTAGTGCAAGCATGGAACACATGGTTCTTTGCAATTGCCAATGCGCTTTGACTGTGAGTGAAGGTGGTGGTGGTAGAAGACTGACCAACACCCAAATAAGCCATAAGGCATCTGAGCCACACACACTCAACACTCAATGTGAAAGCTACCCTATACTCAACCTCACAACTGGAAGTGGCCACTTGCTCAACCAACATATGCATGAGCTACCAAGCATGAAGCAAAAACCACTCATGGAAACACTAGTGTCATAAAAACTAGCCCAGTCAGAGTCACAAAAATCATGTAAATCTAACTCTAGTGATCCCCCCTTGGGATAAAACAATCCAAGTGGCCGGATACCACTCAAGCAAAAAAAGATGTGCTTAACCACCTACCAATGCTTGACACCTGGGCACTACATAAACCTACTCATCTATGAGACAACAAACTGAATATCTGGCCGAGTAATGCATAAGTAAATCAAGCATCCAATAGCCTGTTGATAGAGGACAACATCAAATGCAAGACTTTGAGATGCTTATACTAGTGGATTGAAACTTGTATATATCTTTGGCAAAAAAAGACAAAATAGCCTACACAAGCATTGCAATAGTGCATTTGGAGGCCAAAACAAGCTCAGATCACAATTTTGGCACCGGTTTTTACAAGCCGGGGGAAAAAACTTCGAAAGAGGGAAAAAAATGCCATAGGTGTCCTAGTGTGTTCATACACATCACTACCTAAATATATCAACATAAACTTGATACATTTTCTAGTTCTCTCAAATTATGCAAAGAAATAACATGAGATTTCAGTGAGAGATGACAAATGAACTCTCCTCAACACTCTAAGCAATCTAGAACACTCACACGAAAAACTGTGTGCTAGCTATGGCTACAAAAACTTTATTCAAATCACCCAAGCAAGTAAGGAGAGGGTTTACTTAGCTTAGGGGCGTACTACTTTTCTGATCAAGAATCTCTAGGAACACACAAATACGTGGGATATACAATTCAAAGTTGATTTTGTGTAGGTATAGAGATGGAAAGATACTGAATAAGTTAGGAATCACTTTTCCTAAGTTATAGGCAATTACTCACACCTAAGTGTGATTCAAATTTTGGCTATTGTAGGGAGAATTCAAATTCAAATTGAGTCATGTTATCTTCATGCTTGAAGGATTGCTCCATGAGGCTCCAAGAGACATCCATCTGATGGTCAAATTTAGACTAAGGTTGATGCTTGTATTTCAACATTCCCCTTGAGCTTCAAGTTCCAATTCTTCATCCTAGCTCTAACAATCCAATGCCTTTCTTGAACTTTTCTACCTTCACTGATTCCAAAGCTTTGGTGAACATCTCAACACATTGGTCCTTGGTACTTATGCTCTCCACTTGAACGTTTTTATACAAAACCTTCTCTCTGATTATGATAATGTACCTCTATATGTTTGCTTGTAGCACGGAACATGCGATTGGCAAATAGGTACAAACTACTCATATAGTCACACATCATTGGAAATTGATTAACCTACATGTCTAACTCAATCATTAGCTTCTTGCACCACATAAGCTCACAAGTCACTTGAGTAATGCCCTATATTCAGATTCGATGGATTAAAGAGAAATTGTCAATTTCTTGTTTACCATCCAAGAGATGACTTTCTCGCCAAGGTAAAATCTTATATAGATGCTGATTGGGTTGGATCCAAAGAAAGAAGAAGCACGAGTGGATATGGAATGATTCAGGTGATTTGAACATGTGCCATCGGTATGAATAATATTCTTTCCACTCACAATTTGATTAATTTCATTAGCAACCAAATAAAAATTGCTTCTCCACAAAGACTGATAGCCATTAGCAATGAAACATTAGTTAGACCAATCAAAGTATACAAGTGATTTATGACATCACATGACAATGTACCACTCTCACATGCATTGAATATCACAACTATGTCTGTTGCAAAGACGTATCATGTGACCCTAAATGAATGCATACTTGAAGTGCTTATAATCTTAAAATGTGTGAAAGAAGAAAGACTTTACAATGAGCACATGGATCTTGCAGAAAGAGCTTGTTCTTGCACTACTAATGGCTCTCCAAAGAAGAGAGATAATACTTTTTGATTGCTAGCTTCACAATGGACAGTTGTGACTTCACAACCCATACTTGTTGCATCCTAGTGTGTGACTAATTGTGTTATTTGCCAAAGTTTGGGTTGTGCTTTGCCACATTAGTGTTTTCTTCTAAGTTGAAATCCACTTGCATTGTTGTGGTCTTTTTTGGGTGTGAGATTTTTAAATCTTGGACATTGATCTTGTTTGCTATTGTTTAGGCCTCCAAAAAGAGCTAGCTCCCTTTGTAGATAAAACTTTGGGTCTTAGGGATACAAATTTGCTTAGTGTATCTCAAAGCTTTGTGATTCCTAATAGTGAATGTGGAAGCTTTCTTTTGATGATGAGCTCGTATGGTCTTCTCAGGCATCCATATGCATTTGAAGCCATCGGCTGAATATATCTATGATTTTGGTACACAAAATTTCTTTTTATGGAGGCTTCTTTGCACCCTCCCTTTGTGCTCTCTTTTGTACTCACTCATGGCATGCATGTAAGTGCTTCTTATAACTTGTTGATGTTCAATGTACGATTTGTGTATATATGACACGGGTGTGTTCTTTGAGAAAATATGAAGCTATGTGGAGCTAGGATCCGCAATTCAAGCTTGACCATTTTGATCTTTGATAAAAGCGTTTTGAAACCCACATGTTTTAGTGATGTACCTTGCTTTTGAGATACTATTGGACTTATTTGGGTCTTCTAGAATGTGGAGGTTTTCCTTAATGTGAGAATAGGGGAGGTTGGATGTGATTATGCTTTTGGTGAGGTGTACTTGTGTTTGTGGATACTAGAGGTGAGTTTCTTCCTTTGTAGTACCCATATCTTAACAACGTGTGAAGATCCACAAAAAAATTAATATCCATATACTTCAAGTAGGAGGAACAACAAGCACAATAACTCACCGAAAAAACTTATAATTCTCTCATGCATGAAACTAAACAAACAGGAAAAAAGAGAGGTAGTTCGAGAATCTAAAACTGATCTCAAAGTGTTTTTGCACTAGATCAAGGCTGATATGCACCAAAAGATTGGCAATCATGGACAGGCAAACATGCATGACACCCCAAACCCATGAGGAAACTTTGGAAAATAGAAGAGCTAAAATTTCTTATCTTAAATTATCTAAAAATCTCTTATAGAATGGTGTGTACCTTTACTTAAAGAAGCATGCAAGGAAGGAAAACGTTCATCTACTTTAACAAGATACCAAAAATTATATCTACCTAAAAGGAATTACAAATTATTTGCTATTATGGATGGAGGGTTTTTTTGTAGAGACTTTAGTATCTAGGCTTGTAACATAGAAAAACAAAAAAAAAGGTTCATCACAACCACAAAAAATGCATCTTAAAGCATAAAGAAGGATTGTGCTAAAACAAGGGAGTTTGGGAAATGACCTCTTGCAAAATATTTATATTTCTAGACTTTTTCACCTAGGCCAAAGCACTCATGGCCAAGTTACTTGATTCTCTCCATGATGTCTTTTTCCAAAGTGGCTTGCTAAGTCTGCTCAATGCAAGTTGGAGTTGGTGCTTCTATAACAAACGTTGATGAACTCATTACTACTGCCATAAGACTAGGCCATATCAAATAACAATGTGCGATTGGATCGTATGATCGTCCTCTCTTCATGGAAACCCAATAAAGGAAGAAATTGGAGAAAACAAGAACTATCACAGCACACAAGAAAGAGACGAGTGTAGTGGCATAGTTTTGGTGGGAGATGGAAGCTATGAAGCTTAAAAAAGACAAGTAGGAACAAGGAGAGAAAGTGGTTCAAGTCTGATAGGAGCTACAAGAACTTCGCTCCTGAAGTTGATTAAAAGCTGCACTTCGGTGCACCATGTGCAGTAAGCCAAGCCATGTGGTAAGTAAATGTACTATGTTAAGTGTAATTTGAAAACTCTACAATAATCCTAACAATGAAGCTACTCAATAATGATGCACAACAGGGACTCTGGTCAAGTGTATTCGGGATCCATGCCATCACCTAACTTATTGGGTATAGCTCTAACCCAAGGTAATAATCAAGAGTCATGTTCTCGATGCAATTTCAAAAATGGGCCAAGGAGGCCAGTCATTTTCTTTAGTTCTAGAGAGTGTGGACACTATTAGAGAAAATTGCAAAAATTGGCCATAGGGAAAAGATCAGTGTACCATGTGTTTCCCAAAGAAGAATCTTCCACATCTAGACTCCATATCCATATGATATCTATGGGTAAAGAAAATGTTGAAAATCGCCATTATGCATTCCCTAGCTACTAGAGTACTCCATTTGGAAGAAATCAATTCTATGGTAATAGGGACAAGGAGCTAGGGAGGATTCCCCCAAGAGAAGTCATTGAAGCTTCCATGATAAAGAAGCGTTGCAGGTCTACTTTTAAAGAAAATGAAGAGTGCCACAAAGATAAAACCATGTGAGCATAAATGAAGAAATTAAAAATGCTTACAACATGGCTAGGAAAGATTTACAAGACTAGCAGATCTCTCAAGTCTCAACTGAATCACAAGCTTACAAGCTAATAAAAATAATGAAGAAAGAAAGTACTTTTGAGGTTTCATGAATGGATGTGAAATTCAGGTCAAAAGTCTTGTAGATTATAAACTATTTTTCTGTTTTCACACTAGTGATAAAAACTACCACTACATCTTTCTTGAAACTTGTATAAATATTCCATTTTTGAGCTTGAGCTCTCGAAAAAGCAAAGATAAGGGAGGGTTCACCTGTACCTTGCAATACCTTTAGAATCTTTCAAAACCGTGCAAAATTCTTTCAAAAGCAATAAATAAATTCAATCAAAGGACAATTGTGAGCATAACATTTGCACTACCTATGCATCCACTTTCAAGCGTAACTAGTTAAAAAATGATGAGAACAACGATACCATTTTGAGGAAAAAAATGATGAAAAGGAACTCAAAAACGTCCAAAAACATGAAATTGACACTAGATAAAAACAAAGTGGCCATTCGAATTGTACTCTAGAGCCATGAAGACTCAAACCATGTGAATAATAAAAAAACAAATATAGATAGAAAACAAAAAGGTAAAAATTAAAAGAAATAAAAAACTAAAACAACTTGATCAAATAGAACATAAATTAAATCAATTTAAAACAAATAAATAAAATACAAGTAATAAAAGAATAAATATAGAATTTCCCTATACGAGTAGATGCAAAGAAAAAATTAAAAAATCAAAATACCTTAAGATAAATGTGGACAAGGGGGGGGGGGCTAGGAAGGGGGTGCAGGAGAAAGAGAAAGAGGGAGATAAAGAGAGAGGGTGTCAGAGGGAGAGAGATAGAGAGAGACAAAGAGTAGGTAGAGAGAGAGAGAGAGACCGAGATACCAAGGAGAAGGGACAAGCTTATGAGTCTTGGAGAGTTGTTTTTTTTCAATTTGGAATGAAAAAAATAACTTCTATGGGGGGCTTTACTATTAATTAATCAAAAAATAAAGTAGTGGATAGAAATCCCTAGAAAATATAAAACAAAATGCTAAAGATTTCTGAGGAAACAAAGACCAAAAAGAATTAAAAAGTAACCCTAAAATATTCTCAAAGATGGAAGAAACATTATCATTTCAAAAGTACCACACAATCTTCATCTTTAGAATTTAAATGCCCAAGAAAATGTGTAGAAGGTAGGAAAGGTGAGCAAAAAATCCTCAATAAAATCATAAAAATATCAAAGAACTCCAAAAAAATTTACCAAAGCATCCTAATGACTCAAACAAACTCCAATAAATACCCAAACACTAGCCCTGAACATGAGTTTTTCCTTCCAAAAAATAGTGAAATGAAGAGAGCAAATTAGAGGGATATTTACAACCTTGCCTAATCCTTGAGTTTGTGTCTCCAATTGTGGTTTATGAAGAAGGACCAATGTTCCAACTTGCAAACTGATCTACAATAAATGTTTTCCGTGAACGTCTTTTCTCTTTTCTTGAATCTCCTTCAATTGCCTTTTAGGACCCATGTGAGCCTCACTAGCCTATTAGGTAATGAGAGTCTAGTAGAAACCAAGTAAGACTTTTTTAATGCTATAATTTATGTTCTCGGGGATCCATGTAAAAACTCAAAAGGCTTATTATTAGGGGAAAAAATGAACCTTGCATGGGCCTTTTAGATTACCAGATCCTCATGAATGTGTGAAACGTACAAAAGTGAACATTGACCAAAGAAAGTGGAATAATTGGGGTCCAGCCATTGGTTGTTTTTTCACGACTCGCTTCTTCTAACATTGGACACCTCAAAAGCAATATCTCACATTCCCTTCTATTCCATAAGTCTATGTCATCAATTTCTTCAGAGTCATCAACTCTCATCAATGCCCTTCTAGGTTTAGACTCTCTCTTTGATCCTTTGTAACCTTGTGTACAACATGGGCAAGAATAGAGAGGAGATGCTCCTTGTTTACAATTTAACATGCATTTTATACTCTTAAGGTCTCCATCAAATGCCATTCTACCTCAAAATCACCTATACCATCTACAAAAAGCTTTTGCCCATGTATTTGAGAAGAAATTACATCTATAATCCATGGATTCCTACTACAAATCCATGACATAACATTGTTTGTTTCATTCGGAACTTCTATAGCACCTAAACACAAAATATCTCTCTCTGATTGGACATTATAAGTAAACTGGGAAGCGGATCCTAAAGTTTTATCACCCATTGCATGGTCCATAACTTCATTCATTAGCATCACACTCAATTTTTCCCATCATCGATCCTTTATAATTTGGCAATCATCAAGCTTTAGTATGAGCTTTAAACATAACATTATAGTCTACACAAAAGAGGAAACGTTTAATTTAACACTAATGTAATAAAACTTCAACACCATATAAAATGTAGTAGGGGCACCTTTGATTGTTGAACTATAAAAGTGAACCATTGCTTGTTCAAGCTTCTAAAGATCCACAAATATATTGTTCAATTTAGTGTAAGTAAATCCTTGTGTACAAAGGATCTTTAATTACTTCTTGGGAATATTTGGATGATAAACAGAGGTAGGCATAGTGTCATCTATGAATACATATTGTCCAATAGTACAAGCCACATCCTCATTACAAGCTTTTTTCTTGATGGACACTTTATATGGGCATGGAAATATATTTGAGAAATACCTTGTTCTTGTAAGGCTTGCCTCAGAAGGTTGTATATTGTACTATACCCATTTCTATTGATGCCCGCTTTGTCACATATTATCTGCACATCTTGCACTATGATAAGGTTTTTTAACTTCTCTGAAAACTTAACTTGAACAAAAACTCTTATGTACTTTCCTATGGGTGTGTCTATAACATAAATGATTTCTTTGCTATTTATACAACTATTCATGAACTTGAACTGGTCTTGTGTTGTTGATGAGGCACTTATGTTTTCAATAAATGACCTATATAATGAAAGATTCAATTTCAGACCTTCATTAAAACATATAAAAGTAAAACAAACACTCACCTTGCTCCATAAATATGCCATTTGTGTGCTCCACTACCTACTAAAAGAGCTTATGACAATGCTCTTTTCCTATATCTCATACCAAGTGGAGTCTCTTTCAGCTACTAGAGATTGACATTTAACTTTGCAATTGTGCTTTCCTTTGCTTCCATATCCTATTCAAAATATGCAAGTTGTTTCTGTAAAGATATGATTGTCCTTTCTAAAGTGACCACCCTCACATGATGGAGTTGATATTATTGAAACCAATACTTAGCAGTAGCATGTGAATGTGTACATAATCACTTGTAGTAACCTAATAGTCCAGCTTTACCTGCACCAATGAACTTAAGTAGAGTTGAGAGGTTAAATGTTGGGTGTTAAGAAGATATTGGATCATGAGGATATAGTGAAACATGAGTCCAAAGATCAATACTCTTTTCTCTAGCTGCACGACGTTCATTTTGAGAATCAACATCATTTTTGCATTGTGTATTTGGAGCAAACTATCTAGGCACATGAACATGGATACTTGTTGATGCAATAGCATGAGGATTTTCTAGTAAGAAGTTTGTAATACATGTCAACACCATCTTTGTCAATGACCAAGAATATCAAAAACAAAGTGGAAAACGGGTTGGAAGGGACTCTTAAACATACTTTTTTGCTTTCAAAATTTGTTTTCTTGTATATGGATGGGTTAAAGTGTATTTTTCCATAGTCTATAGCTGAAAATGATGAAATCTGAAAAAATTCATTTTTGGGGGGAAGCATAGTCATGGATTTGATGATGTGGCACTTACTTTTGGAGGGAGTTTTACAATCATACTTTTTTTGAAAGAAACTTCAAAAAAATGAGTACAAAAAGGGATTTCTCACATATATATATTAAAAAATTGGCCCTTTAAAGTAAATATATAGTGAAAATGAGACTTAAAAAAAAATTAATTCAAATTCATGCATGAGTTTGATGATGTGGAAAGCAGATTCTCGCTCTCTCTCTAGAAGAAGAAAGAGAGAAGCCTAGTAAAACCTAAAACAAATCCTACTCTAGCCTTCTAAAAAGTGCCCTATTCAATGCACTTTTGCACCTTAAACAAGAATTAAATTAAGCTTAATCCCTAAAAATTAGGGATCCTTACAAGGCCTATGTAGAGTTCATTTTTTCCCTAATGATTGCAAAAAAAAATATTGGGTTAAAAAACGTAGATCTAAATGGAAACTTGGCTCCACAAATGCAAAGAATGTTGAATAATCTTTGAAGAGCATCAAATTAAATGATTTTATTGTTGAAAAATAATTCTATCTTATTGAAATATTACATGCTCAACTCTTTGGTGAAATTTATACCTTGCTCGATATGAATTAAGTTCTATTTAGAATTTACTTTCATAAGGTAACTCTATGGTTGTTGATTCATTTATTTTTTCATTTTGATTTATTGATAATCTTAGGTTTCAAAATAATTTATGTTATGATATTTTCCTCATATCTAAGTATGGGATGGGTGAAATCTATCTAGTGGGTAGTTTGCACTTAAAAAAACCTTCAATTACAAATATCATTCTTTTCAATACTTCATTTAGACTTTCTTCCCACATTTTGGGCTATTTCTCTTCATTTATGGATCGAAAAAGGATATATTATCAACAATTTTATCCCACTTTGTTCATCTTAACTATTGTAGGCCAAAGAATTTTTCTTTTTAACATGATTTCTTCTAGATTCAAACCCATTATCTAAAATGCTTCTGTGTTCATTGATGCAATTATCTAAAATGCTTCTATGTGCATTGATGCAATTCCGTTTGAAATAGTAAAAATGAAGATCTTTAACTTTATTGAAAAAAAGTGCTTCCCATTTTCTAGGATTAATAAGGAAGACTTGGCTCTTCTAGTGAAACTTAATTTCTTTGGTGGCGGAGAATCACATGGCCCCCCACCACATCTGTTTCTTTTGGGTGAGTGGTTGGACCATACATACATACACACATACATATGTACATACATACATACATACATACATACATGCATACATATATACATACATACATACATACATACATACATACATGCATGCATGCATACATATATACATACATACATGCATACATACACACATACATACATACATACATACATACATACATACATACATACATGCATGCATGCATACATACACACATACATACATACATACATACATGTATACATACATTCACACATACATACATTCATAGATACAATGTACATACATACATACATGCATACATACAAACAAACAAACAAACAAACAAACAAACAAACAAACATACATACATACATACATACATACATACATACATACATACATACATACATACATACATACATACAAATATACATGCATACACAGGCATACATACGTAAATGCATACATAACTATTAACTACAAAAAGAAATATTCTCTAACCTTTCTTACATTTATTTTTTGTGACAATTGGCTTCACTATCAAAATCTAGAGCTTGTGATGACGGAGGAAAGGGATAAAAATTGAGTGAAGGATATGGTTTTTCTGCTTAAGAGGGTATTTACTCTTAAGCCTTGGAAGTCTTGCTTTGATGAAGTTTTTATTGAATGAATTTTCTAGACATCGGAATGGCATCTTTGGCAATGCCACCATTTGTCTTTCTTACAAACTATATATTGATGTCTTTTGTCTTGAACTTATACCATAATCCTAAACATAAGTATAAACCTTTATTGTATACTTATATATACATAGGAGGGTTGATAATGATCTGATAAATATAATATTTATTGTCCACTTGCTTGATAAGTATCTACTGGTTTTTTAGAAAATATGTTATTTTCCTATATTCTATTACATTTAGGAAAGGTTCCATTTTTCCTATTGTATTCTCAATGCATCTAACTTAAAGTGCCACTTGGATTGCAATCATCACTTCTATTTAGCACTATTCTATCCGCCTTAAAATATAAGATCAAGTTTGTCTTGCAAAAGTTCAACTTATTAATACTATTTTTAAAGGAAGTTTTATAAATTCTTAGTAGTTTTCCATCGGGTAATATTCCAAAACATAAGTTTTCTATGCTTATGGGGAAAACTAGTTGTGATATTTTCGCAAAAGAAAATACATGTCTCAATAATCGTACCATGCAAAGTACTTACTAGTCTTTCTTTTCCAAGAACGGGTGTACTCTAGATGCCAAAGTTCATAGTTTCTATTTCTTTTAACATGGTATATTAATTTTCTATTTTAGAACTCAACAATATCTAACTTACAAACGGTTATTTTGTCTTCCCAACAAATTTAATAATTGATTTATGCACACCAAACATAGGTTGGAGCTCTTTTCATTTAGAAATCGTGAAAATTTTCCATTGCTCCTAGGAATGTTTGTGTCATTGCAAGTAATTTTAAGGTTGTGTTTGTTCAATTCATATGATGGATAGCAATAACCTCGAGTTTCATTTTCCTTTAATGATCAAGTCCTCTAAATTATCTATCATAATATAGTGGGTAATTATGTGTCGATCGTAAGCACTCTTAAGAAAATGTGAGGATACCTTCTAACCCTTATTTATAATCTTTCCCAAATTTATGAATTTTTCTTAAGGTATATTGAAGTCCATACCATATATGTGCATGTGTAAACTATTAATATTCCATTGTATTTACTTGCTAATTGATAGTTACTTCAACCACTAATTTTTAACAACATGATCCATGGTAACCAACAACGCATTCAATTTTATATCCTATTGGACTATCATTTATGTTTTATGAGAATTATTACACAACACATTAGGAGTGGAAATGTGAGTAGAATTGTGCACATCTAACAACCCTTCTCATTAATCCTTTTGTGCTTAGACTCATAATAATCCTCTATTGTATGATCATCTTCAGATCCCCACCATTGTTAGTTTTTTAGGTATGTCTAAGCTACCTTTCATTTCTCAAGTGGTACCATGAACACTTATGTGGTCCTATGGTTGGGTAGTCCCATCAACCATGGAAAGTTTTGGGTGCATCTGCTACTATGGAAGTGAGATACATCTATTGTTTCAAGTCTGGTTAATATAAACCAAAGTTTACTTTTTTACTTCTTTACAAGTTTTGGAACATTGAAAAGTTTATCTCTTATAGTTCCATCTTCAAATATTTATTTGTATTCACCCACACTAGTGGTGTTTTTCAATCTAGACTCCTCACAATCTTAGAACTTAATGCTTTTCTATCCATGATGGTCTATGCTCCTCGGTGGTGTGCACCTTGGATCTAGCTACTCAGGTTTTTTCCTTTACCAATCTATGTCTTTTTCTTGTTTGGTTCGATGAATAATTAGTTGAGGGAGTGTTTCTCTACATGTGATGCTCGAGGGTAAGGTTTTCAAGTCTAACCATATGGTTTTTGGATAATCATTTATTAATATACACTTGAACAAACATATAGATTCCCCTTAAATTACATTACATAATGTAAGATATTCATAACTTATAAAATAATATCTTTAAAGTACTATGGCTTGGTATTGTTATACTATGTGTTCCTTGAGTGGCTTTGATGTGAATTGTTTCCCTATACATGAGAACTTTTTACTCTAGTGCGGGTTAGAGGTTTTTTCTGCATGTACCCACATATACATGATATAAAACTATCTGTTGGTACATTTTTCTTGAGGATACTCTTGTACATCTCACTTCATTCATTTTCATGCAATTGATTATCTATAAAAAATGAGCTCTTTTAGCCATCGTGTCTCTATGCTTTGATATTTGTTTGGTTGCGAATGGAAATCCAAATATGAATACTTTTGATAAGGTTGTGTCTCCTCATTTGCAAGACGATAATCAAGAGTGAATAGAAGGGGTTTGCCTAAGGGAACATAAGCACTTGCTATTACATAAACGGGAAAAATAAAATATAGTTCATCTTTCATTTCATCAAAACCAAAGCCTCGCTCTTACTCTTCCAGTTCCTTCTCTCTTGATGGTGACATCCAAAAGAAGAAGAGATGCCAATATTTTCTAAAGGTTAGACATACCCTTGATGAATGTAGGAAGTTTTCCAAGCTTCATTTACAAGAAGAAGGAATATTGCATGTCTATCGTTGAGAATACGTGTAGTGCAAAGAATGATGAAGCTAATGTTGCTCAAGATTTTTGAAATACAAGCTTTTACCTTAGTATTAATTTTATCATTAGATGGATGCCACTTGGAGCCTGATGGAGCAAGCCTTCAAGCAAAAATAATCAAGACTCAATTTGAATTTCAATTCTCCCCTCAACAATGCAAATTGTAATTACACTTAGGTGTGTGCAATTGCCTTTAATTTAGGAAAATTGATCCTAACTGAAGGGAAATCTCCCATCTCTATATCTACACATAATCAGCTTCCGAATGTAGATCCTGCATATGTGTGTCCTCCTATTGAGTGTTTTGAAGCAATCTAGTTGGACCCTAATCTAAGAAAGCCCTCTCCTTGCTTACTTGAGTGATTTGAATAAAGTTTGTGTAGCCATAGCTACCAAACAGATTTTTGTGTTGAGTGCTCTAGATTTCCCTAGGTGTTTGGCAGAGTTCATTAGTCATATCTCATTATTTTTTTCAATTTTTTTTTTTTTTAAAGTTAACCGTCATATAAATTTTACTTCAAGTCTCGTGTCATTTCTCTACATAATTTTAGAGAATAAGATTCAAGAATGCACAAGTGTATATCTATATATGCCTACTACAGACCATAAGTTGTCGGTCTTGGAGAGACTAGTTCTTCCGATAAGAGTAACCATTTTAAGTCAAATACCTTGCATTGACAAGGCCTAAAGATCTAAGTTATGTGTGCAAAAGGGCTTAACTTAGTGCTCATTGTCTCAGAGATTCAATTGTTTCCGCAAACAAAGGTTATGTGAGATTGTCTATGAGGCCACCATTGCTTCATGGTTGAATAGGGAAATTCCAAATTCTCCCAATAGTGTGATCAGAGCCATTAAAAATATATGAAGCATTCTAGAGAACCAAGAGAAGACTTTGAAAGATTTTGAAGGAAGAATCACTATTGGATCAAGCTGAAAGGCACACACCAAGCAAAGTAGAGCTAGTAGTGAAATTGTGAAGGCCATAGGTAATGTTCTTGTTATTATTAATTTCCACCGCATCAAAGGGATCTACAAGAGTGCATTAGAACTCATGAGGTCAGAATAAAACACTCAAATCAAGAAGTTTGATAAGAATAAGTATAAGCCATGGAAGTTTATGATATGTAGTTATCTCCTGGTAGAAGGATTATGGGTTCTTATTAATGTTACACATGCAAGACCTAGATTACGAGAAAATCCAACACCCAATCAATTAAGGAACTTCATACCATGGAATGCAAGCAATAAGAGAGCCATCTTCATACTTTTAGCTCACATTAGAAATGCCATGATTGGGAATATACAAGACTTAGATACGTTCATGAAAGTATGTGAAACTCTAGAGAGGCCCTAATCTACTTCAACTAGATTTAGGAAGATTCAATTGAAGAATGAACTTAACAAATTGATGAGAACCCGTCGCAGCAACATAAATGACCACATGTTGAAAATCTATGATGCTATAGTTGTCACATAGATGATGATTACCTAGTTTTATATCCATTAAATATGATTAGGGATGATGAGAAGTGGAAAGGTTTTACAACATTTGTGTATGTCAAAGATGCTCTTCCTGATTTTGAGTAGTTGATGGCCTTCATGGTTAGTGAGGAGAAGAATATTAGATGCTGAAAGCCAAAGGGCAATGAATCCCAAGCCTTCTATGCAAGTAAATATTGAGGATGATGAAGGAATCAAGATAGAGGAAGAGGCAGCCAAGGAAAATGATCAAATGGTGATTTTGACCAAGATCAAGGAGTAAAATATTCATCAATAGGAAGAGGAAACTTCAGAGGTAGAGGAGGAAGGTCCAAAGAAAATAGAGACAATTATAATTCAAAAGGATGCTTCATTTGTGGCAAGTATGGTGATTATGCAAGAGATTGCTATCAAAGGGAGAAGACAAATTCAACCTAAAAGAGACAAGGTAATTATGCATCTACTTTGAATGAAAATGAGATTATGCTAGCTATGATGCAAATACCTAACTTCAAGACACAAGGATCAAATACATGGTACATTGATAGTGGGTGTAGAAACCACATCAGTTGCAACAAGGAGTTGTTCTTCTCAAACATGCAAGTGCCATCAAGCAAAGGACATGTGGAAACAGGTGATGAAACCCCTCATACTATTTTACAGATAGGTGATGTTATGTTGAATGGTTCTCATAAAGCAAAATCAAGATGAAGAAGTTGGAAGAATCTTGAATCATCCAACCAAGCAATCAAAAGATCACAAAGGGAAATCAAGAAGCCAATCAGATATGGGTATGACACTTCTTTAGTTACTAAGCATTCTGTTTATCTTGCAAAAGACTTGTCATTTGAAGAGCCATCATCATATGAAGAGGCAAAGACCAAGGCAGAATGGAAGGAAGCTATGGATGAAGAAATTGAAGCACTCAAGGAGAATGATACTTGGGAGCTAGTGCCAAAGAAGGAGTCTGAGAAGGTAATTGGTTCTAGATGGATCTACAAGATCAAAAGGAATTTTGATGGGTCAATAAAGCAAGTACAAGGCTAGAATTATGGCTAAGGGTTTTGCACAAACCCAAGGAGTTGAATATGAAGAAACCTTCTCACCTATGGCCAAAGATGCCAACCATTAGGGTATTGGTAAGTGTGGCTACATCAAAGAATTGGAACATGTGCCAATTGGATGTAAACAATGCATTTCTAAATCGATGGATTTCAGAGGAGGTGTACATGTATCAACCTCCTGACTATGAGGACCCAATCAAGGTAAATCATGTGTGTAAACTGAACAAAGACCTTTATGGATTGACGCAGGCACCTAGGGCATGTAACCATAGGTTGACTACATCTCTTCAAGATAAAGGATTCATCATGAGTAAAGCAGATACTTCTCTATTTATTAAGAGAAGTAATTCAGAGGTAATATACCTATGTGTATATGTTGATGATATCATAATCAAGGGTAATGATGCTAATGGCATCAAACAGATCAAGAATCAAATGATGCAAGAGTTCAAAAACAGTGATCTAGGGTCACTAAAGTATTTTCTTGGTCTTGAGTTAGTCCATACTAACTCTGGAATTTACATTACACAAAGCAAGTATATACAGGACATGTTAAAGAAGTTTCATTTTCAAGATGCCAAGGTAGCAAGCACTCCAATGGAGGTAAACCAAAAATTAAGTGCTTATGGAGGTGATGTGCTTGATGATATTGCAAGATACCAAAGCATAGTGGGAAGCTTGAACTATGCTACATTCACAAGCATTGATATTGCTAATGGAGTAAGTGTCTTAAGCCAATTTATGCATAAACCTAGGGCACCTCACTTGGAAGTTACCAAGAGGATTTTGAAGTACCTTAAAGGGACTCAAAATCAAGGTTTATATTTTCCTTATACTTTAGATTTAGACATCAAATATACTCAGATGTAGATTGGGCAGGTTGCAAAGATGATAGAAGGATTACCTCATGATATCTATCTTTTGTAGGTGACAAACCTATATCATGGTCTTGCAAGAAGCAACCCCATTCTTATATATTCCTTTTATGTAATAAAAGAATAAGAAGAACATTCTTCCTTGCAGCGATTTCATGTACTATTGACACACAAAAACTATGTCTTTCAGATATCAAACTGTCATGTCAAAGTGCGAAAGTGTTCAAGTAGAAGTACTACTTGTAGTATTTTTGGAGTGTTGTTATTGCTACAGAAATGGGAAACACAGATTGAATGAGTCGGCTTATGAGTGATAAGTTGGACAAGAACAACTTCCATGCTTGGAGATTTAGAATGAAAAATTTCTTGATGGGAAAAGGCTATTGGAGGTACATCAAAGTAGCAAAAGAAATGCTCCATAGTTATTAGAGAGGAATCAAAATCTGGACCAGTTAAGATAATATGAGGAATGGAATCAAGGAGCACAAAAGGTATTGTATTGACTATCATTTAACATATAGGATAGCATGATTGGGCACATACAGGATGCGAAGACTCCAAAAGAGGCTTGGAATAGTTAACACATTGTATGAGACCAATACAAATGCACAAAAACTGTATATCTAGAACAATTTGTGTACACTAGAGAAAAAGGGCATGTCGGTAAGTGACTACACCTTGAATATCAAAACCATGTGTGAGTCACTTGCATCTATTGGCATGAATTTAGATGATGATGATAAGGTGGAAGTGTGCCTTCGTGGTTTAGAAGCTGCATATAAGTAGTCTAGAACATCTATTCATACCATGGAAAATATTCCAAGTTTAGTTGATCTGGTGTCCATGGTGATTATTGAAGAAAAGAATCTTGGTGAGGACTCAAACTCCTAAGGAAGACCTAGTTCTAAGCAGGCATTCTACTCTCGCTAAGAAAGAGGTAGAGGTAGAGGCCTCGGACGTGGAAGAGGAAAAAATAACCAAGACCAAGGTAAACAATAGAATCATGGAGGCGGTAGAGGATAGGTTCAAGGTAGGGGGAACCAAAGAGGCTACAAAAATTTCCAAAGAAATGATTCAGGTAATGAAAGTAAAGGATGCCGAAATTGTGGTAAACCTAGAAACTTTGAACATGATTGCAGTTTGAAGAATCAAAATTATAAAAGGCAATTAAAAAAACTATGCATCCACAAGTGTAGATGATTCTAAGAAGTTGTTCATGGTCCAACATCACATGATGAATATGATGTCTGCTGATGTTTCAAAATCAAGTGGTAATGTCTAGTATGTTGATTCAGGTGCTTCAAAACATGACTGATCATGTAGAATGATTTAGTAGTTTGCAGAAATTAGTAGGTCTTGGATATTTTGAAACAAGTGATGACACATCACAGATAGATAGATAGATAGATAGATAGATAGATAATTGGATAGATAGATAGATAGATAGATAGATAGATAGATAGATAGATAGATAGATAGATAGATAGATAGATAGATAGATAGATAGATAGATAGATAGATAGATAGATAGATAGATAGATAGATAGATAGATAGATAGATAGGATAGATAGATAGATAGATAGATAGATAGATAGATAGATAGATAGATAGATAGATAGATAGATAGATAGATGGATAGATAGATGGATAGATAGATAGATAGATAGATAGATAGATAGATAGATAGATAGATAGATAGATAGATAGATAGATAGATAGATAGATAGATAGATAGATAGATAGATAGATAGATAGATAGATAGATAGATAGATAGATAGATAGATAGATAGATAGATAGATAGATAGATAGATAGATAGATAGATAGATAGATAGATAGATAGATAGATAGATAGATAGATAGATAGATAGATAGATAGATAGATAGATAGATAGATAGATAGATAGATAGATAGATAGATAGATAGATAGATAGATAGATAGATAGATAGATAGATAGATAGATAGATAGATAGATAGATAGATAGATAGATAGATAGATAGATGGATGGATGGATAGAGGGATAGATAGATGGATAGATGGATAGATAGAGAGATAGACAGATACATAGACAGACAAATAGATAGATAGATAGATGGATAGATGGATAGATAGAGAGATAGACAGATACATAGACAGACAAATAGATAGATAGATAGATGGATAGATAGATAGATAGAGAGATAGACAGATACATAGACAGATAGATAGATAGATAGATAGATAGATAGATAGATAGATAGATAGATAGATAGATAGATAGATAGATAGATAGATAGATAGATAGATAGATAGATAGATAGATAGATAGATAGATAGATAGATAGATAGATAGATAGATAGATAGATAGATGGATAGTGTTGGTGCAATCCACAAGCCTACACATTTGGCTTGAAGAATACCTTGAAGTCCATACACATATGGAGAAGCATAGGAACAAATGCTAGTGGTTAATTACCACTTTACATTTTTGTAAAAGTCACTTTTGACTTTGGAATCTTTGTAAAAACCTACCAAGGAAATCCTGTGAACTTTATTAGTTGTAAAACATCAATCAAGTAGATGGAATATCTCCTAGGATGTAGGAGCTTGATTAAAGAGAGCCAAAGTTTGAATTCAAATTCAAACTTTGAACTAAATCACTATAAAAGGTCAACTCAAAAAGTTGCGGGTAGAAGACTCATATCCCGAGCTCATCCCTATCAGTTCTGAGTGTGTGTGAGGCCTACACTCTATCCCACACCTATCTACACCATTAGGCAATGATCTTCATGCCAATGGCATTGTATACAAGTGTTCATTAATACATATATCTACATTGTTCATTTCTGAGTTCTCTGTCATAGTACTTGAACGTCTGTCAACTTGTGGAGAGCATATCTCAGTCATTTCTCCACCAAATTTAAAGCTCTAAAGCTTTTTCGAACCAGCCCAAAGTTGTCTATATGCTATCAAAATTTGAAGAGATTCTATTTAGTCATGTCAGAGAAAAGCTTGTCGAGGTGATCACTAGTCAAAGTCTACAACAGTCCTAAAAAATCAGGGGTAAAGGTTTACTTACTAAAGTGATTTCTCTGGGCATATTTAATCTTTTTACATCATTCCACTTGGAATAGTTAGCTTTCTAAGCTAATTAGATACCCCTAAAAGGAATTTTTTCGATTCCTATTGTGCTGGTCATACTGAGCAAAAGATCCAACAGGGATCAAGTAAACAATAGAAGGTTTTCCTTGAAGCTTGAGATTCAAAGTTGTCTGTTTTGATTCAATATTTACATACATCATTTCCAAAGTACATAGGCCATTGTATGGTGTCATTGGAAAGCTAAGGAGTCTACTTATCAACTCTGAAGCATCAAAAGGCTGGTACAAGGCAGGATTTGGCAGTAGCTACTCAATCACTTGGAGTGTCCATCCATCTTTCCAACAGTGGTATCAGAGCAAGTTAAGGTAAAATGGGAGATGGTTTTCCTTCATTTACTAATAAATTGGACAAGAGCAACTATCAGGCATGGTCTCTAAGGATGAAGACATACCTACAAGGAAGGATTCTCTATGGATACATCTTAGGAGATGAGGAATTGCCCTCATTCAAAACAAGAGGATTGCCAACAAAGGAAGAATACGAAAAGCTCAACACATGGTGTGCTAAGGATGCATTAGCAAGGTCTTACTTACTCAACTCCATTTCTGATTTTCTTTTACCACATATTAGAAACTGTAAGACATCCCAAGAGACTTGGGAAATCTTGTCATCTTATTTCTCATCCAACACAAGGGCCAAAAAAATTCAATTGTGGATTGAATTCACCACACTAAGGAAGCGACCTAAGCAGGATATTTCAGAATTTGTGACTAAGATTAAAGATGTAGCAGATCAGTTAGCAAGCATAGGAGAAGAGAATGAAGAAGAGCATATTGTAAGGCAAGTGACCAATGGGATCAAAGCTGATGATAGATGGGAAAGCTTCACCACTGCCATGGACCTTTACATGGGCATGCAGATTCCAGACCTTACCACTCTCATGGGACAATTATTCACTCATGAAGCCAAGCTCAACAAGAATGGAGATACATCCAAAGGTAATAGCTCTTCTGCCCTATACACTGATAAAAGTAAGTCTAAAGATAAAGGCAAGAACAAAAAGATAGAGGATGAAGGCACTACCTCCCAAGCCAACTATGCACGGAGAGGTAGATCATCAAGAGGAAGGGGCAGAGGAGGTAAGCAAGGTAGGGGAAGATCCTATAACTCTCACCATGCAACATTTGTGGTTTATCAAATCATACTACAGATGAGTGTTTCAGGAATTACAAGAATCAGAGAGGAAGAGGATATCAAAAGAGGTGGATACTCATAGTCAAGAGGTAGATTCAACCATCACCAAGGCTACAACAACAACTACAACAACTACAACAACAATTACAACAACAACTACAATGGCAACTACCAAGGAGGATTCAAATCCAGGAAGGACTACAACAACTATACAGAAGAGCAAGATGACTCTCTTCTGATCATGAACATGACTTCAAACCAGGTACAAATGATGACCACCTATTCTACATTGACTCAGGATGCTCCAATCATGTGGCTGTCAATGTAGCTCTACTCTCTGACCTTGAAGAACCAAAAGGTAAGCATCAAGTAGAAACAAGGGATGACACCAAGCACTCAGTAGTTAAAGTTGGAAATATTAAGACTTGTGATGGAAATCAGAACTTGTTGAGTAGAATACTCTATGTACCAACCATCACCAAAAATTTGATGAGTGTTGGAAAGTTTGTGGAGAAAGGTTTGCAAGTTAGATTCAACCAATTCGGAGCATTTGTGGAGGATCCAAGGCATGGGTTCAAGAGAATAGCAAAAGGAGAAAAATCAGGTAGACTTTATTTTTGAGCTAGAAGAAACAAAGAATATTGCACTATATAGTTATAAAGATCAAACACTTTCAGAACTTTCATGAAGCACAAGGATGAGGTGTTTAATTTCTTTAAAAAATATCTTGCACTTGTTGAGAATCAGACACGGAAGAATATAAAGAGGCTAAGGTCAGATGGAGGAGGTGAGTACTTCTCAAATGAATTTGAAAACTTCTTGTAGGATAGAGGCATTAAAAGAGAAATCACCACAAGGTATACTCCTGAACAGAATGGGGTAGCTGAGAGAAGAAATAGGTTGATTGTTGAAATAGCTAGGTCAATTTTGAATGAGAAAAAGTTACCTAACTATTTATGGGCAGAGAGGTTACCATCTAAGTCCCTTGATGGGATGACACCTTATGAAGCATGGCATGGTAAGAGACCCTCATTAGGCCATTGCAGGATATTTGGATGTGTAGCATATGTACACATTCCTTCTCAGATAAGAGGTAAGCTAGACCCTAAGGCTGAGAAGTGTATCTTTATTGGATATGATCTGAATCAAAAAGGATACAATTTTACAACCCTTCAAATAAGGGATTCATGGTTAGTAGAGATGTTGTCTTTGATGAAAATGATTCTTGGTATGAGAATGAATGCAGGAAGTTTATACTACCCTATGACTTGGAGGAGGAGTTTCCAAGTCTTGCTAAGGAGGAACCTATTCAGAATGAAGACACTACTTCAGATGATGAGGATGTCATCAACCTTGAAGAACTCAAGGCATGGAAGTCCAAAGGAAAAGTCAAAATGAAGAAGCTTGAAGACATACCTGAATCTTCAAATCAATCAATCAGAAGATCACAAAGGGAGAGCAAAAAACCTATTAGATATGGGTATGATACATCTCTTATTACTAAACACTCTGTTTATCTTGCCAAAGATTTGTCAATTGAAGAACCATGATCATATGAAGAAGCCATAACCAAGACAGAATGGAAGGAAGCTATGGATGAAGAGATTGAAGCACTCAAGGAAAGTGACACATGGGAACTAGTACCAAAGAAAGAGTCCATGAAGGTAATTGGATCCAAATGGATCTATAAAATCAAGAGAAATTATGATGGGTCAATTAACAGGTACAAAACCAGATTGGTGGCAAAGGGTTTTGCACAAACCCAAGGCATTGACTATGAAGAAACCTTCTCACCTGTGACCAAGATACCAACCATCAGAGTGTTGGTAAGTGTGGCTGCATCAAAAAATTGGAACATATATCAATTGGATGTCGAAAATGCTTTCTTGAATGGATGGATTTCATAGGAGTTATATATGTCACAACCTCTTGGCTATGAGGATCCAAACAATGTAACATATGTGTGCAAATTGAATAAAGCTTTATATGGATTAAAGCAGGCACCTAGGGCATGGAATCATAGGTTAACCACATACCTCCAAGACCAAGGTTTTGTCATGAGCAAGGCAAACACTTCTCTATTCATCAAGAGAAGTAATTCAGAGGTAATATACCTATGTGTATATGTTGATAATATCATACTTACAGGTAATGATGTCAATGGAATCAGACAAATCAAGAACCAGATGATGAAGGAGTTCAAGATCAATGATCTTGGCCTACTAAAGTATTTTCTTGGACTTGAGGTAGTCTATACTAACTCTGGAATCTACATCACTCAGAAAAAGTACATATAGGATATGTTGAAGAAA
>CM035439.1:45845140-45855140 GCA_020310875.1 Ceratopteris richardii | reverse complement strand
CTAATTGTGATTATTTCATTCTTCTTTACTCCTGTCATCTCTTTGAACCTCTATAGCTTAGGTCCATCCAAGCTTTTTGTCAACATATCTGCAACTTGCTCTTTGTTGGAGTATACAACACTTCAATCTCTTTTTCAAGTACCTTTTCCCTCAAGAAATGATATTGAATCTCTATGTGCTTAGTCCTGGCATGAAAAACAGGTTTAACTACCGAATACAATGAACTCATATTGTCTCCAAAAATAATTGGATTACTCGGATCAGTTCCAAAACTCTTCAACAAGGTTTTTAACCATATCACATCTTTTGCAGCCTCTACCATTCCAAAATACTCAGCTTCTATGGATGATAAAGCAACTGTATGTTGCTTCTTTGAGCTCCAAGAAACTAGTTTATCTCCAATATAACAAAGATATCCATGAGTAGACCTTCTATCATCTGAATCACCTGCCCAATCTGCATCACTAAACACTTTGATTCTTGTATCAGAAGTAAATCCATAATACAAACCTTCACTTAGGGTTCCTTTGATATATCTGAGTACCCTTTGAGCTGCAATCCAATGAGTCTTCTTTGGACAATGCATAAATTGTGATAACACACCTACTGCATATGATAGGTCTGGCCTTGTCAAGGTAGCATAGATTATACTACCTACCAAATTCTGATATTTCTTCATGTCATTAAACTCTTTACCTCCATATCTACTCAATTTCTTATTTACCTCCAATGGTGTGGTTGAAGGCTTGCAATCTTCCATGTTGAACTTGACTAGAAGATTCTTCAAGTATCTTTCTTGTGTAACATATACTCCATGTTGAGTATACACAATCTGCATTCCTAAGAAATAAGATAAGTTTCCCAAATCACTTATCTTAAACTCATTCTCTATTTGTTTCTTAAGCTCCTTGATTCCTTCAGCATCTGTACCTATGACAATAATACATCAACATAAATACACATGTATATGTATCCATTTTCACTTGCCTTCACTAGCAAGCTACTATCTGCCTTTGATGCTTGATATCCACATTCATTCAAGAACTTAACAAGCCTGTAATTCCATGCTTTTGGAGCCTACTTCAAAACATACAAAGCTCTCTTAAGCTTACACACATAATCTGATCCAAATGAATCCATGAAACCTTCTGGTTGTTCCATGTATACTTCATCTGCAATGTATCCATTTAGAAATGCATTCTTCACATCTAATTATGATAACTTCCATCCTTTACAAGCAGCAATAGCAATCAATGATCTAATTGTAGACATCTTAGCAACAGGACTAAAGGTTTCATCATAACCTACTCCATAAGTTTGGGCATAACCTTTAACCACAAGTCTAGCCTTGTATCTAGACACTTTTCCATCTGCAAACCTTTTTGTTTTATACACCCACTTACATCCAATGACCTTCTAATTCTTTGGTCTTGGCACCAATTCCCATGTTTCATTTTCAAGTAGATCATCATACTCTTCTTGCGTTGCCTTCTCCCAATTTTGTTTACCTTTAGCTTCTTCATATGTGATTGGATCCTCTTCTGTCTTCACAATGTAAGCATAATCTTTTGTTGTTAGGAAAGATGTATTATAGCTATACCTGATAGGTTCTTTTCTTTCTCTCAAGGATCTTCTGACCTCTGCACTTCTTGAAGTCTCAGCCACATTTGATTCTGGATCAAATCTTGGCCCATCTTCAACATTGTCCTACAATTTACTTTTATAATCAACATCATCAATATCTTCTTCATACACACTTACTTTTGTCTTCCCTTTCCTTTGTATTTCTTTAACATCTGCATAATCATTTGTTGACCCTGTATACCATGTACTTTTCTCATCAAATGTAACATCTTTGGTAACAAGAAATTGCTTTGTGGATGGACTCCACAATCTGTAACCCATCTGTCTATCATCATACCCAATAAACACATACTTCTTTGCTTTGGCTTCTAGTTTATGTCTCAATTGTGAAGGAACATAAGCATATGCTAAACATCTAAATACCTTACAATGATCAAGAGTAGGTCTCTTACCCCACCATGATTCATAAGGTGTTCTTACATCCAAAGCTTTACAAGGTAACCTATTCACAAGGTATGTTGCAGTGTTGATAGCTTCTTCCCATAAGTAATTTGGACAATTCTTTTCTTTCATCATTGCTCTTGCAAACTCTACAAGAGTTCTATTTCTTCTTTCTGCAACTCCATTTTGTTGAGGGGAGTACCTGCAAGTTACTTCTCTTTCTATACCTACATTCCACAAATAATCATCAAACTCTTTAGAGAAATACTCTCCCCCTCCATCTGATCTCAACCTCTTGAGCTTTTGTCCTGTAATCCTTTCTGCATAAGCATGATAATGCTTGAATACTTCTGATTTGTCCTTGATTACATATAAAGTATGTTGGGGCTTCACTCACTAATTAGGCATGGATATATGAAGATATATGAAGACATATGATGGAGGAAAGAAGAAGTGAAGAAAAGACCTACAGAAAATCAAGCCTAAGTGAAGGGACAATTTCACTATTGTAAATTAATGCAAAATTAGAGTCTAGTTTGTCATTTGATCTTCAGGACTTACGAGTTCAAGTCTAGGAGAATGTAAACCATAGGTATATAAGTTAATTTGATGCAAAAACATGTAGGAGAGAACTCAATTTTGTAATCTGAGTGAGTAGAGAAAAGTCGTGTCTTTTCTGAGAGAGATGGTGAGAGAAAACTTCTGAGTCTGAGAGAGTTTTCCATGGCTGTGAGCAAAATAAGGCCAAGCCATTTTGTACACATCTTCTCTGATAATCAACACATGTTTGTGTAGAAGGATTGAGTCTAATACCTCTTGTACATTGAGTTCTAAGTCATTTCATATGACTGTGTAAGGTAGTTGACAGTTACGACTTTTCTGGCGCACATTTGACTGATCTTCTGAAGGTCAGATCTCGAAGCATGGTGTAAAGTTTTTGGTAAGTGATAGCTCGTTTTAAAGCTACTCTCCTCAACTACATTTGGTCAAAAGATCTTTGAGAAACGGGATGCATACTCAGAGAAATCAACTTAAGAGTGGAGGTATGTCAAATCGATGAAGTAGATTTTCAGTTTTCAGACATAGTGAAAAGGTTGGAGCAAAATCAGAAGATTTTGAAGTTATTATTTGAAAGTTTATGTTATTATGTGTTGCTTAACATTAGCAAGAACATCTCTTAGCAAGTGATCAAAAGATTTTGCAAAGATTGAGCTAATACAGGTCAGATTGAAGGATTGAAGAAAAGGCGCAGATTTCTGTGAAGTGAAATTTTGATTTTCACTAAGTTCAGAGATGAAGACTCACAATGTGAGTATTGCTAAGCTAATGGTGGTTATGGAGGTCTTCTAATACCACATTACTTTAGTTCTTGTGGTGTTTTACACACCAACAACTGGTATCAGAGCAAATAAGGTCCTCGAGAGTAAAGGAAGAACAGATACAAGAAGAATTGAAGAGTTCTTTATCAAAGAAGGAGGAAGCTGAGGTGTTCAACAAACAAAAGTCATGAGAAGATTATTTCGAAGTTACTCCCAAGGGTAAAGGTCTACAAAAGGTATCATTCTTCAACTTTATACTTACAGGTTGAAGTAGAAGCAAGGATACCATGGCAGATCATGTGTCCATTGACAAATTGGACAGAGATAACTATCCTGCTTGGGTAATGAGGATGGAAGCCTTACTTATGAGTAAGGACCTAATGGTATATGTGAAAGGTGAAGAAGAGAAGCCTAAATTTGAAGATGAAAGTCATCCAAGAAAGGAAGAGCTAGAAGCTTTGAAGCTATGGCAGAAGAGAGATGCAAGTGCAAGAGCTTATATATATAACACTATTACAGATCATTTGTTGCCACATATCAGAGGTTTAGAAACAGCTGAAGATATTTGGAATGCTTTGGAAGATCACTTCCAAAACACTACTAAAGCTAGGAAAGCTAGCTTATGGTCAGAGTTCACCACATTCAAGAAAAAGCAAAATCAGAGCATTAGTGATTATGTCACTAAGATGAAGGACTTGGCAGATAGCCTTGGATCTATTGATGAGGATATTGAAGATCATAGGTTGATAGCTCAATTACTTGCAGGGTTAAGAGGTGATGAAAGGTGGAAGCCTTTTGTACTTTCAACAGAACTCTCATTAAACCATTATGTGCCAGAATTAAATCAATTACTTGGATTGATGCTCACATTTGAGCAAGACTTGAAGTCAGATGGAGACAAAGGTCAAAGTTCTGCAATGTACATGAAGAATAAAAAGAAAGGAGATAAAGGCAAGGCAAAGGATGAAGAAGAGTCAACAACTCAAGCAAATTATGCAAGAGGAAGAGGTTTTGGCAGAGGTAAAGGTCGAGGAAATGGAAGAGGTAGAGGTAATCAGAATAATAACAAGAAGACATGTTGGATTTGTGGATTGAGCAATCATCTAGCATATGATTGTTGGCACAATCAACAAGGAGCAAGTCAAAATCAGAACAACAATGGCAGAGGAAGAGGTGGAAGGTTTCAGAATCAATTTCAAAGAGGAAGATAGAATTCAAGAGGAAGTTATGGAAGAGGTGGTGGAAGAAATTGGAATCAAAACCAATCATACAACACCACATATTACAATTATGCAAATGATACACAGAATGACAACCATACAACATTGATGATGAATTCAATAAGTTCATCAGAGAAAGAGGATCTCAAGGTATTTTATATTGACTCTGGTTGTTCAAATCATTTGTCAGGTAATATAGAATTATTTTCAGAATTGGAAGAAGGCAATTCAAGTCATACAGTACAAACAGGTGACAATACAAAACATAATGTGCATTCAATTGGAAAAGTGAAGTGCAGGAGTGGAGCTGATTTATTAACAAATGTTTTGTGTGTTCCAACAATACCAAAGAATCTGATTAGTGTTGGACAAATAGTGGAGAAAGGTTTCCAAGTCAGATTTACAAATGAAGGAGTATTTGTTGAAGATCTAGAGGATGCATACAAACCCATTGTTTGTGGTAAAAAGGAAGGTAGACTTTTTACTCTCAAAGTACAAGGAAATGTTGGTAAAGCCCTAATCACACATGGTGATGAAGTAATTACAGAGTTAGATCTTTGGCATAAGAGATTGGGACATTTCAATGAAAGAGGAATCAAAACTATGGTGGAGAATCAATCTGTAATGGGGCTACCAAATGTGAAGAATCAACATATGATATATAAGTGTGAAGCTTGTCAGATGGGAAAAGCTCATAGACTACCATTTCAGAAGAAAGGTTTCAAGCATGATGGTTTGCTTGAACTCATACATACAGATGTATGGGGGCCAACAAAAGAAGGTTCAATAAATGGATCTAGGTATTATGTTTTCTTTATTGATGATGCTACAAGGTGGATAACCCTTTATGTTCTAAAGGAAAGATCAGAAGTATTTGGAGCCTTCAAACATTTTCATGCTTATGTAGAAAGAGTTACAGGTCAAAAACTCAAGAGGCTAAGGTCTGATGGAGGGGGAGAATACTTCTCCCAAGAGTTTAATGACTATCTTTGGAATGCAGGTATCAAGAGAGAGATAACTTGCAGGTATACACCTCAACATAATGGGGTGGCAGAAAGGAGAAATAGAACATTGGTTGAATTTGCAAAAGCAATGCTAAAGGAAAAGAATTGCCCTAATTATCTTTGGGCTGAGGCTATAAATACAGCTACATACCTTGTGAATAGGCTACCATGTGGAGCTTTGAATGGTATGACCCCTTATGAAGCTTGGTGGGGTAAGAAACCAACACTTGATCATTGTAAAGTGTTTGGGTCAATTGCCTATGCTTATGTGCCATCACAACTCAGACATAAGCTTGAACCAAAGGCAGAAAAATATGTGTTTATTGGGTATGATGAAAAGCAAATGGGGTTATAGGCTATGGAGTCCTTTAACTAAACATTTTATTGTTTCCAGAGATGTGACCTTTGATGAACAGAAGAGTTGGTATGCAGATAAAGAATGTGATCTTGAAACATTTGAAGAAGAGATAAGAAGGAGTGCAAGAGGTAAGTCACATATGCAGATAGATGGAGATGAAGAACATATGCAAGCAAGCACATCAAGAGTTGGATCATATAGAAGGAATGAAGATGGACCAATATTTGATGAAGAAGTACATCCAGATATACATGAAGAGTGTGAACCAAGAAGGTCAACCAGAATGAGGAAGCAACCTACAAGGTATTCATATGACACTTCTTACTTGACTCAGAAAAATTATGCTTACATGGTTAAAGAAGATGAAGAACCTCAAAGCTATGATGAAGCAAAGGGTAAGAGACAATGGGAAGTAGCAATGAAGGAAGAGTTTGATGCACTTGAAGAGAACAAAACTTGGGAACTTGTCCCAAAGCCTAATGGTAAGAAAGTGATTGGAAATAAATGGGTTTACAAAATTAAAAAGCATGCAGATGGAACTATAGCCAGATACAAAGCCAGATTGGTGGTTAAAGGCTATGCTCAAACATTTGGCATAGATTATGATGAGACATTCAGTCCTGTGGTAAAGATGTCAACCATAAGGACAATCATTGCCATTGCAGCATCAAAAGGATGGACATTGAGTCAATTGGACATTAAGAATGCATTTTTGAATGGATATATATCAGATGAGGTTTACATGGAGAAACCTCAAGGGTTTGCAGATCATAATTTTCCAAATTATGTTTGCAGATTAAGAAGAGCACTTTATGGTTTGAAGCAAGCTCCAAGAGCTTGGAATTTTAGACTTGTAAATTACCTTAATGACCTTGGATATCAAAGTTCAAAGGCAGATGCAAGTCTACTTATCAAAAGAACAGATGAAGGTATGATCTACATTTGTATATATGTAGATGATATTATAATTACAGGTACCTCAAATGAAGGAATCAAGGAGGTGAAGAAGCTACTTGAAAGAGAATTCAAGATAAGTGATCTAGGAAAATTGTCATATTTTCTTGGAATGGAAATCACTTATGCAGAACATGGCATATATGTATCACAAGAAAGGTATCTCTTGAATCTTCTAAAGAAGTTTAACATGGAGAATTGCAGAGAGGCATCAACACCACTAGAGGTCAATCATAAACTCAGTAGATATGATGGTGCAGAGTTCAAAGACATGAGGAAGTATCAATCTTTAGTGGGAAGTTTGATTTATGCAACTCTAACAAGGCCTGATCTTAGTTATGCAGTTGGTGTCCTTTCTCAATTCATGCATTGTCCAAAAGATCCACATTGGATTGCAGGTCAAAGAGTCCTTAGATATATCAAAGGGACTTTGAAAGAAGGATTGTATTATCCTTTTACATCAGATATAAGGTTGAGAGCCTATAGTGATTCAGATTGGGCAGGAAGTCAAGATGACAGAAGGTCTACACATGGCTATATGATATACATTGGAGATAAGCTTGTGAGTTGGTGTTCAAAGAAACAACACACAGTGGCCTTATCATCAACAGAAGCTGAATACAAAGGACTTGTGGAAGCAGCAAAGGAAGTCATATGGATGCAGCCATTATTTAAAAGCTTGGGAATTGATCAAGGTATACCCATCATTCTTGGAGATAATATGAGCTCATTATATCTTGCAGCAAATCCTGTATTTCATGCAAGGACAAAGCACATAGAAATACAGTATCATTTTCTCAGAGAAAAGGTAATGGAGAAAGAGATTGAAGTGGTGTACACTTCTACAAAAGATCAGATTGCAGATATTATGACAAAAAGCTTGGATGGAGTGAAGACAAGTAGGTTCAAGGAGATGGCAGGAATAAAAGAGAAGAAGACTATGTGAAGAAGTCAAATTATGCTAATTAGTGATTGAGGGGGAGTTGTTGGGGCTTCACTCACTAATTAGGCATGGATATATGAAGATATATGAAGACATATGATGGAGGAAAGAAGAAGTGAAGAAAAGACCTACAGAAAATCAAGCCTAAGTGAAGGGACAATTTCACTATTGTAAATTAATGCAAAATTAGAGTCTAGTTTGTCATTTGATCTTCAGGACTTACGAGTTCAAGTCTAGGAGAATGTAAACCATAGGTATATAAGTTAATTTGATGCAAAAACATGTAGGAGAGAACTCAATTTTGTAATCTGAGTGAGTAGAGAAAAGTCGTGTCTTTTCTGAGAGAGATGGTGAGAGAAAACTTCTGAGTCTGAGAGAGTTTTCCATGGCTGTGAGAAAAATTAGGCCAAGCCATTTTGTACACATCTTCTCTGATAATCAACACATGTTTGTGTAGAAGGATTGAGTCTAATTCCTCTTGTACATTGAGTTCTAAGTCATTTCATATGACTGTGTAAGGTAGTTGACAGTTACGACTTTTCTGGCACACATTTGACTGATCTTCTGAAGGTCAGATCTCAAAGCATGGTGTAAAGTTTTTGGTAAGTGATAGCTCGTTTTAAAGCTACTCTCCTCAACTACATTTGGTCAAAAGATCTTTGAGAAACGGGACGCATACTCAGAGAAATCAACTTAAGAGTGGAGGTATGTCAAATCGATGAAGTAGATTTTTAGTTTTCAGACATAGTGAAAAGGTTGGAGCAAAATCAGAAGATTTTGAAGTTATTATTTGAAAGTTTTGGTTATTATGTGTTGCTTAACATTAGCAAGAACATCTCTTAGCAAGTGATCAAAAGATTTTGCAAAGATTGAGCTAATACAGGTCAGATTGAAGGATTGAAGAAAAGGCGCAGATTTCTGTGAAGTGAAATTTTGATTTTCACTAAGTTCAGAGATGAAGACTCACAATGTGAGTATTGCTAAGCTAATGGTGGTTATGGAGGTCTTCTAATACCACATTAGTTTAGTTCTTGTGGTGTTTTACACACCAACAAAGTAATCCATCTGGTTGCATCATCAACAAACAGCACATAATATCTGGATCCATTTATGCTATAGTCCCTTGAAGGACCCCACACATCTGTATGAACCAATTCAAGCATATTTGAATAGTTGTACCCTGATTTATTGTACACTTTTGTGTGCTTTACCTAATTGACAAGCTTCACACTTGTACACCATGTGTTGACCTTCAACATTTAGCAAACCAAGCACCACATCATTGTTTGACATTTCCTTTATGGCTCTCTCATTGAAGTGACCTAGCCTTTTATGCCATAGGTCTAACTCAGACATCTTTTGACTTCCATAAGTAAATAAAGCATGTCCCACATTACCTTGGACTTTGAGAGTAAACAGCCTTCCTTCCTTTTTACCAGCAATGTTATTTCTATATCCCTGATTTGGATCTTGCACATAAACACCATCATTTGTGAATCTGACTTCATATCCCTTCTCCACAAATTGTCCTACACTTATCAAGTTTTTAGGAATAGTAGGAACATAAAGTACCTTGCTTAAGAGTGTGCTCCCACTCTTTGTCTTCACTGAACCACTGCTCTCCACTTTATGCTTGGTGTTATCTCCTGTTTGAACTGTATGTCCATTCACCTTTGCTTCCATATCAGTCATCAATGATATATTGCCACTCAGATGATTGCTACATCCTGAGTCAATATAGAACACCCTTTGGTCTTCTCCTACTGCTTCATGAGTTGCATTCAAGATGAGAGTCATGTCATCCTTCTGATATGATGCATAATTATAATAATTGTTGTTGTAGGACTGAGATTGAAAAGTTCTTCCACCTCCTCTAGCATATGATGTCCTACCACCTCTTCCTCTGAAGTTGCCTTTTTGGTTTCTGCCTCCTCTACCTCTTTCATTGAAGCTCTGGTTATGACTTCCACCATTTTGATTGTTATACCAACAATCATTTGGCAAATGATTGGTTCTACCACAAATCCAACAAGCTTTAGTATTATCTTTGTTCTTACCTCCTCTTCCTTTACCTCTGAAGTTCATCTTTCCTTTTGTAAAGTTAGCTTGACTTGAAGTTCCTTCATCATCAGTTGACTGCTTCCCTTTGCCATTCTTTTTCTTGTCCTTGGAGTACA
>CM035439.1:45835140-45837640 GCA_020310875.1 Ceratopteris richardii | reverse complement strand
GCATTTCTAGTCATACAGTTCAAAGAGGTGATAATACAAGACATAGTGTACATTCAATTGGAAAAGTGAAATGCAAGAGTGGAGCTGATTTGCTAACCAATGTTTTGTATGTTCCCACAATACCTAAAAACTTGATTAGTGTGGGACAGATAGTTGAAAAAGGTTTTCAAGTGAGGTTTACAAATGAAGGAGTATTTGTTAAAGATCTAGAGAATGGATATAATCAGATTGTCTCAGGTAAGAAAGAAGGTAGACTCTTTACTTTAAGAGTACAAGGGAACATTGGTCAAGCTTTGCTCACACATGGTGAAGGAGTGATTACAGAACTTGATCTTTGGCATAAGAGATTACATCACTTCAATGAAAGAGGAATTAAAGCTATGGTTGCTAATCAGTCTATACTAGGATTACCAAATGTGGAGAGTCAACATATGGTTTATAAATGTGAAGCATGTCAAATGGGAAAAGCACAAGGTTACCATTTCAGAAGAAAGGATTCAAACATGATGGATTACTAGAGCTCATTCATACAGATGTATGGGGACCAACAAAAGAAGGATCTATCAGTGGCTCAAGGTATTATGTTCTTTTCATTGATGATGCTAGAAGATGGATAACATTATATGTTTTGAAGGAAAGATCAGAAGTGTTTGGAGCTTTCAAGCATTTTCATGCATATGCAGAGAGAGTCACAAGTCAAAAGCTTAAGAGACTGAGGTCTGATGGAGGGGGAAAATACTTCTCCCAAGAGTTCAATGATTATCTTTGGAATGCAGGTATTAAGAGAGAAATAACTTGCAGATATACACCACAACAAAATGGTGTAGCAGAAAGAAGGAACAGGACTTTGGTTGAGTTTGCTAGAGCTATGCTAAAGGAGAAGAATTGTCTAAATTATCTTTGGGCTGAGGTTGTAAATATAGCTACATATCTTGTGAATAGATTACCATGTGCAGCTCTAAATGGAATGACTCCATATGAAGCTTGGTGGGGTAAGAAACCAACACTAGATCATTGTAGAGTGTTTGGATCAATTGCATATGCTTATGTGCCATCACAACTTAGGCATAAACTTGAACCAAAGGCAGAAAAATATGTGTTCATTGGTTATGATGAAAAGCAGATGGGTTACAGGTTGTGGAATCCTATAACCAAACAATTTCTTGTTTCTAGAGATGTTACATTTGATGAACAGAAAAGTTGGTATGTAGATCAAAGTCATACAGCTGAAGAATTTGAAGAAGAGGTAAGAAGATGTGAGAAAGGAAAATCAATTGTGCAGGTAAATAGAGATGAAGACTATATGCAAGCAAGTACATCCAGAAGTGGATTAACAAGAAGGAATGAAGAAGCTCCTATATTTGATGAAGAGGTGTATCCAGACACTTATCAAGAATGTGAACCAAGAAGGTCAAGCAGGACTAGAAGACAACCAAAAAGGTATTCATATGATACTTCTTACATAACTCAGAAGAACTATGCATATATGGTCAAAGATGATGAAGAACCTGAGAACTATGATGAAGCTAAAGGTACGAAGCAATGGGAAGAAGCAATGAAGGAAGAGTTCAATGCACTCTAGGAGAAAAAGACATGGGAACTTGTTCCTAAACCAAATGGTAAGAAAGTAATTGGAAATAAATGGTTTTATAAAGTGAAGAAGCTTGCAAATGGAAGTATAGCCAGATACAAAGCTAGACTGGAGGTGAAAGGCTATGCCCAAACCTATGGCATAGATTATGATGAGACATTCAGTCTTGTAGCTAAGATGTCAACTATAAGGACAATCATTGCTATTGCAGCTTCAAAAGGATGGACCCTAAGTCAATTGGATATAAAGACTGCATTCTTGAATGGATACATATCAGATGAGGTATACATGGAACAACCTCAAGGGTTTATAGATTCCAGGTATCCAAATTTTGTTTTCAGGTTGAGAAGAGCACTCTATGGATTGAAACAAGCTCCAAGAGCATGGAACTATAGACTAGTGAAGTATCTCAATGATCTTGGATATCAAAGTTCAAAAGCAGATTCAAGTCTACTTATCAAAAGAACATAGGAAGGTACGATCTACATTTGTATTTATGTAGATGACATTATAATCACAGGTACTTCAGATGAAGGAATCAAGGAGGTAAAGAGATTACTTGATAAAGAATTCAAGATCAGTGAACTAGGAAAGTTGTCATACTTTCTTGGAATGGAAATAACTTATACAGATCATGGCATATATGTGTCACAAGAAAGGTATCTTCTGAACTTGTTGAAGAAGTTTGATATGGAAAATTGCAGAGAAGCTTCAACTCCACTTGAAGTTAATCACAAGCTCAATAAATATGATGGTGCAGAATACAAAGATATGAGGAAGTATCAATCTCTTGTGGGTAGTTTGATTTATGCTATACTAACAAGACCTGATCTTAGTTATGCAGTGGGAGTTTTATCACAGTTCATGCATTGTCCAAAGGACCCACATTGGATTGCAAGTCAAAGAGTT
>CM035439.1:45825140-45830140 GCA_020310875.1 Ceratopteris richardii | reverse complement strand
ATTAAACACAGAAAGAGCAGACAGCAAAACATCGGGCGCAAGTTTTTCTCGATTTCTTTAGAAAGATTACATCTAAGTGAGGATAGACAATTCACTCACTTTCCATGTGTCTAATGACACTCTCTACAACCATTTCTCTTTTCTTATTCTCTATTCTTCTTCTGCTCTATTTGCCCGACATTTCCCATCATATTTATAGATGAATATATACAAGTGTATGACTAGACAAAAATATAAGTCAGCTAATGTACATATGTGTACATATCTTTGGATTTTCTAAATATGTCCTTCCTTCAACCTTCTGAATTTATTCTCTTCTTGACTCCTTGACTTCATTTCTTCATAATCCTTCAATTGATGATTGTCATACACCAACAGCTCCCCCTCAATCATTAATTGAGATTCTTCTCTATCTTCTTGATTCCTGCCATATCCTTGAATCTTTGTAGTTTTGGTCCATCTAGACTTTTTGTCATCATATCTGCAACTTGATCTTTTGTGGGAGTGTGTATGACTTCAATCTCCTTCTCAATGACCTTCTCTCTCAGAAAATGATACTGTATTTCAATATGCTTAGTTCTCCTTTGCAGCTTCCACCATACCTTTATATTCTGCCTCTGTAGATGACAAAGCAACTGTATGTTGCTTCTTAGAACACCATGAAATCATTTGTCTCCTACATAACACAAGTATCCATGTGTTGATCTTCTATCATCCACATAACCTGCCCAATCTGCATCACTATATATCTTTACTCTTGTATCAGAAGTAAATCCATAGTACAACCCTTCTCTGAGTGTACCCTTGATGTACCTAAGTACTCTTTGTCCTGCAATCCAATGTTCCTTTCTAGGACAATGCATAAATTGTGAAAGCACACCAACTGCATATGACAAATCAGGCCTTGTTAATGTAGCATAAATCAAGCTACCAACCAAACTTTGATAGAGTTTCATATCTCTGAACTCTTCTCCTCCAAACCTAGACAATTTATGATTCACTTCCAAAGGTGTAGGTGCAACCCTGCAATCTTCCATTTTAAATTTGGTTAGCAAATTTTTAAGATACCTTTCTTGGGTCACATATACTCCATGTTGAGTATAAGAAATCTCCATTCCCAAGAAGAATGATAGGTTCCCCAAATCACTGATTTTGAACTCTTTCTCCATCTGCTTCTTGATCATTTGTATTCCTTTATCATCTGTTCCTGTAAGTATTATGTCATCAACATAAATACAAACATAAATGAACCCATCTTCACTTGCTTTGACTAGCAAGCTACTATCTGCTTTTGATGCTTGAAATCCAAGATCATTCAAGAATTTTACAAGCCTATAATTCCATGCCCTTGGGGCTTGCTTTAACCCATACAAAGCTCTCTTGAGCTTACACACATAATTTGGATTCACTTGGTCTTTGAACCCATCTGGTTGCTCCATGTAAACTTCATCTGAAATATAACCATTCAAAAAAGCATTTTTAACATCTAATTGAGACAACTTCCAACCTTTGCAAGCAGCAATTGCAATGAGGGTTCTGATTGTTGTCATCTTTGCCACAGGACTATAAGTCTCATCATAGTCCACTCCATATGTATGTGCATACCCTTTCAAAACAAGTCTAGCTTTGTATCTAGACACACTTCCATCTACAAATCTCTTTGTTTTGTAAACCCACTTACATCCAATAATTTTTTGGCTATTAGGTTTAGGAACCAGATCCCAAGTCTGATTCTCTATCAATGCATCATATTCCTCTTGCATGGCTTCTTCCCAATTTCTCTGGCCTTTGGCTTCATCATATGTAGATGGATCTTCATCTGCTTTTACCAAATAAGCATAATCTTTAGTAGTCAAGAATGAAGTGTCATAGCTATACCTTGTAGGTTGCCATTTGTGCCTAGATGACCTCCTAACTTCTGCACTTCTTGAAGTCTCTGGTTCATCACATTCTGGATCAAACCTTGGCCTCTCTTCTACTTCAACCTGTACTTCATTGTTCTCACTTTCATCAAGTAATTGAATCTTTGCTTTACCTTTTCTTTGTTCCACTACTCCTTCATCATCTGCATGTACATTATATTTACCTGCATACCAAGTACCTTGCTCATCAAATGTAACATCCTTGGATACAAGGAATTGCTTTGTGGATGGACTCCACAACCTGTATCCCATTTGCTTATCATCATAACCAATGAATACATACTTTTCTGCCTTAGGCTCCAACTTATGCCTCAATTGAGATGGCACATATGCATATGCCAAGCATCCAAATATTTTGCAATGATCCAAGGTAGGTTTCTTACCCCACCAAGCTTCATATGGTGTCATACCTTGCAAAGCTTTACAAGGCAATCTATTGACCAAATAAGTAGCTGTGTTTACAGCCTCTGCCCACAAATAATTTGGACAATTCTTCTCTTTCATCATGGACCTTGCAAACTCAACAAGAGTCCTATTTCTTCTTTCTGCTACCCCATTTTGTTGAGGAGAATACCTGCAAGTAACTTCTCTCTTTATACCTGCATTCCACAAATAATCATTGAACTCATTTGAAAAATACTCTCCCCCTCCATCTGACCTTAGTCTCTTTAATTTTTGACCTGTAATCCTTTCTGCATATGTATGATAGTGTTTAAATGTATTAAACACTTCTGACTTTTCTTTAATCACATAAATTGTGATCCACCTGGTAGCATCATCAACATATATGACATAATATCTTGAACCATTTATACTAAAGTCCTTTGAAGGACCCCACACATCTGTATGCACCAATTCAAGTCTTTCTGAATACATAAACCCATGCTTGGAATAGGATTGCTTATGAGCCTTACCTAATTCACATGCCTCACATCTGTATGTCATGTGTTGACCTGCAATGTTAGGCAATCCAAGCACTGAATCATTGTTAATCATTTCTTTAATACCTCTTTCATTAAAGTGTCCAAGTCTTTTGTGCCAAAGATCCAATTCTGACACCTTCTGCTCTCCATATGTGAACATAGCATGTCCAACATTTCCTTGTACCTTCAATGTGAAAAGCCTTCCTTCTTTCTTTCCTGTAACAACCTGTTTATACCCTCGACTAGGGTCTTCAACATAAACTCCATCATTGGTGAACCTTACCTCATATCCTTTTTCCACAATTTGACCTACACTGATCAAATTCTTTGGGATTGTGGGAACATAAAGAACCTTACTCAGAAGAGTACTCCCATCCTTAGCTTTGACTGAACCAATTGACTTTACCTTATGCTTTGTATTATCACCTGTCTGAACTGTATGATTAATTGCATTATGATCTAGGTCAGTCATCAAAGCAATATTTCCACTTAAATGATTACTACATCCTGAATCAATGTAGAACACTCTCATGTCCTCATGTGAGGTTTCACATGTATTCATAATGAGAGTCGAGTCCTCCTTCTGATCTGATGTATAGTTGTAGTAGGTGTTATTATAGGATTGATTTTGGAAGTTTCTTCCTCCACCTCTTCCAAAAGAATTCCTACTACCTCTACCTCTGAAGTTTCCTCTCTGAAATCTACCACCTCTTGCTCTTTGATTAAAGTTCTGATAATTACCATTGTTTTGATTATTATGCCAACAATCATGAGATAGATGATTGGTCTTACCACATATCCAACAAGCTCTTGCATTATCTTTGTTGTTTCTGCCTCTTCCTCTACTTCTGCCACTTCCTTTTCCTCTTATGAAATTTGCTTGGTTTGATGTACCTTCTTCTTCACCTGATTGTTGCTTCCCTTTGTTAGCTTTCTTCTTGTCTTTAGAGTACATTGCATGACCTGCACTCTTAATAACATCTCCTTTGATATCATTCTCAAAAGTTAGCATATGACCTAACAATTGATTCAAATCAGGAGTAAAGTGATCTAATGAAAGTTCTGTAGATAAAATGAAAGGCTTCCACTTCTCATCTCCTCTTAGCCTTGTGAGTATTTGTCTTACCAATTTGTCTTCTTCAATGTCTTCATCCACTGCACCTAGAGAATCTGCAATGTCCTTCATCTTTGTCACATAATCAGAGATTGATTGTGAGGCCTTCTTCTTGAAAGTAGTAAATTCTGCCCATAGTGAAGCCTTCCTTGATTTGGTTGTGTTTTGGAAATGCTCCTCCAAAGCATTCCAAATGTCACATGCACTTTCAAGTCCTCTAATGTGAGGAAGCAAATAGTCATTGACTGCCATGTAGATTATGCTCCTTGCTTGAGCATCCTTCTTCATCCAATTCTTTAGATCTGACAATTCTTCCCTAGTTGGAACACTAGGATCTCTGAATTTAGGCTTCTCTTCTTCACCTATAATGTAGGCTATCAAATCTTTGCTCATAAGATGAGCTTCCATCCTCATAGACCATGCAGGATAGTTCTCTCTATCCAACTTTTCAATTTGGAGACTATCTCCCATCCTTGCTTCACCTGTAGTCTCAAAACTTTAGACTTTACAAGGAATAAATGTACCTTTACTTCGAGTCTTGCTTCTTCTGATCCTTCTGATGGCTTCAATGTGTCTACCTTCAAGTTTTCTTCAACCTTTATCCTTTTTTCACCTTCAAGATGTAAAGATTTGTATTTCTGCAGTAGTCGGAGTCTTCTTCACTTCAATTTTGACACAACCTGCTCTGATACCACTGATGGAGAGTGTTAATCTCCAAAAGAACAAGTTAACCTTGAATTTAGATCACCTCTATATCAAGATTAACCTTAGACTCCACCAAATTTAGAGATCATTCACCAATTTATCAGAAAATTGATTATTCTGAAAAACTCAACTTCTTCAGAAAAGTCTGCTGCAGATTAATCACTCATTGACTAATCAATTCTGTAAAGTTCTTGACAAAACTTTGCACAACAATTCGCCTTGAGATTGCGCAACTTTATCAAGTTAAATTTCTCAAAATGATTGAGTACACACTGAGAAATGTGTGAAACACTTTACCTATGTCTGAAACAGCTTCTCTGCAATGGCGACTTTGAC
>CM035439.1:45793994-45798994 GCA_020310875.1 Ceratopteris richardii | reverse complement strand
TTAAAGGTTTGATAAGTCAATGAGAAGAAATTGTGCAGCAGACTTTCTGTGTTTCATCTTCTTCACATAATTTTTTAACTTTTGATAATTTGGAGATTGGACCTCTAATTTGGTAAAGGTTTTGACTTACTCTTGGTATAGAGGTGCTCTAATCACAAGAGTAGGTTGTTCTTTTGGAGATTAACACTCTTCATCAGTGGTATCAGAGCAGGAGACATCAAAATCAAGAAAAGGAGGATCCCGACTGCTGCAGATTCAAGAATTTCAACAATTGAAGAGCTAGAAGGTGAAAGTTTGAAGGCAAAGCTTGAGGAGGAGACCATACAACATCAAGAAGGACAAAAGGAGTCTAATTCGAAGTAAAGGTACACATATTGCTCATAAAGGTTGAAGTTTTCAATACACAGGAGGACACAAGATGGGAGATTCTCTTTAGATAGAGAAATTGGATAGGGAAAACTATCCTGCATGGTCAATGAGGATGGAAGCTCATCTTATGAGCAAAGATTTAATAGCCTACATCACAGGTGAAGAGGAGAAGCCAAGTTTCAGAGATCCTAGTGTTCCAACTAGGGAAGAGTTAGCAGATTTGAAAAATTGGATGAAGAAAGATGCTCAAGCTAGGAGCATTATATATATGGCAGTCAATGATTACTTGTTACCTCATATTCGAGGTCTTGAAAGTGCAACTGATATTTGGAATGCTTTGGAGGAGCATTTCCAGAATACTACAAAGTCAAGGAAGGCATCCTTATGGGCAGAGTTTACAACCTTCAAGAAGAAGGCTTCTCAATCTATTTCAGACTATGTAACAAGGATGAAAGACATTGCAGATGCATTAGGAGCTGTTGATGAAGACATTGAGGAGGATAAATTGGTAAGGCAAATTCTTACAGGCTTAAGAGGTGATTACAAATGGAAGCCATTCATTTTGTCTACAGAGTTATCACTTGATCATTTCACTCCTGATTTAAATCAATTGCTAGGTCATATGCTAACATTTGAGCAGGATGTTAAAGGAGATAGTGACAAGAGTGCAGGTCATGCAATGTACTCAAAGGACAAGAAGAAGAATAGCAAAGGAAAGCAACAAGCAGGTGAAGATGAAGGTACAACTAGTCAAGCCAACTTCCTAAGAGGAAGAGGAGGTTGCAAAGGCAAAGGAAGAGGCAGGAATAAAAAAGATGGAGGCAAAGCTTGCTGGATTTGTGGTAAGACAAATCACTTAGCTAATGATTGTTGGCATAATACTCAGAGTAATAATGGATATAATCAGAACTATAACTCTAGAGGAAGAGGAGGAAGAAATCAAAGAGGTAATTTCAGAGGCAGAGGTGGTAGGAGTTACTTTGGAAGAAATACAGGTAGAGGATTCCAAAGTCAACAATACAACAACACCTATTACAATTATGCTTCAGATCAAAAAGAGGATTCAACATTAATAATGAATGCTACTTGTGAAAGTCAGAGTGAAGATCAAAGAGTCTTCTACATTGACTCAGGGTGTAGCAATCACCTGAGTGGTAATATATCTTTGATGACTGATTTGGAGAATAAAGTGTTTAATCATGTTGTTCAAACAGGTGACAACACAAAGCACAATGTGAAGTCAATTGGATCAGTGAAGGCTAAGGATGGTAGTACCTTATTGAGTAAGGTCTTGTATGTTCCTACAATTCCTAAGAATTTGATAAGTGTAGGACAAATTGTTGAAAAGGGATATGAAGTAAGGTTCACTAATGATGGAGTATATGTGGAAGACCCTAGTCAAGGGTATAAACAGATTGTTTCAGGGAAGAAAGAAGGAAGATTATTTACATTGAAGATTCAAGGCAATATTGGTCATGCTATGTTCACATATGGAGGACATAAGATCTCTGAGTTAGATCTTTGGCATAAGAGGCTTGGACATTTCAATGAAAGAGGTATTAAAGACATGATTAACAATGGTTCAGTGCTTGGTTTGCCTAATGTTGCAGGTCAACATATGACATACAGATGTGAGGCATGTCAATTAGGTAAGGCTCATAAGAATTCTTACTCCAAGCATGGTTTCATGTACTCAGAGAAGCTTGAATTGGTACACACAGATGTGTGGGGGCCATCAAAGGATTTTAGTATAAATGGGTCAAGGTATTATGTGATTTATGTTGATGATGCTACTAGATGGATCACTATTTATGTGATTAAAGATAAGTCAGAAGTGTTTAATACATTTAAACACTATCATGCATATGCAGAAAGAATTACAGGACACAAGTTGAAAAGACTAAGGTCAGATGGAGGGGGAGAGTATTTCTCTAATGAGTTCAGTGATTATTTGTGGAATGCAGGTATAAAAAGAGAAGTTACTTGCAGGTACTCTCCTCAACAAAATGGTGTTGCAGAAAGGAGAAATAGAACACTTGTTGAGTTTGCAAGATCCATGATGAAGGAGAAAAATTGCCCTAATTATTTGTGGGCTGAGGCTGTAAATACAGCTACTTATTTGGTTAATAGATTACCATGTAAAGCCTTGCAGGGTATGACACCATATGAGGCTTGGTGGGGTAAGAGACCTACCTTGGATCATTGCAGAGTTTTTGGATGTGTGGCATATGCTTATGTGCCATCACAATTAAGGCACAAGTTGGAGCCTAAAGCTGAAAAATATGTTTTCATTGGTTATGATGACAAGCAAATGGGCTTTAGATTGTGGAGTCCATCCACAAAGCAATTCATGGTTTCTAAAGATGTGACATTTGTTGAGCAGAGCACTTGGTATGTAGGTACAATTAATATCAATACAGGTAATGAAGAAGAGGTGAGCCAAAGAAAAGGTAAATCAAAGGTTCAAATATTTGATGAGCAAGAGAATAATGAAGTGTAGATTGAAGTGGAAGAAATACCAAGATTTGATCCTGAATATGAAGAACCAGAAACCTCAAGAAGTGGAGAGCTTAGGAGGTCTACAAGGAACAGATGGCAACCTTCAAGGTATAGCTATGATACTTCATTTTTTGCCACAAAAGATTATGCTTATATGATGAATACAGATGAAGACCCTTCTACATATGAAGAGGCAAGAGGTAAGGAAAAATGGGAGAAAGCTATGCAGGAGAATATGATGCATTGATGGAGAATCAAACATGGGATTTGGTTCCAAAACCAAATAGTCAGAAAATCATTGGATGCAAATGGGTTTACAAAACCAAGAGATTTGCAGATGGAAGTGTGTCTAGATATAAAGCTAGACTTGTTGTCAAAGGGTTTGCTCAGACTTATGGTGTTGACTATGATGAGACTTATAGTCCTGTGGCAAAGATGACAACCATCAGGACACTTATAGCTATTGCTGCATGTAAAGGTTGGAAGTTATGTCAACTTGATGTGAAAAATGCTTTTCTGAATGGTTATATTTCAGATGATGTGTTCATGGAGCAACCTCAAGGGTTCAAAGATAAAAGGTATCCAGATCATGTGTGCAAGCTCAAGAGAGCTTTGTATGGCTTGAAGCAGGCCCCAAGGGCATGGAACTATAGACTTGTAAAGTTCTTGAAAGAACTTGGATTTCAGGTGTCTAAGGCAGATAGTAGCTTGCTTGTCAAAGCAAGTGATAATGGTTTCATATACATGTGCATATATGTTGATGATATAATCCTTACAGGTACAGATGAAGAAGGAATACAAAGACTTAAGAAGCAGATGGAAAAGGAATTCAAAATAAGTGACTTGGGAGACTTGTCATAGTTCTTGGGAATGGAGATTACATATACTCAACATGGAGTATTTGTGACCCAAGAAAGGTATTTGAAGAACTTGTTAATCAAGTTTAAAATGGATGATTGCAGGGTAGCACCTACACCAATGGAGGTGAATCACAAATTGAGTAAGTTTGGTGGTGAAGAGTTTAAGGACATGAGACAATATCATAGTCTGATTGGTAGTCTTATCTATGCTACTTTAACTAGACCTGATTTATCATATGCAGTAGGGGTTTTGTCTCAATTCATGCATTGTCCTAGGAAAGAACATTGGATTGCAGGTCAAAGAGTGTTGAGGTACATTAAGGGTACACTCAATGAAGGTTTGTATTATGGGTTTACCTCAGATACAAATATCAAAATCTATAGTGATGCAGATTGGGCAGGTAATCCAGATGATAGAAGATCTACTTTTGGATATATGTGTTATGTGGGAGATAAACTTATCTCATGGTGTTCCAAGAAGCAACATACAGTTGCTTTGTCTTCTACAGAAGCAGAATACAAAGGCATGGTTGAAGCTGCAAAGGAAGTGATTTGGCTCAAGACCTTAATGAAGAGTCTTGACATTGTGCATGGGATACCAATTTTATTTGGAGATAACATGAGTTCATTGTATTTAGCTGCTAATCCTGTTTTTCATGCCAAGACCAAACACATTGAGATACAGTATCACTTTCTAAGAGAGAAAGTGATGGACAAGGAGATTGAAGTCATTCATACTTCAACTAAAGATCAGATAGCTGATATGCTTACAAAGAGCTTGGATGGACCAAAGCTACAGAAGTTTAAAGATATGGCAGGTATAAAGAAGAAAGGAGAAACCTCAATTGATGATTGAGGCGGAGCTGTTGGTGTAGATCAATCACCAATTGAATGTTTGAAGACTAAAGAATGAAGGATGAGATGAATTCTTGAAGCTTGGAAGGAAGATACATTCAGAGTATGTGAGGAATGTACACATATGTACATAGTTCACTTAGATCTTTGATTAGTCATAGACTTGTACAAATTTATCTATAAATACCTTGAAAATGTCGAGGCGTGATATGAGAGCATATGAAAGAATAGATAGAAGTCAAGAAAAGTGAAGTTAGATGTCATGAGACATGTGAAAAGTTAGTTGAGTTTTCTCTCATCACTCAACTGTAACTTTCTGAGTAATTGAAGAAATATTGCACCCGATCTTTTCGTGTCTGCTCCGTCTGTGATTGATCATTTGTGAAATCCTTTTGAGGATATCTAAGTTGATAGTTG
>CM035439.1:45781494-45788994 GCA_020310875.1 Ceratopteris richardii | reverse complement strand
GACACATATGATATTTGAATCTCTTTGCTTAGAACCTTCTCTCGTACATAGTGATAATGAACTTCAATATGTTTAGTCCTTGCATGAAAAATAGGATTAGCAGCCAAATGAATAGAACTCATATTGTCACCAAAAATAGTTGGAGTTCCAAACTCCAATCCTATATCTTTGAACAATGTCTTCATCCACATAGCTTCTTGTGTAGCTATGGCAAGACCTCTATATTCAGCTTCAGTAGAAGAGAGAGCAACTGTGGGTTGCTTCTTGGATGACCATGAAATAAGCTTTGAACCTGCAAAAGTAAGATAACCTGAAGTGCTCCTTCTATCTTCCTTGGAGCCAGCCCAATCTGCATCAGAAAATAGCTTCAAACCTAAATCAGATACATAAGGATAATAAAGTCCTTCATTTATGGTTCCTTTGAGATACTTGAGAATCCTTTTGGCAGCATCCATATGTGGTTTCCTTGGTGTGTGCATAAATTGGCTTAGCACACTCACACTGTAACATATATCTACTCTTGTCAATGTGGCATAGTTGAGACTACCCACTAGACTTTGATATGATGTGATGTCCTCTATGAGTTCACCTTCATGTGAGCTCAATTTGTGATTGACCTCCATTGGAGTACCTGCAATCTTACAATCTTGCATCTTGAATTTTGCCAACATGTCCTTAATGTACTTCCTTTGAGTGAGAAACAAACCATGATCTTTGTAGACAACTTCCAAACCTAGGAAGTAGGTAAGTGAACCCAAATCACTTATCTTGAACTCTTCTCTCATCTGATCTTTGATCTTCTTCATACCATCTGCATCATTTCCTGTCAATATAATATCATCTACATATACACATAGGTAGATGACCTCGGAATTACTCTTTTTAATAAAGAGTGAAGGATCTGCCTTGCTTGGTTGAAAGCCTTTGTCCTGCAAGAATGAAACAAGCCTGAAATTCCAAGCTCTTGGAGTTTGCTTGAGACCATACAATGCTTTGTTAAGTTTACACACATAATCAGGATAAACTTGATTCTCAAAACCAGGTGGTTGTGCCATATATACCTCTTCTGTTATCCAACCATTCAAGAATGCATTCTTTACATCTAGTTGAAGTATCTTCCAATTCTTGGAAGAGGCAATACTAAGCAAAACCCTAATAGTAGGCATCTTTGCCACAGGAGAGAAAGTCTCCTCATAATCAATTCCCTGAGTTTGTGCAAAGCCTTTTGCCACAAGCCTTGCCTTATACCTGTTAATTGAACCATCAGAATTCTTCTTGAGTTTATAGACCCATCTTGAGCCTATTACCTTCATGGATGAAGTCTTGGGCACCAAATCCCAAGTGTTGTTTTCCTCAAGTGCTCCAATCTCTTCCTTCATTGCATGCTTCCATTCTGTTTTTGCTTTGGCCTCTTCAAATGATGATGGCTCCTCTTGGTTTATGTCCTGTGCTATGTAGATAGAATGTTTAGTTACTAATGAGGTGTCAAACCCATACCTTTCTGGTTTTTTCTTTTCCCTCATAGATCTTCTTAGGCCATGATGTGATGATTCTGCCTCATGTCCAAGTTCCTGCAATTTTGCTTTACCTTTAAACTTCCATGCTTTGATCTTTTCCATGTGAGATTCTTCATCATCCTCTGAGGTGTCTTGTTCTTCAATCTTTGATTGTTCTCTACCAAGCTTTGGAAAATCTTCTTCAAGATCATATGGTAAATTGATCTTCCTGCATGAATCTTCATACCATGAATTGTTCTCATCAAAAACTACATCTCTGCTTACCAAGAATCCTTTGTTGGTAGGGTTGTATAACCTGTAGCCCTTTTGATTGTTGTCATATCCAATAAATACACACCTTTCTGCCTTTGGATCCATCTTGCCTCTAACCTGTGAAGGAACATGAGCAAAAGCAATACATCCAAAAATTTTACAATGATCTAAGCTTGGTCTTCTTCCATTCCAAGCCTCATATGGAGTCATCCCATCAAGGGATTTTGAAGGCAACCTGTTAATCAAGTAAGTGGCTGTAGATACAGCCTCAGCCCATAAGTAATTAGGTAAATGCTTTTCATTTAACATAGACCTTGCAGCTTCAACAATTGTCCTATTCCTCCTTTCTGCCACTCCATTTTGCTCAGGAGTGTACCTTGTAGTTACCTCTCTTTTGATTCCTCTTTCTTGAAGAAAAGAATCAAACTCATGGGAGAAATATTCTCCCCCTCCATCTGACCTTATCCTTTTTAGTGATTTACCTGTTTGATTCTCCACAAGAGCCAAATATCTTTTGAAACATGAAAAAACTTCATCTTTGTGCTTCATAAAGAATAGGATAGTCCATCTGCTGCAATCATCAATAAAGGAAACATAATACCTTGATCCAGATATTGAAGCTTCCTTGCTAGGTCCCCATACATCTGTATGAACCAACTCCAACAGATCTCCATGCATATAACCTTTCTTCATGAATGGTAACCTGTGAGACTTTCCAAATTGACATGCACTGCACTTATAAATCATATGTTGTTTTGACAAATTAGGAAGTCCAAGTACACTTTGGTCCCTGCAGATTTGCTTTAATGACCTTTCACAATATGTGCTAACCTTTTGTGCCATACTTCCAATCCTGTGAGTGTCTGACTACCATAATTAAAGAGAGCAATGTTTCTAGTGTCCTGTAATTCAAATGTGAACAATCTACCTGTCTTTTCACATTTTGCAATTCTTCTGAATCCTTGACTTGGATCTTCAACAAATGCTCCTGCTTTTGTGAACCTAACTTGCAACCCTTTCTCTACTATCTGCCCAACACTTATCAAATTCTTTGTAATGGTAGGGACATAGAGTACCTTACTGAGTAGGTTGATGTTTCCATCAGGTGCTTTGACATTGCCTATTTTCTCCACAGGATGTTTTGTATCATCTCCTGTTTGTACCTCATGCTTATTCCTTGGATCTTCTAAATCTGATAGGAGTGCCACATTTCCTGCCACATGATTTGAACAACCTGAATCTATGTAGAAAACATGCTCATCAGATTTACCTTGTGGCATAGCCATGTTCATGATCAATAATGAATCCTCTTTGTTTGAGTCTTCTGTGTAGTTATTGTAGTCTCTCCTTCCTTTGTAGCCTCCTTGATAGTTTGAATGATTGTAGTTGTTGTAGTTGCCATGGTAGTTGTTGAACCTTCCTCTTGAGTAGCCATAACTTCCTCTATTGTATCCTCTGCCTCTTTGATTCCTGGAATTCCTAAAGCAATTTTCAGTTGTATGATTAGTTAATCCACAAATAGAACATGAGTTGGAGTCTTGGGATCTCCCCCTGCCTTGTCTACCTCCTCTTCCTCTACCTCTACCATGTCTTCCTCTACCTGCATAGTTAGCTTGATATGTACCTGCTTCATCATCCACTTTCTTTGCCTTTCCTTTGTTATCTTTAGACTTGCTTTTATCCGTGTATAAAGCTGAAGATTGATTACCTTTAGAGCTTTCTCCATTTTTGATAAGCTTTGCCTCTTGAGTAAGTAGTTGTCCAATGAGTGTGTTGAAATCAGGTACATGCATGTCCATGTACAAATCCATAGCTATGGTGAATGCTTCCCACTTATCATCTGCCTTCAAGCCATTGATGACCTGCCTTACAATTTGCTCTTCATCTATTACCTCTCCAATGCTTCCCAACTGATCCGCTATGTCCTTGAGCTTTGTGACAAAATCAGTCACATTTTGTTTGGGAGCCTTCTTGAGAGTTGTGAACTCCAGCCATAGTTGATGCTTCCTAGCTTTGGTACTTGAAGAAAAGAAAGCTTCAAGTGCATCCCACACTTCCTGAGATGTCTTACAACTTCTAATGTGAGGCAACAAAAAATCTGAGATAGAGTTGAGGAGATAAGACCTTGCAAGTGCATCCTTGGAGCACCATGTGCTCAATCTTTCTTGCTCTTCTTGTGTTGGTTGACTTTTGTTCCTGAAACTTGGCATAACTTCATCTCCAGCCACATAACCATATAAACTTCTACCTTGGAGATAGGCTTCCATTCTTAATGACCAAGCTGAGTAGTTACCTCTGTCTAATTTGTCAATTGATGAAGGAAATCCATCTGCCATGTTGTCCAACCTTGCTCTGATACCACTGTGAAGAGATGGATAAGTATGTGTTTGAAGATGAAGAGGTGTTGCAAAATCCTTGATCTACACCAGCCAAATGAACTCCAGGAGTATATGGTGGGCCCTTTTAGCTTGCCAATGGATGTATTAGACACCCTATGTACCTTGGAAGATCACTCTCAAAAAGATAGATCAAAACAGATAAGTTGGAGTTAGCTCAGAGGTGAAAACTTGCTATTCTTGGTTCATACACCTGTCCATTGTTTTACATAATTCTCTGATCACAGCAGCAATTAGCTCAATTCCTCTTGGGGAAGTCTAGGCAACTTAAAGAGCTAACTTTCAAGAGTAATCTCATCAAAAATAATGAACCACACACTGAGAATGAGTTTTAACAAGTGATGACATCATCCCGATTTTCACGGGCTGCTACAGAAATAGACCAGTGAGTAGAAAAATCAACATAACGCAAAATGTAGGAATCCAATGATTATGAAACTTGGTATGGTTATACTAGACAGTAAGATGAATCCAACAAGCTTTAAATCACTGAATTTGGATAAGTAACCACTGAGCCATGGCTCTGACAAGATGAGTAAAAAAGTCGGGTACCTGACAGAGAGGTGAAGATGAACTGACCCTGTTGACTTCAAATGAACATAACTGAAGATTGCAACATCCAAATGACATGAAAATTTATGAGCATATATTAGACTTATAGAGCTAACTTTACCAAGTTAAATCACTGAAAATGATGCACCAAGCTCAGAGAAAACATCTCTGCAAGCTGACTGAGAAAAACTAAGAGTAATGGCAGTGAGTAGTACACTTCACAAGAACATGGAAAGATGAACTCAAATAATCATGAAAATGAAAGTATATTGCTTGTACAATACAATGACTTACTGATACATATGTGTGCCTTGTAATCACACCTTGATATGGCATAAAGCTCAGCTCTTGGAGGTCTTCACATAGGTCTCTCTAACCACGACTAAAACTGCCATCTATTTATAGTTGAGTTTAAGAGGCTAACTTCCCTCAATCACTCTCCAATCAATCAATGATTGATTTGATTCTCTACCTACCACAAATCACGAATTCGTGGCTCCTCTTTCCATTCTTGATCATGTGGACTCAACCACTTAAGATTCTCTTACTTTTACATTAAGTAAACTCTTCAAAAGTTACAAGAGGTAGTTCACAAGTGAACTTTACATAGTCTTCATTTTAAGGCTTTTTCTATGACTTTGTGGGACTCAAGCCAATACTTAGGCTTGTCATAGACTTGCTCCAACACTATCTACCTATCTATCTATCTATCTATCTATCTATCTATCTATCTATCTATCTATCTATCTATCTATCTATCTATCTATCTATTTATCTATCTATCTATCTATCTATCTATCTATCTATCTATCTATCTATCTATCTATCTATGTATCTATCTATCTATCCATCGATCTATCCATTTATCTATCTATCTATCTATCTATCTATCTATCTATCTATCTATCTATCTATCTATCTATCTATCTATCTATCTATCTATCTATCTATCTATCTATCTATCTATCTATCTATCTATCTATCTATCTATCTATCTATCTATCTATCTATCTATCTATCTATCTATCTATCTATCTATCTATCTATCTATCTATCTATCTATCGATCTATCTGTCTATCTATCTATCTATCTATCTATCTATCTATCTATCTATCTATCTATCTATCTATCATGTCATATTGATAAGTTTCCATATGTTCGAGTGAATCCATGTAGTATGTGGGTGGGCTATCTAGATGGGTAGAATCAAAACTATGGGACTTAGAAGCATCTTTTTTTATTAATGGAGTTAAGGATACTAATGCTCTACTGAGATTCTCCTCTATAGTAGGATATTTGATGGAGATTATAGTGGGAGGCAGTGGTGGTTGCTAGCGTGGGACTAGTTGGGGCTAGGTTGTGTCTGGTATCGTACTTGCTAGTTATATTGGGGCCTATAATAATGAGGTTGAGTGTTGTATTGGCATGGATATCTATTGTTTTGTTGATATGTATGTGAGTAGTTCTATCTAGCCACCTGCTTGTTGTATGTATAGTCTTATGTCGTGTGGTTAGCGTACCACCTCTCTATCATGTAGTATTGGCCGCTAATCTTTCCTTGAGGTTGTGTGAGGTTTGGGAAGGCATTTTCCATATGGTCACCTCCATAGGTATGACAATGTTTGACTGAAGTTATCTTGGGTATATGTTTGCTTGAGACTCCTAGCTTCTAGGCTACCTGCTCAACTAAGTCTTCTATGGAACTAGACTGTTTAGAGGACAAATGAGTCAAACTCTCTTTGTCCTTGGAGAGTTCCAACTCATCTCCTAGGTTGTCCTCAATGTCTATACAGATTCTCACACATTGCTCTAGTGTCATAAGCTCTTTTAGGTATACGTAGGATCGTAGTTTAGAGCTCAGTAGCCCATCCAAAAACAAAGATACCTATTTAGCTTGAGTGGGTAACTCTAGCATAGGACATCTCTTGATGTATTGTGTAAACCTACATCCTACTAATTTGATTGTCTCCTAAGGGGTTTGTTTAAACTATGAATCAAAGAAGAGGTATTGTGCTTGATCCCACTTTTAGAAAACTTGGTGATGAATGATTCTAATAAGTGATGAATGTCTCTAAATTTCCTTTGCTATAAAGGTTGGAACCAGGTCAAGGTAGTGTTTTTTTGTCTGATTCCTTTTGCATTGTATTGGGTGAACATGTCATCCACTTGTTCGGCTCATAGCACCTGCTTGAACTTAGCAACATGCTCATCGGCATCTCCTGTCCCATTGAAATAATTCTTGATGGATTTCACTAACTATGTGGGTCTCAATATTCTTGGGAGCTCTTAGGGTCTTGGTAGAGGAAATTCATCTCTGCCACCTTGTGGTCTTCGCTATTTAGGTCTCTCCATCCTATTTGTTTCTACTATTGATCGGTCTCTTCCTACCATGCTAGCAGAGCTCACTTCAAGTCTCCTAAAAATTCATGGAATTTGATAGTACTTTCATGCAGATACACACTACAACAAAATGGCATTGTTGAATGAAAAAATAGACATGTTGCAAAAATAGCAAGAACCTTGATGGCTGAGGAGAATATGCCTCATTCTTATTGGTTAGAAGCTATGTCCACTACTGTATACATCATGAATAGGCTCCAACTACTATTGTACATCAGGTTAAACCTAAAGAGAAGTTTACAGGTTAAAAGCCAAACTTATCGCATATGAACATTTTTTACTATATATGCATATGTGCATGTTCTAGATGAGTTGAGGATGAAGCTTGATCCAAAAGTAGAAAAAATTATCCTTGTTGAGTACTCCCTTGAGCAAAAGGGAT
>CM035439.1:45771494-45776494 GCA_020310875.1 Ceratopteris richardii | reverse complement strand
TCTCCTCCATATCTGCTTAATTTGTGATTCACCTCCATTGGAGTAGGTGCTACCCTGCAATCATCCATTTTAAACTTGATCAACAAGTTTTTCAAATACCTTTCTTGAGTTACATACACTCCATGTTGAGTGTATGAGATCTCCATGCCCAAGAAATATGACAAGTCTCCCAAGTCACTGATCTTGAACTCTTTCTCCATTTGCTTCTTTAGGCTTTGAATACCTTTCTCATCTGTACCTGTAAGAATTATATCATCAACATATATGCACATGTAAATGAACCCATCATCACTTGCTTTAACAAGCAAGCTACTATCTGCTTTAGATACTTGGAACCCAAGTTCTTTTAAGAACCTCACAAGTCTATAATTCCATGCCCTTGGGGCCTGGTTCAAGCCATACAAAGCTCTCTTGAGCTTGCACACATGATCTGTATACCTTTCATCTCTGAATCCTTGTGGTTGCTCCATGAAAACATCATCTGAAATATAACCATTTAGAAAAGCATTCTTCACATCTAGTTGACATAACTTCCAACCCTTACATGCAGCAATAGCTATCAGTGTCCTATTAGTTGTCATCTTTGCCACAAGACTATAGGTCTCATCATAATCGATACCATAATTCTGAGCAAAACCCTTCACAACAAGTCTAGCTTTATACCTAGACACACTTCCATCTGCAAACCTCTTTGTTTTGTAGACCCACTTGCATCCAATGATCTTCTGGCTATTTGGTTTAGGAACCAAGTCCCATGTCTGATTTTCTATCAATGCATCATACTCTTCCTGCATAGCTTTCTCCCAATTTTCCTTACCTTTTGCCTCTTCATAGGTAGAAGGGTCTTCATCTGCCTTTATCATATAAGCATAATCTTTGGTAGCCAAAAAAGAAGTGTCATAGCTATACCTTGTAGGTTGCCATTTGTGTCTTGATGACCTTCTAAGTTCTCCACTCCTTGAAGTTTCTGGTTCATCACACTCTGGAGCAAATCTTGCACTTCTTCAACTTCAACCTGTACTTCATTGTTCACTTCTTCATCAAATATCTGAACCTTTGATTTACCTTTCTTTTGAGTCACAACTTCTTCATCATCTGCATAAATATTTATTGTACATGCATACCAAGTACCTTGCTCATCAAATGTAACATCCTTTGACACTAGGAATTGTTTTGTGGATGGACTCCACAAACTATATCCCATCTGCTTATCATCATATCCAATAAACACATACGTTTCAGCTTTAGGTTCCAATTTGTGCCTTAATTGAGATGGCACATATGCATATGCCAAACATCCAAATAGTTTGCAATGATCTAGAGTAGGTCTCTTACCCCACCATGCCTCATATGGTATCATATCCTGCAAAGCTTTACATGGTAATCTATTGACCAAATAAGTAGCTGTATTCACAGCCTCAACCCACAAACAATTTGGGCAATTTTTCTCCTTCATCATGGATCTTGCAAACTCAACAAGAGTTCTATTCCTCCTTTCTGCTACACCATTTTGTTGAGGAGAGTACCTACAAGTAATCTCCCTTTTTATACCTGCATTCCACAAGTAATCACTAAACTCATTAGAGAAATACTCTCCCCCTCCATCTGACCTTAGTCTCTTCAACTTATGACCTGTAATTCTCTCTATATACACATCATAATGTTTCAATGTATTGAATACCTCTGACTTATCTTTGATCACATAGATAGTGATCCATCTGGTAGCATCATCAACATAAATCACATAATACCTTGAACCATTGATACTGAAATCCTTTGGTGGTCCCACACATCTGTGTGTACCAATTCAAGCTTCTCTGAATACATAAAACCATGTTTGGAATAAGATTGCTTATGAGCCTTACCTAATTGACATGCTTCACATCTGTATGTCATATGTTGACCTGCAACATTAGGCAACCCAAGTACTGAACCATTATTAACCATATCTTTGATACCTCTTTCATTGAAATGTCCAAGCCTCTTGTGCCAAAGATCTAACTCAGAGATCTTATGTCCTCCATAAGTGAACAAGGCATGACCAACATTGCCTTGGATCTTCAATGTGAACAATCTTCCTTCTTTCTTCCGTGAAACAATTTATTTATACCCTTTGCTAGGGTCTTCCACAAACACTCCTTCATTAGTGAACCTAACTTCATAACCTTTTTCAACAATTTGTCCTACACTTATCAGATTCTTAGGAATTGTAGGAACATACAAGACCTTACTCAAGAGGGTGCTACCATCCTTAGCCTTCACTGATCCAATTGACTTCAGATTGTGCTTTGTATTGTCATCTGTTTGAACTACATGATTAATTACCTTATTTTCCAAATCAGTCATCAAGGCTATGTTACCACTCAGATGATTGCTACATCCTGAGTCAATGTAGAAGACTCTTTGATCTTCACTTTTCCTTTCACAAGTTGCTTTCATTATCAATGTTGATTCTTCCTTCTGATCTGAAGCATAATTGTAGTAGGTATTGTTGTATTGTTGACTTTGGAATCCTCTACCTGCATTTCTTCCAAAGTAACCTCTACTACCTCTACCTCTAAAATTACCTCTTTGATTCCTGCCACCTCTTCCTCTTGAATTAAAGTTCTAATTATATCCACCATTACTCTGAGTATTATGCCAACAATCATTAGCTAAGTGATTTGTCTTACCACAAATCCAGCAAGCTTTGACTCCATCTTTATTACTCTTGCCTCTTCCTCTACCTTTTCCACCTCCTCTTCCTCTTAGAAAGTTAGCTTGGCTAGTTGTACCTTCATCTTCATTTACTTGTTGCTTCCCTTTGATATTCTTCTTCTTACCCTTTGAATACATTGCATGACCTGCACTTTTATCACTTTCACCTTTGACATCCTGCTCAAAGGTTAACATATGTCCTAGCAACTGATTTAAATCAGGAGTAAAATGATCTAGTGATAATTCAGTGGACAAAATGAATGGCTTCCATTTGTCATCACCTCTCAAACCTGTGAGGATTTGCCTTACCAATTTATCCTCCTCAATGTCTTCATCAACAGCTCCTAATGCATCTGCAATGTCCTTCATTCTTGTTACATAGTCTGAGATAGATTGAGAGGCCTTCTTCTTGAAAGTGGTAAATTCTGCGCACAAGGATGCCTTCCTAGACTTTGTGGTATTTTGGAAATGCTCCTCCAAAGCATTCCATATATCACTTGCACTTTCAAGACCTCTAATATGAGGTAGCAAGTAGTCATTGACTGCCATATAGATAATGCTCCTATCTTGAGCATCTCTCTTCATCCAATTCTTCAAATCTGATAATTCCTCCCTAGTTGGAACACTAGGATCTATGAACTGAGGCTTTGCTTCTTCACCTGTGATGTAACTTATCAAATCTTTGCTCATAAAATGAGCTTCCATCCTCATTGACCATGCTGGATAGTTCTCTCTATCCAACTTGTCTATTTGAAGAGAATCTCCCATCCTTTCTTCACCTGTATATTGAGTTCTTCAAACTTTATGAGTAATAGATGTACATTTACTTTGAATAATATTCCTTTTGTCTTCCTTGATGTCGTATGACCTCCTTCTCAAGCTTTGCCCTCATTCTTTCAACTTTTGAACCTTCAGATGTTGAATTCTTTGCAGCTACAACAGTCAGGATCCTCCTTCCTTCAATTTTGATACTTCCTGCTCTGATACCACTGATGGAGAGTGTTAATCTCCAAAAGAACAAGCTACTCTTGTAGTTAGAGCACCTCTATAACAAGAGTAACTCAAATATTCACCAATTTTAGAGGATCAATGATCAATTATGAAGATTTTGAAAAATCTATGAAGAAGATGACTACACAGAAAGTCTGCTGCACATAACTCTCTCATTCACTTATCAAATGTGTAAAGTTTTTTATAAAACTTTGCACAAGGTGTCACCTATAGTTTCCTCACCTCCTCCAATTTGAATCACTCCAAAAGATTTAGTAGATCGTGAGAAATGATCTCAACAAGTTACCTATGTCTAAAACTGCTCTTCTGAGAAGTCAATTTAGACACCTGTAACTAGATGGCTTACCTTCTAGCTTAAATTCTGACTCCTTACTCATGCAAAACTTTAAACTGTGCATAGAGAAATGATCAAATCATTGACCATGGAGATTGCGCTTGTTTCAAGAAACAATGAGCACTTCTTCACATATGAATGTTCCTACTCATAATTCTCACAGCCTGTTTACAATTAGGCTCTCAAAATTTAACCATAGACTCATTAACTATAGACTTAGACATCTACAAAAGGATTCTTGAAATGATCAAACACAGAAGGAGAATGCACAGAAACAACGAGCACAATTTTCATCCATTCCTGAATGAATTTTACAACTGAGTGATGATAGATATTCTACTCACTTCTAAGATGTCTAATGACTCTAATTCTTCTATATTCTTGTTCTTAAATAATCTCTCCTATATGCCCCGACATTTTTCCATAGTATATATAGGCAAATATTTTCAAGCTCACGACTATACAAAAGTATAAGTAAACTATCTCTGCATTAATGTACATATGTGTACATCTCTTTCAATTTATGAACATGCACTTCCTCCATGCTTCATACCTTGAACTTTTCTTCAATCCTTGACTTCCAATCCTTCATTAAACTTCAATTGTTGATTGCCCTGCACCAACAATACATACATACATACATACACACACACATACATACATACATACATACATACATAGATAAATAGATAGATACATTCATACATACATACCATACATACATTCATACATACATACATACATACATACATAGATACATAGATACATAGATAGATAGCTAGATAGATAGATAGATAGATAGATAGATAGATAGATAGATAGATAGATAGATAGATAGATAGATAGATAGATAGATAGATAGATACATAGATAGATAGATAGATAGATAGATAGATAGATAGATAGATAGATAGATAGATAGATAAATAGATAGATAGATGGATAGATAGATATTTAG
>CM035439.1:45691494-45758994 GCA_020310875.1 Ceratopteris richardii | reverse complement strand
GGAAGGTAACTCCCATCATGGTAATTCAACTAGTGCTCTATATGCAGATAAGAAGGATAAGAAGCAGAAAGGCAAGAAGAAGGAAGAAGATGAAGAAGAGACTTCCCAAGCCAACTTCACAAGCAAAAGGAAGTGGAAAGGGAAGAAGAAAGGACCAAAGCAAGACAAAGCCAAAGGTTAGAATGTTCAACCTTGTGCCCTTCGCAATAAGACCAACCACACCACTCAAAAATGTTGGTTCAATGGGAAGACCTAGAAAGGAAGTGGAAGAGGTGGATATGGCAACAATAGAGGTAGAGGTGGACACAACTTCAACAATAACAATAGAGGCTATGATAGAAGGGACTACAACAATTATTCAGAAGATCAACCACATTAAGACTCATTGCTTCTCATGAATCTAAGCCACAAAGAAGGTAAAAAAGATGATCATTTGTTCTACATAGATTCAGGATGTTCGAATCATGTTGCAAGCAAAATTGATCTTCTATCTGATTTGGAAAGTCCAAAGCATAGACATGAAGTACAAACAGGGGATGACACAAAGCACAATGTGGAGAAGATTGGTAGTTTCAAAGCTTCCAATGGCAGGAAGAACATTCTAAGTAAGGTTCTCTATGTACCCACTATCACTAAAAACCTAATTAAGTGTAGGAAAAATAGTTGAAAAAGTCTTGCATGTTCAGTTCACCCAACGTGGAGCTTTTGTGGAAGATCCATGTCAAGGCTTCAAGAAGATAGCTAGAGGTGAGAAGCATGGTAGGCTCTTTACCTTTGAAGTAGGAGAAACCAGGAACATAGCTCTATTCACTTTTGGGTCTCAAACCCTAAGTGAGCTTGAAGTGTGGTATAACAAACTTGCTCATGTAAATGAAAGAACCTTGAAGGATATATGCAGGGATCAAAGTGTTTTAGGACTGCTAAACATATCAAAGCAATACATGATCAACAGGTGTGATGCATGTCAGATTGGGAAGGCACAAAGACAACCATTCAACCACAAAGGCTATATCCACAACAACTTATTGGACTTAGTACATACATATGTATGGGGACCAAGTCAAGAACCTTCATTGGCAAGATCAAGGTATTATGTCTCATTTATTGATGAGCATAGTAGATGGACTGCTCTATACTTTATCAAGAGTAAGATTGAAGTGTTTGATTGCTTCAAAAAGTATCTCGCACATGTGGAGAATCATACAGGTAGATCACTCAAGAAGCTCAGATCTGATGGAGGGGGAGAATATTTCTCCAAAGAGTTTGATGAGTTCTTGCAAGATAAAGGCATCAAAAGGGAAGTGACTACTAGGTACTCTCCTCAACTAAATGGAATCACTGAGAGGAGAAACAAGACATTGGTTGGATTAGCCAGAACAATGCTTGAAGAGAAGAAGTCACACATTATCTATGGGTAGAATCTATTTCAAAACTGCTGTGTATCTTTACCATCCGAATCACTTCAAGGTATGACTCCTTATGAAGCATGGCATGGAAGAAAACCTAGTCTTGGACATTGCAAGGTTTTTGCTTGTTTAGCTTATGTTCATATGCCATCACAAATAAGAGGTAAGCTAGATGAAAGGGCAACAAAGGTAGTGTTTATTGGATACAATTCAACTCAAATGGGTTACAGGTTCTATAATCCTTCAACCAAGCAATTCACTACAAGTAGAGATGTTGTGTTTGAAGAACACAGGTCTTGGTATGATGAAGACAAACAAAAGGTAACTCTACCATATGATCTTGATTATGATTCTCATCAATTAGGAAGCAAGCATGATACACAGGTTGGTTTCAATGTGGCTGAATCAAAAGGTAGTTGGTTGCAGATGGGTGTATAAAGTTAAAAGAAATTGAGATGGATTAATTTGCAAGTACAAGGCAAGATTAGTTTCCAAAGGAAACATTCTCACCAGTTGCAAAGATGACATGATAAGTGTAGTTGTTGCAAGGAATTGGAGGCTCCTCCAACTTGATGTGAAAAATGCATCTTAAATGGTTCGATAAATGAAGAGGTATAAATGTCACAACCACCAAGTTTTGAAAACCCTAATCATGCATCTTATGTTTGCAGACTGTGTACCTCAGTCATGAAGCCTTAGGGACTTGTGTCGATGAGACTAAATCTCAATCACCCCACAAGTGCGTATAGTGATGGATCGATGCATGTTTAATTATCAATCTGAGGAACCACATGAACCAAATGTATGAGGACATGTGCGCACATGAGGAAAAGTGAAGTGGTTGAGCTACAATGCATGTGAAAAGACTTATCTACCTCACCAACTCACTAACTCCTTGAAAATGCATGCCACGATACCATTTACAATAGTAATCACAAATTCGAGCTTTTCTCCCAGCTCAGAACTCCGAATATGGCCAGTAGCGGGTTCCTTTTGAAGTTCTCAACAAGACACATCTAGCTTGGTAAAAATACTCGAATCTAACAAATCCTCTTCAAGTTATGCACAAAACAGTGAATGGCGGGAAACACCAACACTCGCTCTACAACTCATGGTGGCTCACACACACACACACTACAATCCTTTGAAAATGGTGGGGAGGGGTAGCTTACAATCCTACACACACATTCCAAGCATCACACACACACACCAAAGATCATAGAGAAGGTGGAAATTAGCAGGAAAGTAGCAAATTCCAATCCTTCTTCACAATGGCAAAAAGTTCTTACAAAGATTCAAAAAGTGACTTATATACATGTGCCCTAAAAAATGGTCCTGTCACACAAGAGACCGGCACTTTATTGACTACTCCCTAATTTCCTACTATTTTACAAGAATTATGTTACAAGGATTTGGGGTTTATGCATATAGAGGACTCCTGTAGTGCATTTACATAGGTTCGAGGGAATTTCATAGGAATTCAGAAGAACAAAATTTGTGCCCATTAATTTGAAAATTTTTGGAGCTCCTGTTTTGTGCCTCTTTTGTCTACAACACTCTCCCCCTCTTTGTCTCTATCATCCCTTGACAGGCTTTGCTTCTTTTCTGTAGCTTGTCTATAGTTGTAGTCAATCTGGCCTCTTCTTTTCTTTTAATTGCATGCAACCCTTGGAGATGAACTACAATCGATTTGTAGTTTATCTCACCAATAACCTCTTTAACTTTGGGTTTTTGTGTTAAATCAAGCTGCCACACACACAACCAGTGAAGATGGACTACAACAACTTTGTAGTCTAGTTTTCCAATCGCCTCTTTGTGTTTGCACTACAAGCACCATACGGAAGTTGTGAAGGTATGGATTTATAGCCTTCAATCTGGACCTTCCGAAGATCAAGAGGTTGAAGCACCTTCCTAGGCTGAGGATCTGTTGGATGTCTTCTTGCACTTCTTCATGAATAATTGTTGGCCTTGATCCGTCCTTGCCTGTGGTGTGCTTCACACTGTTGTGTTTTCTAGAGCTTGTTTACTTCTTTCCACTCCATGCATCACTTGGTCGGCCTTACCTCCCTTTTAGGTTGGCATTATGTTTTAAAGGCCTTGATCTTAAATCTTCTTTCACATCCTCTATGACCTGATGCATTGCTTTGCCTATTCATTTCTTTCCACTGTATGCACGTGGTGGATGAGGAAGCTGTGTGCAACCTCCCATGAAAAGTCCTGGTCATTATCTTTCTTTATTTCCATTCCTCAAGACCTAGTTCTTTGGTGTTGTCGCCTGATGCGTGCCCCTACAGGGCTTTGGGCAGTGGGTTGTTGTTGGAAGCAGCCAGAGGCACAGACGCCACGGAAGCATGTAAAGACAGAGCAGGGAGCCAGTCGGATCAATTTCTCAAACAAATATGTTTTTTATCACTTCTCAAAACATTCAACAGTGATTTTTATCACTAATTGTAACATATGTAACATAGAAAACCCCATTTTGTAATCCATAGCTCCATTTTGTGCAAGCCGAGGAGTCCTCGAGCTTGAGGAGCTTAGGTAGAAAGCGCGTACCAATTTTCGTTATTTTTAGACATCGTTTACCCTTCCAAATAGCCTCTAGGACCTATTTTTTAACTATGCCGGTCACTAGATGTGAAACCGGTCAAAACTAGTCTAGAAACTATAAAAAGAGCTAGAGAGCTCATTTTTGAGGTTGGTTCATTTTAGCTTGTTTGAGATTAGAGCTAGTTTGAGCTTGTAAGAGTGTTCTTGAGTAATAGAGCTAAGTTCCTACCTTCCATTGTGTCTTGCTTGTCTCTTCATTGTGTGTGTATGTGTGTGTGCATCTTTGTGCTTCTCACCTTCACTCTCACATCGTCTCACATTCACGATCTTCATATCACTCCTACCTCTCCCACGGATTGACATTAAGGAGGTGAAGTTTCTTAACGTGGTTCTCACCATTGTGCTAGAGCAACACCAAATTTGGCGCCGTTGCCGGGGATCGAGTCTAGGACGAATGTCTGATGGTAAGAGTATAGCAAGAAGTGGCGTTGGAAGGTAAAAATTTCAGTTTTTGTGGTTGTTTTTACTTAGTTTTTAGTGTTTTTCACCTCCCCCACACTCCATCTTCATCACCGCATCATCATCTTCATCTCCAAAAAAATCAGAAAATTCACCATATCCACCCATTCTCCTCATTTCCCCTCATTTGTGCATGCGAGAGAGCGAGAGAGAACTTTTGTGCTTGTGTGTGCTTGTGTTTTCTTGAGTTTTCTTGCAGGTACAGAGCTTCAGAGCATCAGGAGAGCTTCCAAAAGGTAAAACATGTACTTTCTGTCAGAAATTTCCGAGTAGGGCGGACCATCGCGATGGTCTGCAACTTTCGGACTTTGAGGTAGGCGACCACACCACGAGGAAGGCGATCCCTGCGCATACACGGAACCATTTTTGCATTTCAAAAATTCATTGTTTGGTGGACCATCGCGATTGGCTCAGACCATCGCGACGGTTCAACTTTTGGACCATCGCGACAGCCCAAAATCGGACCATCGCGATTGGCTCAAGCCATCGCATCGCGGACCATCGCGACGGTTCACTTCGGACCATCGCGATTGTCCACCGTTGACCGTTGACCGCGCCATCGCGATTGTCCGCCTGATCACGCCATCGCGACGGTTCATTTTTTGGACCATCGCGACGGTTCGACCTCACGCCATCGCGATCGTTCATTTCGGGCCATCGCGACGGTTCGATTTTCGCGCCATCGCGATTGTCCACCTGATCACGCCATCGCGACGGTTCACCTCGGGCCATCGCGATTGTCCATTTTTCGCGCCATCGCGACGGTTCACTTCGGACCATCGCGACGGTCCATTTTTCGCGCCATCGCGACGGTTCACCTCGGGCCATCGCGATTGTCCAAATTCCACGCCATCGCGACGGTTCGCTCGGACCATCGCGACGGTCCCAGACCATCGCGATTGCCCACCCCCATCGCAAATTTTGGACTTCAATTTTTGACCAATTTTGAGGGTATTTTTGGAAAATTTTTGGACCATTAGACTCATAGGAGACCCCTTAGCTCATATTTAAAGGAAAATTGGATTGTCAGTTTTTACCCCCCAGGGCCTGAACGCTCATAACTTTTTCATCCGAAGTCCGTTTTTTGAGCTTAATAGCTCGTTAGAAAGCTCGTGACGAGTGCTACGTGACCTGAACTGTTTTTTTCATAAAGAATACATCTATTTTTGGATAAGCTATTTTGAGGTTCACCTAGTCTGGGACTAGGAAGTCAGGGGGCACACATTGAAAATTTGAGCTAAAAAGGTGTATATACTCAAGTGTTTAATCATCTTGTGAATTGGTCTAACATTGGAATTTTCCAGGTCTAGCAAGGGCAATCCAAGGCTAGCAAGCAAGGCAGTGAAGACAGCAGAGCTTGGGAAGCACGGCTTCTTAGGCAACAGGGCATCAGAGCAACCAGAAAAGCCGACTCGAGGTTGGAAGATTACTCAACCCCCTCAGTCAATTCTTAGCTTAGGATAAACGGTAGCATTGTGGATTAAGACGATAGGAACGCCTCAAGTTCAAGATACCTAATTCTATCAAGTTTAAGACTCAAAGTAAAGGTGTGTGTGACGAAAACCTAAAGAAAAGAACCTAAGTCTGACGGAACGAGAACCCAAAACTATAACGGAAAGTCGAATTCCTGACGCATACATTAAGAAAAGAATCCAGAGAAAATTAAAAAGAATCAAGAGAATAATAACAAAGGACCATTGACGATCTAAGTGTGCGATTGAGTGAGCAAGGAAGAAAATTAATGAACCTTAGATCAGGCAAACATATAGGTAAGTCGGACCGACGAAGCCTTAGATCATCAGAGGCTAGTGTAAGAACCACTGCACGATCTTGGGCTCAGCAATTGAATAATAGTTATCCCTACGAGAGCTCAGACACTAGCGAATCAGAAATGGCATTCAGCGCAGACAGACCAGCAGGAGGATCTCATGTAGCATACCTAGAAAAACCTGAAGGACCCTATAGAATGCAATTAGAGTTTCTCCGAACCAACCGATTAGGTGCTCGCATCTATGAAGATGGTTTGCGAAGGCAAGTGGTGCAACTGCACAACCCTGATCAACCCATTGGATTAGAGAGACCAGTGGTGAAATTTGAGAGAGACGCTTACATAGACAAGGAAGGAACCATGTATGTCCTAAGTACGCAACCAAACGATACTAATGAGTTTGGCACAATCCAATTAGAGACAGAAGGGAAATTTCAAGGAAAAGAACCGTTAGAAGAACCTAGAACACCGAGAGGGAAATCCGTATTAACAAGAGTAATCATCCCAGAGTGGATCCCTCAAGATAACAGGAGCACAGAGTTGTTCGTAAATAAAGAAACAGACGAAGCCTTTTGGAGGTACAGAAAGGAAAACCCCAGTGAGGTAGGCATCATTACAATTTATGAATTCAAGGACCCAGCTACACCTGGAAAGGTTGTATACTTGGATGAGGCTTCAGAAAGAGTCTTTGTGGTGCCTGAGCGCGCTAAAAACACCTACACTTGGAGAGGTGAATTGATATTCCCTCCATCCCGAACAAACATGAATGCAAATCAACAAGGGGCAGGAACATCCTCAGCCCATGGAAATCAAAGAGAAGGAAATCACGAGAGACCGGAACTAAGCTTCACTCATCCCATAGGGAGAGATAGAACAACCACGGATCGACAAAGAGAACATGGAATACCAGGTGGTAGAGATGATTTTCCTCTACCTAGACCACGTGAACATGCAAGAGTATTGAGACCCACACAGTTAGTAAAATCAATGAAGAATTACTTTGATGGGACAGGAGATCCCTATGACCATGTCGCAGAATTCAAGCAAGTACTAAGAGCAGAACAAGTTGAAGACATGTTCACGCAGTACAATGCATTTGGACTAACGTTAAAGAATACAGCTTTAACTTGGTTCCAACCTTTGCAACAAAGGCAATTTAGGGACATCCATCACCTTTTGGAGGCATTCATCACTGAATTCTCTAAAAGTGGGATAAGACATGATACGTCTTCGTTGATTCATAGCTTTAAACAGACCCATCAGGAAACAGTTAGACTCGCAGGACGTAGATTTAGACAATATGTTGAACGATGTCCAATGCAAGAGCTACCCTCACAAGCTAAGCAAGTGTCATTGTTTTTAGATGGCTTGTTGAGCTCTAAACTACGCTCCTATGTGTACCTAAAAGAACCCAGAACGCTAGAGCAGTGTGTAAGAATTTGCATAGACATTGAGGACAACTTAGGAGACGAGTTGGAACTCTCAAAGGTCTATAAGGACTCAGACTGTTCATCTCTAGCATCCACGAAATTGTCTAGCTCGATAGAGGACCTAGCAGAGAAAGTGGCCCAGAAACTAGGAGTTTCTAGTAAACCTAGGGAGTTTACAAACAAGCGTTGTTACACTTGTGGTGGTGATCATATGGCAAATGTGTGTCCCAATGCACCACAACCACAAGCCAATCCTAGTGGAAAATACTGTACAATTGAAAGAAGATACACAAATCATACGGCTCAGGACTGCCCATACAACAAACAGACCGTGAGACAGAACTACCCGCAAGCATACCAGCAGCCGGGTAGGTATCAAGGCCAATACAATGCTCAGCCTTATTACTATAGGCCTCCTCAGAACTACCCATACCAGGCGCAACAGAGACCTCAACCTGTCTTAGCTCAGCAGCCACCACCACCAGCGAATGTTATCACAGTCAAATACGCTGCTGCAGAAGAGAACCTAAGTAGGGCCTTAGTGCCTTCTTCGCCTTTGATCACAGAGAGTGACCCACATTCAAACAGTTTTGACTCTACTCATGTAACTAGTCCACCCGCTTATTACACGGAGTCACCAGAACATGTGGAGACATATCATTATGATAGTCCACCAATGGAACCAAGTTGGGAGCCCGACTATGCTCAGGTGAGATACACCACCCCAAACCCACGGCCCCAATTGAGACAACAGAGACCACAGGGCCCTAGAGGACCATGCTTTAGGTGCCAAGGAGATCACTTCATAAAGGATTGCCCACATCCCCCAATAGCAAGGCAATCACAGTACTATAACATACAAGGCTTTTGTGCCGATTGTGGCAAAGAACACATAATCAAAGATTGTCCTAAGAACCCAGTTAACACATCAAATGTGACACCGATCAATGTGATAGGTATTGTGAATAACGCAGATGGATCCAACCATACCTATGTGCCTATCCAAGCTATAACCAGAGCCCAGGCGCTCTTACAGAACCAACAGCTTAATCAAGAGAAGGTAGCTGGAACCAGTGAAGTAGCAGAATCTAGCAGTAAAAAGACAAAATCTTGGAAAGATTCTCGAGAAAGAATTAAGAGAAAATGGAGTAAAAAGATAAGTGAGTTGGAAGGAAGTTTAAAGGAATCTAGAGCCAAAATCCAAGAATTGACCTCACAAGAATTGAATCAAGAGAACCCAGCTCAGAAATCAGGATCAGTGTTAGCGGAACCCATACCGGAAAATCTAGACATGATGTTTCGTGCATATGAGGCTAGATTAAAAGAGGGACCTCAAGTAGCTGAAATGAGTAAGAATTACCCACGAGCTGATCTAGAAATTGAGAGAACTAAACTTTGCATGAAGATGGTAGAACTAGCACAAGCTTTGTTCGAAGCCTCTAGATATCTTAACTGGAATAACATGGCAAAACCGGAGTTACACTTCCAAGGACTAATGGAGAGGCTAGAATATTTGATAGAAAGCAAAGAGAAAAAGGATCAGCATAGGAATCCTATTGTCCCAGAGACACAGGAAAGGAATGCACCATCCCTGTCTCAAGTACCCAATACAGAAAGTCAAGACAATTTGTCTTCTATACATAGGTACTCACATGAATTTTTGAGAGAAATCCAAGAAGAGAAATGGAGAAATGAACAAGAAACTCATCCTCCTATTCAAGAAATAGATGATTTGCAGGAGCAATTTCCCCAAGTTATTCCCTCTATTTACGATGATGTAGAGGAAGAACAACTGAGTGATCACACAGGCTTTGAATCGAATTCTTTACAAGAATTACCTCAGTTCACAGGACCTTGGGAAGCAAAGTCTATTAGTATGAGAGCACCCACGATAATAGTGAGGAATGAAGAATCAGTAATCCCTAGAAACACGGAAGTGATCAAGAATACTAAGGTACAGTGTAACCTTACTCTGGAGGAGTTATTGAAGGTAAAACCAGAATTGTGGAAGCATGTAGCAAATCAATTCCCCGAGCTTGCTATTGCTCCCTCACAAATAGGATCACATAATAAGGTACCAGAGATTCCAGTGGAAAAGATTGGAGATGTGAGCGAAGGAGAGGAAGGTAACACTTATCTTCCGATAACCCATCAGGGCTACACCACGAAAGCCATCTTAGATTCAGGAGCAGGAGTAGCCATAGCTACCACCGCTTTATGGAAACGTTGGGGTAAGCCAGCATTAAGACCCACCAGGATGAAGCTACAAATGGCTGACGGACACATAGAAAAACCATTAGGCTTACTAGAAGGAATATCTCTCACCACTTGTGGTGTAGAATTTGAGCATACCTTTGCCATTTGTGACTTTGCAAAAAACCATGCATATGAGATGATATTGGGACGACCATTCATGCGTCAGTTGCAAATTGTACAAGATTGGGGAACTAATTCGTTGTACTTGCAACATTTAGGAGTGACTACCAAAGTCAATCTTAAAGACTATTCACATAGAGACGTACCCCCAATACAATGGAATACCATCCATAAGACACAAGTAGAGACGGAATCCGTGCACTCATTAGAATCAGATCCTTCTTGGTTGCATGAGGATACTCATTTATGGATGTGTAAAGTAGCCAAACAAGAGGAAGAAAGGTTAGAAGCCAGGACGTTAGGTGCAGAACAACATCCACGAACCCTACAAGATCCAGCCTATGCACCTGTAGTATTCCCTGACGAAGAGTTTGAACCCCATGGTTGGGCAGAAATCCTAGCAACCATGGATGTAGCCATCAATGAAGAACAATGGACTCCCCACTGTGATGAGGATGGCTATGACATTTCAGTTTTCACTATAGAGCCAATCATGTGCGATGCGATTTTAGAAGAGTGTGAACCTAACACTGATGCATTTGAGGATGCAAGCGATTTTGATTTAGAATCAATTATCATGGACCCACCCTTTGCATCAGAGGAAGAATATTTTTACGAAGTAGAGACTCACCCTCAGAGACATGAGGAAGTTATGAATGACGTGAGAATAGCCACTCAAGTGACTACTAAGAATGAAGGCAAGAAAAGAAAGAAGAAGGAAACCATGTCCGAAGAAGAAGAATCTTTATTTGAAGTACCGGAGAATTTCAAGAAATATGAAATTGAAGATAGAAGAATCATGGTACGAATGCCTAATAGAAAGGCGAATGACGGACAAGTATATGATAACCGAGAGAAAACCAAGAAAATAATAGTGGCCATAGAAGGAGAAGAAGAAAAATGTACATACATAGGGCATGATTTGACAACTGAAGAAGAAGAAGAGCTAGTTGCCCTATTACGCGAATATAGAGATGTCTTTGCGTGGAGTTATAAAGATTTGAAAGGAGTAGATCCAGACATATGTTCTCATAGAATCCCTATGACTCCAGATGCAAAACCGACGAAACAGAAACCTTACACGTACAATGATAACTACGCTGCGAGGATTAAAGAGGAGATAGATCGCTTGATAGAAGCAGGATTCATTTACGAAATTGAGCATACGGAATGGGTATCCCCCATTGTGGTAGTACCCAAGAAAAATGGAAACTTGCGTGTATGTATTAACCTTAAAAAAGTTAATGCCGCAACGATTAGAGATAGCTATCCTCTTCCTATCACGGAGCATCTATTGGAAAGAGTTGCGGGCAAGGAAGTTTACAGCTTTCTTGATGGATTTTCAGGCTATAATCAAGTAGCTATTGCTCCAGGAGATCAACACAAGACGGCTTTTGCCACTGAATGGGGCATATTTGCATTTCGTGTAATGCCTTTTGGCTTAACAAATGCACCCGCCACTTTCCAGCGACTCATGTGTCATGTGTTTAAAGAATTTTTACGCAAAAGCTTGGAAGTTTATGTCGATGACATATGTGCTCATTCAAGTGTAAGACAGACGCATATCCCAGAGTTAAAGCAAATATTTGACAAATGTCGAGAATATCAGGTTTGCTTGAACCCAGAAAAATGCGTTTTCATGGTCAGACAAGGCAAAATTCTAGGACACATTGTGTCAAAGAATGGAATCTCTACGGATGAAGAAAAGGTGAAGGTAATTGCAGATTTACCTAGACCAACTAATGTGAAAGAGGTACAGGCATTTATGGGCCATTGCGGTTATTATAGGAGATTCATACACATGTATGCAATCATAGCCAAGCCTTTGTACTCTCTTTTAACCAATTTTGAATGGACAGATGAATGTGAAAATTCATTTAATGAACTTAAACGACGCTTGTGCTCGGCACCTATATTAACAACCCCAGATTGGAGTAAGCCGTTCCATGTACATGTGGACGCATCCAATTATGCCATAGGATGTGTGTTAGCACAACCCACGAGTGAAGGTAACATAGATCTCCCCATAGCCTACGCGAGCAGACAATTGAACGCAGCAGAAAGGAATTACACCACGACGGAACGAGAAGGATTAGGGATGATCTACGCAGTAAAGAAGTTCAGGCACTACTTGTTGGCCAACAAATTCAAGTTCTTTACAGATCATCAAGCCCTATTATACTTAGTCAACAAACCATGTAACACGGGACGACTAATACGTTGGTTTCTATTACTCATGGAGTACGATTTCGAAGTAGTAGTCAGGAAAGGAAAGACACATCTTAGAGCTGACCACCTTTCAAGATTAACATCAGGAGAAGCTCCTCAAGGAGTAATGGATGATCTACCAGATGCATATTTGTTTAATCTTGAGATAGCACCAGAATGGGCTAAGCCTATAGTCCCTATTCTCACCTATGGACCCAAGAACCCTAGGATAAATATCAGAGAAGGAGAGATTACCAAGTCTCAGAGATACCAAATCTTAGCAGGCAGCATATATAAACAGGATAATCAAAAGATTCTTGCTTGTTGTGTAGATGAATCAGAACATGCAAATTGGTTGCAATTAGCACACATAGGTGCACTAAAGCAACATCATTCGAAACATCGAACATTACAGACTCTGCATAGATTAGGAGTATATTGGCCTACGATGGAAGCAGATGTCTACAAGTTGTGTAAAGAATGCCATGTTTGTTGTGGAAGACCACCAGTAGAGCATGCTACTTTATATCATGTGTCTCTCACACCAGACTGGAGTGAACCTTTAGTGACATACTTGAGGACGAACACATTCCCTCAAGGCATGACCTTAGCTCGACAACGTAGTCTGGAGCAGGAAGCTCAAGACTATTCTCTTATTGGCGATAATCTATACAAAAGAGGACGAGATGGATATCTAAGACAATGTGTTCATGAAAGCGATTATCTGAGCATACTAGAGACTGCACACCAAGGTGTTGCAGGAGGTCATTTTGGACCCGATAGGATAACCAAAGCCATCCTCTTTGCAGGATTATGGTGGCCCACTCTTCACATGGATGCTCATACCTATGTTAAGAGATGTGATGTGTGCCAAAGAACTCAGTTTCCGACACGCCGAGATGAAATGCCATTGAAACCCATGATGGGCGGACGTGCATTTTCCAAGTGGGGTATAGACTTTGTAGGACCCATTAACCCCCCTGCAAAAGGTACACATGCGGAATACATTATTGTTGCCACGGATTATCTTACGAAATGGGTAGAGGCAAAAGCCACGAAAAAGAATGATGCACACACAACTGCAAAATTCTTATTTGAAAGTGTCTTTACAAGATATGGATTGCCTATAGAGATAGTGAGCGATCGAGGCACTCACTTTCTAAACCAAGTCATTGAATATTTGTTACAGGATTTTATGGTAATTCACAAGAAATCTGCACCATATCATCCTCAGGCCAATGGTCAGGCTGAAAGCACTAATAAGATCCTTTGTAACGTACTGACAAAACTTGTGAACAACAAACGTTCAAATTGGGACAAACAGTTTTTTACACCACGCTGTTTGGGCATATCGAGTGGCCTACAAGACCGTACTCAATGCAACTCCCTTTCAGATGGTTTTTGGTCAGAATGCTGTGCTTCCCTTGGACTTCTTGATACCGACCCTTAAGGTGGCACAAGAACATCAGTGGACCGGCCATGAATTATCAGCGAGAATAATGGACTTGGAACGATTAGGAGAAACCAGGCTAAAGGCAGCAGCAGGAATATATGCAGCGAAGAAGCGACAGAAAGCATATTTTGATGCACATGTGAAAGATAAAGGCCTAAAAGAAGGAGATTTAGTTCTAGTGTATACACTGAAACAGCACGCACGGAAGTTAGAAAAGCGAGGTTATGGACCTATGATCATTAACAGACTCTCAACAAGTGGAGCAGTACAGTTAGCCACCTTAGAAGGAGACGTAATGCCTAATTATATTAGTGGCTGTAGAGTCAGGTTGTATCAGGAACCTCTTACTGAGGATATGCTTAGACGACTCACGTTGGCAAAGAAGCGTAAGGAGGAAGAAAATAGAATACGAGCGGAAGCTCAGGCAGAAGCAATGGAACGCATTAAACGCATGAAGTTAAGAAGACAAGGACTAGGAAGAGAACATTATAACCATCTGGAAACTACACCCAGATATCCCATGGCCATGTGTCAAGTAAAGTCAACCACTCATCCTAGTATAGTGGACAGGAGACCATTCATTACAGTTAGGCTAGAGCACGGCAACCCTTGCCAAGAGCTAAGGGCTTTAATTGACTCAGGTGCTGCGACTAGTGCGATTAGATGGTCCCACTATAAGGATTCAGGAATAGAAATGCGGCCGATTGAGGCATACCTCATAGGCCTAGGAGGCATGGAAACCCCTTGCATGGGTGAGGTGGACCTTCCTATCCTCATTAAGGATGTGACTATGACAGCGAAGCTACTAGTGTGCCATGATGACGACCTGATAGAACCCCTAATCCTTGGCCAAGATTGGCTATACGATCACTCAGTGGACCTAAATCTTAGACAAGGCTCCTTACAGATTGAAACCTTGGAACAGAAGCGAGTGATACCGCTTGACTTCCCTAATGGCATTCCGCCTGACGGTTGTGACCCTAGACCCTATGAAACGCATGCGACGGAAGACCGGAAGATCTTTAATCAGCTCAGTCACGCTACGTCTACACCGACCCACTCGGTCGTGGCTATAGACAGTTGTCAATCAGAAGGACGACAGAAGATCTTCCCTGGGACTTCCTGCAAACTAGAAGAGACTGTTACCCACCCACAAGGGCAGATGGGCACAATTGGCGGTCAGGTGGGTTGCATCAGCAGCCGAACGAGCACACCACCCTGCGGTGCTCATCCTTCCAAACTTGTTGCGGACTGGCCTAGATTAAAGTTAAATAAGGCATCACTTCCTAATGGGCAGGTCACGCAAGTCTTGGATCTCCCTTCTTTTCCAAAGCAGAGTGTCCATCCGATCTCTCAACTCGAGCAACAACTGAGTCAATCACGACGAAGGAACCCAGACCGACTGCAGTATCGGAGGAAACAACAAGAAAGGCAGTTCAGGCCACCCAAAGGAAGCGGCACCAGACAAATGTGGGTGCCAAAAGGACAAAAAGCACCAAAAAACTCCAGCCAAGCAGAAATCGATAAAAAAAAGGCAGTACAGAAACAGAATCGATATCCACCATCCCCTCGACCTTCTTCTACAGGTCCGAGCATCAGACAAATGTGGATCGCCAAGAAGTACCTTACCCATAAACCCACACCCACGCAGATTTGGGTACCCAAACCATGTATCATAGCTCAAACCATAAGCCATGTAATATATAACCCCCACAACTCATTTCATCCCTCGATACCACCACACACGACACCACCCTCTGCCCCTCAGCAGAAACCCACCACCCACTCCAAGATCCTTAGGAAATGGATACCGAAACGTGTCCAACCTTCTCCCCCTAACCCCATGTCTGATAAAACTACCCCCCCGACTAACATACAACCTCGTACTAAATCACTAACCTTTAAACCTTGTATAAATTCACCCACCATCATCACACATCACTCGTAATCTCATATCATCAAGAAATGTATGCATGATCTGAAACGTATAGGTGTCTAGAGACCTGCACTAGTGCTGCAAGAAACATTGCATCCATCGCATCACAGCACTTGGCTACACGGGTTACGCATCAGTTATGGAAAGGGATTGCGGTCTCACTTTAATGGGATCATAATTAATTTCCATGCTAATGTGTTAATCTTTTGTAGCAGATCTTTCTAATTAGAGCATCAGTCACCATGCAAACCGACGAAGGAACATCCGGAGCAGGCCCCAGTGTAGCGGCTGTGCCCCTCAACGTGCTACGAGCAGAGTCCCACCCGACTGCTCCACCGCCGGAATTTCAGGGATTTCCAGGGCCCATGCCTATCGACAACCCACCCATGGGTTACACCGAAAAGATACACAGGAACTCTCATTGGTTTCAGGGCCTTGCAGGACCCCTTGCGGACGCGGACTTTATATTTGAATCCTCTTTGACATTTGATGACCGCACGTGGGGAAAATACCAGTTTTTCTCCAGAGAGTTCGAAGCCCTACAGAGCACACAGGATTTAACTCATGTTTGGGCCAGAGCAGGCTTCACAGAGTATTTCAGTGATCCTCTGCCCAAACCGGATTTTTACAGGTGCTATTACTTAATCACTACCCTACTGGCCTCAGAGAATAAGGACATCCCAGGGACCTTCATATTGCCTACTCTAGTGGATGATCCACCTTACAAAAGGTTTTACCTATCTAAGGATTTAATCAGAGCGGCCATCAAAATTCATGGCACCCACACACCCACAGATCGAGAGAGATTAATTCCAGAACCGATGAAACGTGGGGATGTCACGAAGTGGGAGGAGATTTCGGCAATTACACCTGAGCTGTCGAAGCCACTAAGGATATGCATGCAACATTTTGCGTTTCCCGCTCAGGATAGATTTACCATGCCCCATAAACGAATCTGGTTCGGATTGTATTTGGCATGCACGGGACCTCAAACTGTTGATCTGGCAAGCTGGATCATAGACCAAATGTATCTGGCACAGCACAGATGGGAGCACAAGAAAGTACTTAATGGATGTTGTGCACTCACTAGAATTGTGTATATGTGCTTAGCATATGACTTGCCCATTGAGCGTGCATTAACAGGAGAAGAGCTGAAGGCATTCAAAGGAACGGCGAAGAAAGCCAGGAAGCCCAGTAGAACACGGGCAGGTAAGCGCATGAGAGGCACTATTCCTTGCCTTCAAGTGCCAGAGTCGCCATCACCACAACCCTCTCCAACACAATCACCGACAGAAGCCGCTCCCACAGTGCAACCTATTCGCATAAGGTTGTCTAGACCAGTGGTCACGGAGGGCACTACTAGTACAGTTGCACCTCAGGCAGCTACACCCACAGAACCCACCACCACGACAGCAGAAGCTCCCACCACTATTGGTGCGGAAGCCTTTTCTTTCCCAATACCACACATGGAGGCAGAACCAATAAACACAACATTCGATTTTGAGATGTCGGATGCATTCTCAAATGAGTTCCAGTTTTCAGAGGCACAGATGTTCTCTCAAGAATATGAACGCCCCAGTTACCCTACCACACCGCGGGACCTGCCACAGGGACAAGTTGTGTCGAGCTCTGATGACGAAAGAACAGCCACCGACGATGACGAAGGTGATGACGAAGCCAGCCAGGGCACGCATGATTCCCAAGAACAAGGACAGACAGACGGTCAAGACCAACAAACCGATGCACACGGTGACACCAGCACGCACGAAGAGGAGACTTTCGAAGCAGCAGCGTACACGCTGGCAATTAAGAAATTATATCGTACGATGGAGAAAGTCTGGGCACGGAAGAAATTGACGGAGGAAGAGAGCCAGGCCCTAATCGAACAAGAACTAGTCTCCGAAGGATTTGAAGAAGTCTACATCAGAGGGTTCAGAGAACTGGTCCAATCCATCGGCCCGGTCGAAGCACTGAGGTATTTACAAAGGAAGCCACTCCCCCAATATGACCCTCGCAGAGTTCGCCTGCTATCGAAGCCCGGTGAATATATTCGAGTTCCGGTAGGTGCTCAATCATCCCACCAAACACAAGATGCACGCCTACGGCCGGAAAGATCCTTCACCGAAGAAACCATCCTAGTCGACTCCCCACCACATACTACCGTTGTACATACTACCACTATCCTTGAAATAACATCCACACCATCTACTCCTCTCTCACCTCATGTTTCACCAACCCATCCTGTATCCCCCGCACACCCTACTGCTCCTCCCACATCCACACCAGTTCACGGCAACATAGCCACCACCTTTGCCCCACCCATTCAGGCCGCCACGCCCGTACCCACCCCACCTCATCCACATGATAACCCCTTCATCCCTTCATCCTTCCCATCCTTTCCCCCACCTTTAAGACACCCTTTCACCTTTCTAACCCCACTAACCTTCTCACCAGTTTCACCTCCTCAACCCACCATAACCCCTATTTCCCCTTTTTACCAAGCTGCTCCAACCATTCCCCCTGTAACTTACTCTACATTTGTAAATCCCGTCTTCACACCGACACAACCACCCACTTACACACCGCTTTTCACAGTCACAGCAATTGACACGTCCAATGACATGGACATCTCACCACCCACCGCACCAGCACCCACTACACTCACAGCACCATCATATTTAGGTACGTCACAATTTTCCACGATCACCACTGCATCCACATTCCCAACCCCATTCCCCATTCCCGTTGCATCTACTTCTACTGCATCCTCACTTAACACTTCATTACTATTATCGCCCACCATAGACACCGCACTTCATCAAATGTTCACATGCATGACACAAGTACGAGATGAGTTTGCATCTCTTGGCAACAACTATCAACAGCTGCAGAGGACGACAAATGAATTACAGTCGCAGCTTAATTCATTATCGATCGAGAATGCCTCGTTAAATACGCGACACCAAGAACTAAGAGAGGCATATCATAAGCTAGAGCTAGAAAGTGAAGAGAAGACAAAAGAAGCCACTGCTGATCTGGACAACCTGCTTCGAGCCCAAACAATTAGGAACGCGACGCTGACCAGAAATATGGGCCTACTCAGGAGACACCTAGCCGCAGCCCAGGAGGAGAACGTGAGACTCCAAGCGCAGAATAGAGAAAATTTGGAAGCGGCATTGGACCATCCGGAACAACCATTAAGTCCGAGCAGATTCAAGGCAATCCCATCCGAATCGATGCGGATGTTGCTAGATGACCACGTTCGACTGCTAGAGGACTACGATCGAATGAACGAAGAGCATCAGAAGCTAAAAGAAGATCACAAATTACTACAACTCAGAGAACCGGCACCACAACAACTACCAGTGGCAACAGAAGTACCAGAACCTGTGGACCCCTCTCCTGAACTCATAGAGGAACTCAACGCACTACGGGCCCAGGTAACCACTCTTCAAGCACGCATAGATGTATACGAAGCACCACCACGGCCTGATTCCCCACCGGAGATCCCAGCTGACGACGCGAACATAACTATTCCGGTGGAGGAAACGTTTGAAGAAGCATACGAGCCCATACCCATCCCAAGCGGACAAGTCACGGCCGAAGGCCAGATGACCTATGAACTTCCTACCCCCGCGTGGATGAAAACGATTGAGGAACTTGGAACGACACATTCAGCAAGAGTAGAGGCCCAGCTACATGCTATGGCCATGATCGAAGAAAGAATTTTGCAATCTCCCTACTTTGCTCAATTGGCCCCACGAAGGTATATATCCGGGCATGAGATACAATACAAACCGTACTTTATGCTAATGGCCGAATACCAGCTGGCCATAGAGAAGCGAACTGGCAAGAAGCCATCACATGCAACTCAATTTGAGCCTGAAGACTTGCCACTGGATGCGCAACAAGGCACTATTTATCAACCAGATTGGCGTACACGTCTTTTACAGGAGTACCCTGAAATGATGAGCACATGGGTTAAGGCACCTTTACATTTAAAATACAATCCGTGTTGGGGACCAGTGCCACGACGCCGCTCCTGGACTGCCTTCGCTATCAAAGTACAAAACAATAAGCAGTGCCAAGATTGGCTGAATTACCCCTATTTTAAGCCACCCATCGAGTTACCAACTATTGGCTATATGATGGCTACAATCCGTCACTGGCTCCCTCGCTTGAGATATATGGATGATATAGCAGCGCATATGACTGTCAAGATTTTTGACATGATGCAAATGATATTTAAAGTCTTCCGGCGAGTCAAAGCACCACATGTTAACACCCCGGGCTTTGAGCATGGCAACTTGGATCTCGCATATGACATGAGTACGACGCCATCGCTCCGGGTGTGTTACGCCTGGCATTGCAGAGTCAAGTACTTACCGGCGTGCTACAAGCAGACATTTGAAGAGATGTTCACCACCGGATTTTGGGAATACCACTCTGAAGTGTTCATCAGCAGGCCGACCCACTTATTGCACTTATTTGCCTGTGAACAGTTGGTGTATTCCACGCATTACAGACTCCCACCATCCAATGAACCGCAACCTATCGACTGGGAGAAACTCGAGGCTGATCTAGCCCGAGGCATTCGTATATCAGAGCACACCCTCGCTCAAGACCTACTACAGAACTACATCCGGCAGACCGCACAACAAGGTTCTGTCAGGGACGACAGAAGCGAGAGGGAGGGGGGTGTTGGAAGCAGCCAGAGGCACAGACGCCACGGAAGCATGTAAAGACAGAGCAGGGAGCCAGTCGGATCAATTTCTCAAACAAATATGTTTTTTATCACTTCTCAAAACATTCAACAGTGATTTTTATCACTAATTGTAACATATGTAACATAGAAAACCCCATTTTGTAATCCATAGCTCCATTTTGTGCAAGCCGAGGAGTCCTCGAGCTTGAGGAGCTTAGGTAGAAAGCGCGTACCAATTTTCGTTATTTTTAGACATCGTTTACCCTTCCAAATAGCCTCTAGGACCTATTTTTTAACTATGCCGGTCACTAGATGTGAAACCGGTCAAAACTAGTCTAGAAACTATAAAAAGAGCTAGAGAGCTCATTTTTGAGGTTGGTTCATTTTAGCTTGTTTGAGATTAGAGCTAGTTTGAGCTTGTAAGAGTGTTCTTGAGTAATAGAGCTAAGTTCCTACCTTCCATTGTGTCTTGCTTGTCTCTTCATTGTGTGTGTATGTGTGTGTGCATCTTTGTGCTTCTCACCTTCACTCTCACATCGTCTCACATTCACGATCTTCATATCACTCCTACCTCTCCCATGGATTGACATTAAGGAGGTGAAGTTTCTTAACGTGGTTCTCACCATTGTGCTAGAGCAACAGTTGTTCTTTTCTTGATGAGATTTTTCTTCATTGAGCCATTTTGGTCTTTGATCTTCTTCTTCTTCTCTTTTGGCTTGATTCTCCCTCCACACGTCCCTCCTCCTGGACTCTGTCATCCTCGATAGGCTTTTTGTGGCAACATACATATGTTTGGATGACTTTTTGCTCTCTATGGTTAAGCAAATTTGATGGAGAGTGTTAATCTCCAAAAGAACAAGTTAATCTTGAATTTAGATCACCTCTATATCAAGATCAACTTAAGACTCCACCAAAGTTAGAGATCATTCATCAATTTATCAAAAAACTGATTATTCTGAAAAATTCAACTTCTCAGAAAAGTCTGCTGCAGATTAATCACTCATTGACTAATCAATCCTGTAAAGTTTTTGACAAAACTTTGTACAATGCTCCGCCTTGAGATTGCGCAACTTTGCCAAGTTAAATTTCTCAAAATGATTCAGTACACACTGAGAAATGTGTGAAACACTTTACCTATGTCTGAAACAGCTTCTCTGCAATGGCAACTTTGACACCTGCAACTTCTTAACACTGGTTCTCCCAAAGTAAATCCCGTTTGATCAAGATCTTTTAGCCATAGATGGCTTATCTTCCAACTTAGATTTTGAGCCCTCACTTGTGTAAAACTTTACACTATGGACTGAGCAATGACCATTTCTCTGAAGATGAAAACTGCGCCAGATTTTACGACTCTTAAAACATTCTTACATATGAATGTTCCTAAACAAAATTCTCTCAACCTGATTACAATTAATCTCTCAAACTCTAGCCATAGATAGATTAGCTATGGACTTAGATATGTGCAAAAGGATTTCTCAAGAGATTAGACACAGAAGGAGCAGACAGCAAAATATCGGGTGCAAGATTTTTCGATTTCTCAGAAAAATTACATCTAAGTGAGGATGAACAATTCACTCACTCTTCATGTGTCTAATGACACTCTCTACTATTCCTTTCTCTCTTCCTACTCACTATTCTTCTTCTGCTCTATTTGCCCCGACATTTCCAACATATTTATAGATGAATATATACAAGTGTATGACTAGACAAAAAGTATAAGTCAGCTAATGTACATATGTGTACACATCTTTGGATTTCTGAATATGTCCTTCCTTCAACCTTCTGAATTTATTCTTCTCTTGACTCCTTGAGTTCATTCCTTCATAATCCTTCAATTTATGATTGTCATGCACCAACAGCTCCCCCTCAATCATTAATTGAGGTTCTTCTCTATCTTCTTGATTCCTGCCATATCCTTGAATCTTTGTAGCTTTGGTCCATCTAAACTTTTTGTCATCATATCTGCAAGTTGATCTTTTGTAGGAGTGTGTATGACTTCAATCTCCTTCTCAATGACCTTCTCTCTTAGAAAATGATACTGTATTTCAATATGCTTAGTTCTAGCATGAAACACAGGGTTAGCTGCCAAATATAAAGAACTCATATTATCTCCACAAACAATAGGAGTACTTTGAATCACATCAAACACCTTCATAAGTGTCTTTAGCCATATTACCTCCTTTGCAGCTTCCACCATACCTTTATATTCTGCCTCTGTAGATGATAAAGCAACTGTATGTTGCTTCTTAGAACACCATGAAATCAATTTGTCTCCTACATAGCACAAGTATCCATGTGTTGATCTTCTATCATCCACATTACCTGCCCAATCTGCATCACTGTATATCTTCACTCTTGTATCAGAAGTAAACCCATAGTACAACCCTTCTCTGAGTGTACCCTTAATGTACCTAAGTACTCTTTGTCCTGCAATCCAATGTTCCTTTCTAGGACAATGCATAAATTGTGAAAGCACACCAACTGCATATGATAAATCAGGCCTTGTCAATGTAGCATAAATCAAGCTACCAACTAAACTTTGATAAAGTTTCATATCTCTGAACTCTTCTCCTCCAAACCTAGACAACTTATGGTTCACTTCCAAGGGTGTAGGTGCAACCCTGCAATCTTCCATTTTAAACTTGGTTAGCAAATTCTTAAGATACCTTTCTTGAGTTACATATACTCCATGTTGAGTATAAGAAATCTCCATTCCCAAGAAGAATGATAGGTTCCCCAAATCACTGATTTTGAACTCTTTCTCCATCTGCCTCTTGATCATTTGTATCCCTTTATCATTTGTTCCTGTAAGTATTATGTCATCAACATAAATACACACATAAATGAATCCATCTTCACTTGCTTTGACTAGCAAGCTACTATCTGCCTTTGATGCTTGAAATCCAAGATCATTCAAGAATTTTACAAGCCTATAATTCCATGCCCTTCGGGCTTGCTTTAGTCCATACAAAGCTCTCTTGAGCTTACACACATAATTTGGACTTACTTGGTCTTTGAACCCATCTGGTTGCTCCATGTACACTTCATCTGAAATGTAACCATTTAAAAAAGCATTTTTAACATCTAGTTGAGACAACTTCCAACCTTTGCAAGCAGCAATTGCTATGAGAGTTCTGATGGTTGTCATTTTTGCCACAGGACTATAGGTCTCATCATAGTCCACTCCATATGTCTGTGCATATCCTTTCACAACAAGTCTAGCTTTATACCTAGACACACTTCCATCTGCAAATCTCTTTGTTTTGTACACCCACTTACATCCAATAATTTTCTGGCTATTAGGTTTAGGAACCAGATCCCAAGTCTGATTCTCTATCAATGCATCATACTCCTCTTGCATGGCTTCTTCCCAATTTCTCTTGCCCTTGGCTTCATCATATGTAGATGGATCTTCATCTGCTTTTACCAAATAAGCATAATCTTTAGTAGTCAAGAATGAGGTGTCATAGCTATACCTTGTAGGTTGCCATTTGTGCCTAGTTGACCTCCTAACTTCTGCACTTCTTGAAGTCTCTGGTTCATCACATTCTGGATCAAACCTTGGCCTCTCTTCAGCTTCAACCTGTACTTCATTATTCTCACTCTCATCAAGTAATTGAATCTTTGCTTTACCTTTTCTTTGATTCACTACTTCTTCATCATCTGCATGTACATTATATTTACCTGCATACCAAGTACTTTGCTCATCAAATGTAACATCCTTAGACACAAGGAATTGCTTTGTGGATGGACTCCACAACCTGTATCCCATTTGTTTATCATCATAGCCAATAAAAACATACTTTTCTGCCTTAGGCTCCAACTTATGTCTCAATTGAGATGGCACATATGCATATGCCAAACACCCAAATATTCTGCAATGATCCAAGGTAGGTTTCTTACCCCACCAAGCTTCATATGGTGTCATACCCTGCAAAGCTTTACAAGGCAATCTATTCACCAAGTAAGTAGCTGTATTAACAGCCTCTGCCCACAAATAATTTGGGCAATTCTTCTCTTTTATCATAGACCTTGCAAACTCAACAAGAGTCCTATTTCTTCTTTCTGCTACCCCATTTTGTTGAGGGGAGTACCTGCAAGTAACTTCTCTCTTTATACTTGCATTCCATAATTAATCATTGAATTCATTTGAAAAATACTCTCCCCCTCCATCTGACCTTAGTCTCTTCAATCTTTGACCTGTAATCCTTTCTGCATAAGCATGATAGTGTTTAAATGTATTAAACACTTCTCACTTTTCCTTAATCACATAAATTGTGATCCACCTGGTAGCATCATCAACATAAATGACATAATATCTTGAACCATTTATACTAAAGTCCTTTGAAGGACCCCACACATCTGTATGAACCAATTCAAGTCTTTCTGAATACATAAACCCATGCTTGGAATAGGATTGCTTCTGAGCCTTACCTAATTGACATGCCTCACATTTGTATGTCATGTGTTGACTTGCAATGTTAGGCAATCCAAGCACTGAATCATTATTGATCATATCTTTGATACCTCTTTCATTAAAGTGTCCAAGTCTTTTGTGCCAAAGATCCAATTCTGACACCTTCTGCTCTCCATATGTGAACATAGCATGTCCAACATTTCCTTGTACCTTCAATGTGAAGAGCCTTCCTTCTTTCTTTCCTGTAACAACCTGTTTATACCCTTGACTAGGGTCTTCAACATAAACTCCATCATTTGTAAACCTTACCTCATATCCTTTTTCCACAATTTGACCTACACTGATCAAATTCTTTGGAATTGTGGGAACATAAAGAACCTTACTCAGAAGAGTGCTCCCATTCTTAGTTTTGACTGAACCAATTGACTTTACCTTATGCTTTGTATTATCACCTGTCTGAACTGTATGATTAATTACATTATGATCTAGGTCAGTCATCAAAGCAATATTTCCACTCAAATGATTACTACATCCTGAATCAATATAGAACACTCTCATGTCCTCATGTGAGGTTTCACATGTATTCATAATGAGAGTCGAATCCTCCTTCTGATCTGATGCATAGTTGTAATAGGTGTTATTGTAGGATTGATTTTGGAAGCTTCTTCCTCCACCTCTTCCAAAAGAGTTCTTACCACCTCTACCTCTAAAATTTCCTCTTTGAAATCTACCACCTCTTGCTCTTTGATTAAAGTTTTGATAATTGCCATTGTTTTGATTATTATGCCAACAATCATGAGAGAGATGATTGGTCTTACCACATATCCAACAAGCTCTTGTGTTATCCTTGTTGTTTCTGCCTCTTCCTCTACTTTTGCCATTTCCTTTGCCTCTCATGAAATTTGCTTGGTTTGAAGTACCTTCTTCTTCACCTGATTGTTGCTTTCCTTTGTTAGCTTTCTTCTTATCTTTGGAGTACATTGCATGACCTGCACTCTTATCAACATCTCCTTTGACATCATTCTCAAAAGTTAGCATATGACCTAACAATTGATTCAAATCAGGAGTAAAGTGATCTAGTGAAAGTTCTGTAGATAAAATGAAAGGCTTCCACTTCTCATCTCCTCTTAGCCCTGTGAGTATTTGTCTTACCAATTTGTCTTCTTCAATATCTTCATCCACTGCACCTAGAGAATCTGCAATGTCCTTCATCTTTGTCACATAATCAGAGATTGATTGTGAGGCCTTCTTCTTAAAGGTAGTAAATTCTGCCCATAGTGAAGCCTTCCTTGATTTGGTTGTGTTTTGGAAATGCTCCTCCAAAGCATTCCAAATGTCACATGCACTTTCAAGTCCTCTAATGTGAGGAAGCAAATAATCATTGACTGCCATGTAGATTATGCTCCTTGCTTGAGCATCCTTCTTCATCCAATTCTTCAAGTCTGCAAGCTCCTCTCTAGTTGGAACACTAGGATCTCTGAATTCTGGCTTTTCTTCATCTCCTGTGATGTATCCTATCAGATCTTTGCTCATAAGATGAGCTTCCATCCTCATAGACCAAGTTGGATAGTTCTCTCTATCCAACTTTTCAATTTGGAGACTATCTCCCATCCTTGCTTCACCTGTAGTCTCAAAGCTTTAACCTTTACAAGAAATAAATGTACCTTTACTTCGAATCTTACTCCTTCTGATCCTTTTGATAGCTTGAATGTGTCTACCTTCAAGTTTTCTTCAACCTTTATCCTTCTGCACCTTCAAAGTGTAAAGATTTGTGTTTCTGCAGTAGTCGGAGTCTTCTTCACTTCAATTTTGACACAACGTGCTCTGATACCACTGATGGAGAGTGTTAATCTCCAAAAGAACAAGTTAATCTTGAATTTAGATCACCTCTATATCAAGATCAACTTAAGACTCCACCAAAGTTAGAGATCATTCATCAATTTATCAAAAAACTGATTATTCTGAAAAATTCAACTTCTCAGAAAAGTCTGCTGCAGATTAATCACTCATTGACTCAATCCTGTAAAGTTTTTGACAAAACTTTGTACAATGCTCCGCCTTGAGATTGCGCAACTTTGCCAAGTTAAATTTCTCAAAATGATTCAGTACACACTGAGAAATGTGTGAAACACTTTACCTATGTCTGAAACAGCTTCTCTGCAATGGCGACTTTGACACCTGCAACTTCTTAACACTGGTTCTCCCAAAGTAAATCTCGTTTGATCAAGATCTTTTAGCCATAGATGGCTTATCTTCCAACTTAGATTTTGAGCCCTCACTTGTGTAAAACTTTACACTATGGACTGAGCAATGACCATTTCTCTGAAGATGAAAACTGCGCCAGATTTTACGACTCTTAAAACATTCTTACATATGAATGTTCCTAAACAAAATTCTCTCAGCCTGATTACAATTAATCTCTCAAACTCTAGCCATAGATAGATTAGCTATGAACTTAGATATGTGCAAAAGGATTTCTCAAGAGATTAGACACAGAAGGAGCAGACAGCAAAATATCGGGCGCAAGATTTTTCGATTTCTCAGAAAAATTACATCTAAGTGAGGATGAACAATTCACTCACTCTTCATGTGTCTAATGACACTCTCTACTATTCCTTTCTCTCTTCCTACTCACTATTCTTCTTCTGCTCTATTTGCCCCGACATTTCCAACATATTTATAGATGAATATATACAAGTGTATGACTAGACAAAAAGTATAAGTCAGCTAATGTACATATGTGTACACATCTTTGGATTTCTGAATATGTCCTTCCTTCAACCTTCTGAATTTATTCTTCTCTTGACTCCTTGACTTCATTCCTTCATAATCCTTCAATTTATGATTGTCATGCACCAACAAAATTTGCTTGACATATCATCAATTCCTTTCCTTGAGTTGACTTTACATCATCATCTAATGCATGCCTATGGTTTGCAAAAAAGCTTAACTCGTATGCCACCAGTCGCACATTTAAGTTAGAAGATATTTTTGCAAAGATCTCCGAGTCCATCTCAAAAAATCCCGTAAAGAATGCTTCTTCGAATGTCTACATATATGGACTCGACAAAAACATAAGTCTGGAGTATATGGTCATGAGCATTAAGCGACGAGGGATAGTAGATAAATAAAAAACTAGTTCATCTGATCCCTGGTTAATTCCGATGAAGTTTGAAAACGTATAATGAGCGCGATGAAATACCTTTATTACTATAAGTAGCATACTCAAAATTTTGTTGGTCATCTTGATGGCTAGATCCGGTATTGTGGCATATTTGGCGATCCAAAACTTGATAGTCTTCACCATGTATTCTTCCACTGGTAAATAGTTACGTGGTGGGCTCGATAATTGTGGATAATTAAGCCATTGGTTATTTAAGCTTCCCTGGTGTTGTGCTTCCCAAAATTGCATCCATGAGCATCTTCGAGGTACTGGGCAAAAATATGGGTTAATTTGAAGCACATATGGTGCCGATTGCTAGTGTACTCATAACATAGGGTTCTTTTCCAAAAGCTTATGTCTCTAGATGGGATCTGCCTTATCAAATTCATCTTGTGTATAGGTAAATGTCTAGATGTTGAACTGCAAATCGCTATCTGGTTCTTTATTGGTGGTCCTCTTTATACACTGGCATGTCTCTTCTTTAAGTAATCCGTAGGGTATATTGAAAGGTTTCAAAATTTGTTCTAGGCTCTTGCTCTCAATCTTTGCCTCTTTCATTACTTTGACCACCTGTTCTTCAAATTCTTCTACATGTTGGGACACCAATAGTGCTTGCTCGTTTCGGCTTAGTTCTGCAAAAACCCAATTATGTCTCTCAGTGTGGGTCTCTGTTTCCTCCCTTATCGGTGAATGATGCATGGGGAGAGAAAGAGGACGTACCTCAATCTCCTCAGTAGCCATTGTAGATCTTGGAACTACTGGTGTCCCCACGGTTACCTATTGTTCTATTTGAGCTTTTAATTTGATGATGAGTTCATCCTTTGCTTTGATTTCATCCGTGGATCACATGATTGCATCCTTGTTCTTCACGAGTTCTTCTCCTATGGCAACAAGTTGATTAGCGTCTTCATTGCATTGTACAAGGAATTTATTCTCTACCATCTTCCACTTTTTCCTGAGTTCATTGGTGTCTTCCATATATCTTTTTTCCCATTCCACTATGATGGCTTTCTCTTTTTTTAGCTGATCTTCATACTTTGTGATTTGATTCCAATGCTTTTGTGCTGCTTACAGTCATTTCAGCTGTTTCGATGGTTTGGTTACATAATATGGCAATCATAAGCTCTTTATTTCTATTCCTTAAAGTGTCTGGTTCCTCCATATATACTTTGATTTGACTTTTGAGCAACTTACTTTGGGTATTCATTCTTTCTTTCTCCCTATCAGATGATTTACTAGACACTTACCTATTCAATTTGGAAGTATGTCCTAAGTGGGTAGAAAAGCTAATTTCAATACTCACCCATGGACCACAACACTCAATTAACAAGGCGATTAGGAAGGAAATTCTGCAATTATGAAACTTACACATTGTAGCAAGAAGTGTGTATCATAGAGAACCCAATGGTGTATTGTCTAGATGTGTAGAAGAAGACGAACAGAAGAACTTGATTGAGCAAGCGCATGTAAACAAATGGAGGATGCATAAGGGAACCCATGGAACTCTAAGGGAATTGAAACGATTAGGAGACTATTGGCCCGATACGCCTAAGGATGTTCATGAGTATGTTGGTAGTTGCACTCCATGTCAAGAAATCACTCCAAATGACTGTTGGTGCAAAGTCCAAGCTCACACATTTGGCTTGAGGTTCATAAAGACATGAAGTTCCATGGAAACCATTGCTAGTGGAAATTTATCCCTTACCTTTGTAAAAGTCATTTTTTGGCTTGAGAATATTTGTAATCACCTACCAAAAAGTCGTGGACTTGTTAGTTAGAAAGGTAACTACTTCATTGAGGGAATATCTCCTAGAATGAAGGATCACTTTTAGAGAGAGCCAAAAGTTGAATTCAAATTCAAATTTGAATACAACACTTATAAAAAGTCATGGTTAGAAGCTTCATCATCCAAGCTCTCCATTGCCATTTTGTATGTGTGTAAGGCCTACACTGTGGCCTACACTAATCTCTATCATCAGGCTATGATTATCAAGCCTATGACCCTGTATAACATTTTTCATTAATACAATACATCTACATTGTTCATCTATGCTCTCTCTCTTATAGTCATTCTTAACTGTCAACTGGTGTTGGTCATATCTCAGTCATTTCTCAACAAATTTCAATAATCTATATCTTATTGGAATTAGCTCAAAGGTATCTACACTTTGACAAATTTTTAAGCAAATCCATTTAGCCGATTGGGAGAAAAATGCATCGAAGCACTCACTAGTCAAACTCTGTAGAGGTCCTAAAAAATTCGGGGTAATGATTTATTTGCTAAAGTGATTGCTCTTTGTATAGTGTATCATTTCAAGTGATTCCACTTGGAATCATTAGCTTACTAAACTAATTAGATACTTCTCAAAGTAATTTCTTCAATCCCTGCTCTACTAATAGCACTGAGCATTACAAGCAGTAGATGTATGATAAGAAATAGAAGGTTTTCATTAAGTCTTCTATTTGGAAGTAGTCTGTTTTGATTCAATCCTTTCATATATCATTTCCAAAGTACATAGGCACTTTTATGGTGTCATTGGAAAGCTAAGAGGGCCCACATATCAATTCTGAAGCTACAAAGGGTTGGTACTAAGCAAAATTTGGCAGTACCTACTCATCACTTGAAGTTTCCATCCATCTATCCCAACAGTGGTATGAGAGCAAAGTTAAGGTAAAATGGGAGATGGTTTTCCTTCTTTCATTGATAAATTGGACAGGAACAACTATCAAGCATGGTCTTTAAGGATGAAGACTTTAAGGATGAAGACATACTTACAAGGAAGGAGCCTCTATGGATACATCTCAAGAGATGAGGAGATGCCCATATTCAGAAGCAAAGGACAACCTACAAGAGGAGAACATGAAAGACTCAACACATGGTGTTTCCAAGGATGCATTAGGAAGGTCCTACTTACTTAACTCAATCTTTGACTTTTTTCTTCCACATATTAGGAACTATAAGACATCCCAAGAGACTTGGGAAACATTGTCTTCTTATTTCTCTTCCAACACAAGGGCCAGGAAGAATCAATTGTGGATTGAATTCACCACTCAAAGAAAGCCACCTAAGCAAGCTATCTCAGAGTATGTGACCAAAGTTAAAGATGTAGTAGCTCAGTTGGCAAGCATAGGAGAAGAAATTGAAGAGAAGCATATTGTAAGGCAAGTAATTCATGGTATTAAAGCTGATGACAAATGGGAGAGCTTCACAATTGCCATGGACTTGTACATGGGCATGCAGATTCCAAACCTTACCACACTGATGGGGCAACTATTCACCCATGAAGCCAAGCTCAACAAGAATGGAGATACATCAAGAGGTAATAGCTCTTCTGCCCTATACACTAATAAGAATAAGCCTAAAGAGAAAGGCAAGAACAAGAAGGTAGAAGATGAAGGAACTACCTCCCAAGCCAACTATGCATGGAGAGGTAGATCATCCAAAGGAAGGGGCAGATGAGGTAAGCAAGATAGGGGGAGACCTTATAACTCCTCACCATGCAATGTTTGTGGTTTATCAAATCATACTACATATGAGTGTTCAGGAACTTCAAGAATCAGAGGGGTAGAGGATATCAAAGAGGTGGATATACACAATCAAGAGGCAGATTCAATCACCACCAAGGAGACAACAACAACTACAACAACAACTACAATAGCAACTACCAAGGAGGATACAAATCCAAGAAGGATTACAACAACTACACAGAGGAGCAAGAAGATTCTCTTATGATTATGAACATGACTTCAAAACCAGGTATAGATGGTGATGACACCAAGCACTCAGTGATTAAAGTTGGAAATGTTAAGACCTCTGATGGAAACAAGAATCTATTGAGTAGGGCTCTATATGTACCAACAATTACCAAAAACTTGATGAGTGTTGGACAGATTGTGGAAAAAGGTTTGCAGGTTAGATTCAACCAATATGAAGCATTTTTGGAAGATCCCAAGCATGGGTTCAAGAGAATTGCCAAAGGAGAAAAGACAGGTAGACTATTCACTTTTGAACTTGAGGATACAAGGAGCATTGCACTTTATAGTTATAAAGATCAAACATTATTAGAGCTTGAAATTTGGCATAAAAGATTAGGGCATATAAGTGAAAGAACTTTGAAACAAATATGCAGAGATCAATGTATGCTTGGGATACCCAATGTATCCAAGCAACACATGATTTATAAATGCGATGCTTGTCAGTTTGGAAAGTCTCACAGGTTACCCTTCTCAAGGAAAGGCTACATGCATGAAGATTATCTAGAACGTGTTCATACAGATGTATGGGGACCAAGCAAGGATCCCTCAATCTCTGGATCAAGGTATTATGTATCTTTCATTGATGATTACAGTAGATGGACTATATTGTACTAAGAGCGGCACTTAGCTGCATAGGAATGATGGTTATTATGCATCTTAAAATGATCATAAAACTAACTAAAGCTCACATGATAGGCATTGGGGGCCAAGTCATAGAATGCATTGGAGAAGCCCTAATATCCCTCCACCTCAAAAATTCCACTATGAAGCAAGGAGTTTTAGTATGTAAAGATGAGGATTTAATAGAAAACCTGATCCTAGGACAAGATTGGATTATTGAGAATGAAGTGAGCATTCATTTAGCACAAGGATACATCTTCGCCAAAATAGGGCATAAGGAAATCGTTAGCCTATTAGAAGAAAGATTTCGACATAGGCATGAAGTTATCAAGTTGGAGAAAGAAAACCTAGCCAAGGAGTTGGAAAACGAATCACTCGAGAGCATACCCAAAGAGTACCCTAAGCTCGGATTGCCTACAAATACAAATGTGTCAATTGATGATGTGCCTTCATTCCCCATGAAAGATGAATCCAAGAGAGGATGTGAGGACAATGCTCCTAAAACTGCCTACACCAAGAAAAGAACATCCACGTCAAAATCTGCTACTCGATTCCCACAGTCAAGAAACACTAATCTACACTAGGTTTGCAAGGATTGAATGAGGGAATCAGAGAAGCCAACAACAGGTCACTCACACCATGGAGGCAAGGAAAAACAACAATTTCTCTTCATTACAATCAGGACCAAAAAGACTTCTAAAAGTATGACTTCCAAAATTGTTAGTAGAAGCCCAGAAAACACGACAACATATGTGGATTCCAAAACAGGTAAGAAAAATTGCAACCCAAGAGTTAGACAAAATTAAGGAGATATCACACCAGCAAGGTGAAACAAAGTGGTCCAAAAGTAGCCACCAAAGGTACCAGAGGAACATGACATCAACCAATCAGAATTCAAGAAAGAAAGAGGAAAAGTCTAGAACACAACAAAACCAAGAGAAGACAAAGCCTCAAACACCAACTACAAAATGGATATGGAGACCCAAGAGGCTGCAAGGACAGGAACCACCGACTCAATAGGACTCCACTTGCACTCATGAAGAGTCGATTGCACCTAGAGTATGCATGTCAGGGCTTCATTATGAGTCCATGCATTCGGCACATAATATTTTCAATGAAACTAGTGGTGCACATTTCCCACTTGGGATTAGATCCTAGATTCTACTTCCATAGGAATGAACCTACAATGTAAACAAATAAATGCTTTGGCTAAAACTAATTTTTGTTTTCTTTCAAGAATATAAATCAAAAGAAGTGTGATAAGAGACCTTACTTACTTGAGCAAGGGAAAACAAAGTGACGCAATAAGCAAAAGCAAAAGGTCACTGGTTTCGAGAGGATCAAGCCACTAGGGACTATCTTTTCTTAGTAACAATAAAAATTATGGACACTAACCATCAGTTTCCAGTAATGTCTCAAGACTTCAAAGTTGTGCATGAACTTCCATCAACTATACACATAATGAAGAAGGCATGCATTCAAAAGTACTTTGAATTGCCAATCTACAAATAGAACTTCTAGCGATGCATGTAGGTGATGAGTACCCTGCAATCGGCATTGCATGATCTATTAGTGCTTGAAGCAAGAGTTCTAGATGCAACAGGAGAGTGGGTAATCATACAATTCACCCATGATTTAATCAAAGAAGCTTTCGGTTGGGAAAAGGATGGAAACATAGTCTTGAAATATGAAAGTTGAGGAGCTAAAACACGAACATTCACAGATATCAATCGTGTCGATATAGAAGAGGAAGTCAGATTGATTCACCAACACTTCTGCTTTCCAAATATGCATCAATATATCGCACCACAAAAGATCATAGTGGAGATGCTATCTCATGCCATCAAACAGATAGGGGACCAAGTGAACATGATGCCATACATCCAAGAATGCCTTTTTGAAGCAAAGAAATAGTGGAACCATAAGAAGTTCTTGAACGGAAGTGTTGCATTAACAATACTTATCTATCATGCCCTAGGCATTCGTAAACATTTGAAAGAGATGCCCTCATTTGAAGACATGGCAAAGTATGCGAAGATTGCCACGGTTCCAAGGAAAAAGAAAGGAGTAAAAATAGTGGAAGAAGTTGAAACGAGCTCTCAACCAAGAATGAGAGGTACCAAAAGACTATGAGAGATGATGTAGGCAGAAGAAGCCATTCCAGCTTCAAAATGGATACATGTACTTTCGAAAACAAGGCTAGAAGACAATACGCCCGTCACAGAAGTGGAACTAACTGAAGCCATGGAAGAAACTCATCAATACATGGAAGGTCAGATAAACCTACCAGTACAAGGACATCATTACCAATAGTCTCATGTAGACAATGAACAAAGAAAGAGGCTGACCAAGGTTCATCGATATAGAGAGTTGGGATTGGCCAACTCTAGTTCATCGTCCGATATGCTAGAAGAGCAAGAACCATCTATGTTGAATGTAGATATTAAAAGTGACTCAAAAGATGATGACCAGTGCGAGGAATTGAATCAAGTAACCAATGACTTTGGAGTGGAAGGTACAAAGATAGATCAGATTCTTGATGACACTATCAAAGGCACAACAAGGCAGAAATCACCTAAAGAAGAAATTCATGTATTCAAAATGAATGAAGCAACGAACATTCAAATCATAGAGACTCACTTAGATGGAGAAGCATCGGTCAAGAATCCAAAGGAAGAAAAGGTAGAGGAAACAGTGGAGGAGCCTGATTCCTTCACACCAATCAGGGTGGTAGTGGAACCCTCTACTTTGGATGTCACTTTTCAAGGTAGTGCTACCAAATCGACTACTAATGAAGAGGAGGAAAGAGAGGGAGAGATACACCTTCAAACAAGACAACCACACAATGAAACCATACACGTGGAACAAGGAAGAGACATACGAACAAGGGAAGAACCAAGCATCCCCAAAACATGGCTGAATGTGGATGTTGCTAAATTAAAGCCGATCATCAAGAAAATGATACAAACTATTATGGACACTCAACACTTAATGCTTGAAGCAGATGCAGATAATGATAAGGCCATGCGAGAGAAAAGTCAATTCCAGGTAATAAGTGAAAGCTTATCTACAAAATTAATTCAAGCTCAACAGGCAGTCTCGGCCAAGAAATCAAAAGCCGAAGAAGCAAAATGCAAAAGCACCATGCTAGCAACAGAGAACCAACAGCTTCGTGATCAACTTAAAGAGATGCAAAGAAAATATGAAGTGGTTCCTAGATAGATGATCAGCTCTCACATGGGTATTTCCTTTTTTTACAATCACTTCAAAATCAAACTCCATTAATAACAGAAACCATCTTACTAGCCTTCCCGTGTTACAGGGCTTATTGACTAAGTACGATAAGGCTTGATGATCTATGAAGAACTTGAACTTGTTGGCTAGAAGGTAGTGTCTGAATTTCTTTACAGTGTACACCATCCCTAAACCTTCCCATTCCGTAGTTGTATAGTTTCTTTCAGCTTGATTCACTTGTCTGCTAGCATAGGCAATAGGATGGTCCCACTTTCCTTCATCTGTCGGTTGAGCTATCTGATCTGAGTATGTGCATAAGTCGTCTACGTATACTTCCATACTCTTCCTTAGGAATTCTTTGAGGACGTGACACATCAACCATCGAAAATTGGCAAGGGCATTCGTGAGCCCAAAGGGCATCACCCTGAAAGCATAGACACCCCATTTAGTTGCGAATGCAGTCTTATGTTGGTCCTCCATAGCAGTAGCTACTTGGTTGTATCTAGAGAATCCGTCCAGGAAGTTATAGACTTCCTTACCTGCAACTCTTTCCAAGAGGTGATCATTGATAGGTAATGGGTAGCTATCATGGATTGTGGCTGCAATAACTTTCTTCATATTAATGCACACTCTTAGTTTCCCATTCTTTTTGGACACAAGCACTAATGGTGACACCCATTCGGTGTGTTCTATCTCATAAATGAATCTGATTACTAATAACGTGTCTATCTCTTCCTTAACTTTGGCTACATAGACATCATTATAAGTGTAAGGGCATTGCTTTGATGGTTTTGCATCAGGTGTCATTGGTATTCAATGAGAACAAATGGAGGGCTCTACATCTTTGAGGTCCTCATAGGTCCATGCAAACACATCTCGATACTCCCAAATTAATATGATCAATTCTTCTCCCTCCTTAGGTGACACATCTTTTTCTATGTACGTGCATCTTTCTTCTCCATCTTCTACATTCACTATTACTTTCTTTGTTTGTTCGTTGTTGTCATATGCTTCTCCTTCTCTTGCCTCTCTCATAGGCATCTGAATGGCTATCTTCCTCTCCTCTACTTCATATCTTTTGAAGTGTTCAGGAACTTCAAATAGATCTGGGGTTGGTTCGATCTTATCTATGGTTTCCACATGGTTCTATTTCAACTGAGCTGCTTCTATTGCTAACACTTTGGGTGTTCTGTCCTTGTCCTTGTCTTGGATTTCTTCTAAATATCATTCCTCTGAATCAAATTCTGGTTCCATCTCTATGCTCTCGTACTCTTCCTTCCATTCCTTTTCTAATACTTCTCCTGCTTCTACCTCCTGAAGGACTACCATGTAAAAGCTTACATCATAGCCTTCTTTATCCACACATTCATTCATGGTCAATACTTCTTCATTTACACATACGTCCAAAGTGGCTAGAATCTCCATCCAACCATGTGGTTTGAATGCTTCATCAGGAAAAACTTGAGGCATATACATAGGGTCCTCCACAGGTCGGTAATTTTGATGTCTGATAGGCCATGTTTGAGTCTTTTTCTCTTCTCTCTTTCCTTACACATCCATAATTGGGCATCTTCATGCATCTATGATTGGTCACTTGAACTGGCACTATGGATTGACAAATCATCCTCTTCCTTGTGTATGGGATTCCATTGTAGCAAGGGTACATCCCTATATGCAAACGTATGCAAATTTATCTTGGTAGTAGTTCCTTGATGTTGTAGGTATAAAGCATCTCTTCCCCATTCTTGTAACATCCTAAGTTGTCTCATGAAACGTCCTCCCAGTATCATTTCATAGTTATTAGGTTTTCCAAATTGACATATAGCTAATGTGTGCTCAAAATCCACTCCGCAGGTGTCTAACTTAATTTTCTCCAATATTCCCAGGGGTCTCTCTACATGACCATTTGCTAACTGAAGCTTCATACATGTTGGTCGCAGGGCTAGCTTTCCCCATTTCTCCCAAATCTCTTTGGTGGCTATGCCTAATCCTGCTCTTGTGTCTAGTATGGCCTTGGTCATGTATCCATTGTATGTGACGGGTAAACATGTGTTGCCCTCGTCTCCTTCACTGAATTCTCCAACCTTATCCACCAAAATTTGTATGGTGGAAGGAGCTTCAATTTCCTTACTTTCCTTTCTATTCTTCTCATGCTCTAACTTCAACTATCCTGCTAGTTATTTCCATATTTGAGGCTTGACACATAGTAATTGTTCCAGAGTCAACCGACATTGTACCTTGGTGTTCTTCAGTTCAGTTAGCTTGTGAGAGGTCTTGTCTGAAGACTCATCTTCCTTTCCTCGTGCAGTGGGAGCATGGGAGATTATGGATTCTTTCTCATATTCTCCCATGTAGTTTGGTAGGGTCAAAATGATGTGTGCTTCCTCCCTATTTCAGTCTAACATGGAAACCTCTTCATATATTTCTTCCAAATTTGGAGTTGGCTGCTCGTCTTCCATATCTAATTCCTCAAAGGGTGGTCTTGAAATCCCATTCTTTTTCCATTGGACTTCTCGAATCCTAACCCACAACTCTCTTGGCCAATCAGCCTCTAATTCAGGGATTACGAAAGTTGATTTGTCTTGAGTGCGAGGTAAATCTTCCTTATTATCTTTCTCTTTTGGTTTTTGGTCATTTTCTTTAAAACAATCATTGTATTGATTTTCAGATATTCCTGTCTCTAGGAGGACAAGGATAGTATTTTCTAGAGTGGCTTGAGCTACCTCTATGAGCCTTCCACATATCACATGTCTGTCCTTTTCTAATTCCCCTTGTGGGTAGAGTTTCTCGTGCTGCTCTACGTTTGTTCCAATCGTGATCATGGCTTGGTAAGCTTTCAACCACATATCCAAATTGTTTGGTCTTGGGTCGACTAAGATTGATCATGGCTTGTTTGGTTCTTGTGTCTGAGGTGTAATGGGGGTTTCTTCCCGTATTTCAGGTTCCTTAGGTTTCTTACTGTCTCTCGTGTTCTTCTTGTCTTCCTTATTTTTGTTTTTCCTCCATTTGTCTCTGAGTTTTTCCCTTCTATCCTTCCACCTTTGGGTTTTCTTTGTTTTGCGACTCTCATCTGGATCTTCAGAGTCTTCCACTACATGTACTTTGGGTTTTAGGTTTTTATTATTTTCTTGCTTCGAGTCTACTCATTTTCTCTCTTGTCCTTTAGCTTGTGCTCGTGTAATAGTTTTTAAGGGTATTGTGTACTCTTTATCACTGCCTAACGATTCAATTACTTCAATCACATTGATTTGTGCAGTGGGATTCTTTGGACAGTCTCTAAATAGATGTTCCTTTCCACATTCACTGCAATACACTTCCCAAGTCTTGTGAGGTGGTGGGTTATAAGGTCGAGTGCACTCTCTTATGAAGTGGTAGGTGGTGGGTTATAAGGTCGAGTGCACTCTCTATAGCATGGTCCCTTTGGCATATGCGGTCTAATGGGTTGCCTTATGGGTGTTGGTGCTTTGGGCGTGGTGTACATTAGGGTTGAAAACTGTTGTCTATAAGTGTTGTCATATCCCTCATAACCATAGTATTGTTGTCATAAATTTGGCCATACTCCAGCAAACTAGTGTTATAGGGATAGTATTCTCCTTGGGTTTTCTTGTGTCCTTGATTTGTTGATTTTGTACTAGCTAATGGTGTAGCCGGTACTAGAGCTCTCTCCACGTTATCCTCTAGTTGAGTATATTTAACTAGCACTACATTCTCTAGAAGTGGTGGTTGTTGTCCTAACACTGGCTGAGGTTGTCCATATTGCCCTTGTTTGTATGGTCTAGGTTCTCCTTGTGGTCTTGGATAGGGGTTCTATCTTGGATTCTCCCTTCCTGGCTCTATAGGAGGGTATTCTAAAGGTCTATATTGAGGTTGATTTAAGGGTCTTGGCTGCCTATTGAATGGGCAATTCTCAATAGTGTGATTAGTGTATTTCTATTCTATATGGTAGTACAAGGTGCGTCCTTGATGTGGTTGCCTATTGTACAGATAAGCTTGAGGCATGCATGTTCCTCCTCTTGCACACATGTGAGATGGATGATCTCCACCGCATAGGCTGCATCTTCACAACATGGGTATTCTCATTGATGGATGCTGGTAGTTCCTCTATCCGTGAACTCCTAACTTCTTGGCTACCAGTTCCGCTAACTCCTCTACATTACTGGAGTTAGATGTCACTATACTTCTAGTGGCTTCTGATTTTGTAGGGCTTGGTGTACTTTTGAGATCATCAGCTAGGTTGTCCTCTAGGTCAATACATTCTTGAAGACACTCGCTCAATGTCTACAGCTGCTTCACATAGACTAAATTTCTCAAAGTCCCATTCTTCAATCCGTCCAAGAATAGTGATATCATTTTTTGTTGAGTGGGTCTTTCTGTTGTTGGACATGTATCAACATATTGATTAAATCTTCGGGCAGCCATTTTCACCGTTTCATTTGGATTTTGTTTGAAGCTACGGATTAAGGATGAAGAGTTGTGTTTAATCCCTCTCTTGGTGAATTCTCCAATGAACTCTTGAAAAAATTTCTCAATATTTCCAAATTCATTAGGATCCAATGGTTGGAACCAAGTCAAAGCCCTTCTGGTGAGGGTAAGTCCAAAGGGTTCATACTGCACAAAGAAATCCTCCACTTTTTCGGCCCGTAATACTTGTTCAAATTTAGCTATGTGATCATAGGGTTCTCCCATTCCGTCATAATGATTTCTCATACACTTGGCCACTTGAATTGGTCTTAGACTGCTTATGGGTTCTGGTGGTCTAGGTATTACAGGAATTGCTGGTCTAATAGGAGGTACCCCATGATGCACTCTTGGTTGTGGTGTTGGCCTCACTGGTGGCGGATTCAGGCTGCCTAGTCTTTGGTGGGTTTGATTGTGTGACTATACTCTTGGGATTGTAAATTGCACATGAGTTTGCTTAGGAACACTTCGTTGACTCGTTTGTCCTGACATTGTATTCTCTGGCTCTTGATGCATCCCGAGGGATTATGGGAGGTAGTTGCCTGCTCTTGAGAAGGCAATACAGGCAACCCCATATACTTCAATTGATCTCTATCCGCTGCATTTACTGGCCAATATCTTCTTTGGTTCTGGTCTAGGTAGGTGACTCTAGACTCATCTTCGGGATCCTTTAACTCATAGAAAGTGATTGGGCTTTCTTCATGTCTACATGTGGTTGAGTCAGTTTGTAACAATAAGTCTGACCCGTGCACTAAGTAGACATCTAATAGATAATCATCTTCAGATATCAAATCCCCTCTCAAGACTCAAGCCACCACAGACTTGCCTCTTGGTGTAGTTACTAACTAACTCTTCAGGATCAGTTCTTCCCGAGTTTCCTTGTCCTTCCAATCCTCCTCTCTCATTGATCTGATCTAGGTGTTCTGCTACCACATAGATGTGACCTAATTTGTCCATGTACACTCCTGTTTCATACTTGACTGCAAGTCTGGGCACTATTGTTGATTCATTGGAGTTCACCATCTTGGCTACAGACCCATTTAAGCCATCCAAGTAAATAGGGATCCCTTGGGGCTTAGTGGACACATATTGCAGAAAGGTGCGTTATTCCCCCTCTACAATTGACATGAAGTTCTCCCTAGGGATAGAACCTTGCATGTCTTCTGAGGCCATAGGTATCTCCTCCTCTGAATCACTAGAGGTGTCAGTATAGATAGAGTGATGACTTGCTTGGGTTGCACTTCCTACCGACAAAATGACACTCCTCCGACTACTTAGTACTCGTCCTGATCTCAAGTTCATTCACTCTTCTGGGCCTATGTTGGCCTCCAACTTCCCCACAATTGACTCTTCAATTTCTCCCAAATTTGCCCTCAAAAGGCTTGATTGGTCCTGGACGATACCACTTTTGGTGATACCAGATAGACAATATGATAGCGGCTATAGCAGGATACGATACCAAAAACTTCAGGCAATACAATACCACAAAATGACATGATACGATACTAGAATTTGCACGATACGATATCCCTGGATTTGACGATATGATACTCAATTAGTGGACGATACGATACCTGGTCACTAGACGATATGATATTGGATTCCTCATGATATGATACCAAAACCTTGCATGATACGATACTTGTCCTCTACAGGAAACGAAACCAAAAGTCACGATACGATACTAGCTTGGAGACGATACAATACCTAAGAGGTTGGGCGATACGATACCGCTTTTTCACATGATATGATACTACATTGGCGATACGATACCAGCAGTGCACGCGATACGATACGGTTCGATCAACGATATGATACCGTAACTGGGATGATATGATACTGAGTGGACCATGATATGATACCATCGACTAATCGCGATTGCGATACCAACTTGATGATATGATACCAAAATGGTATCACGATACCTCAAGTCAGTATGCAGCGATACAATACCAAGAAAGTATCGTGATACTAGGGAATTTTGATATCGCGATACCAAAACTCCACCTACCACGATACCTCAGCCAAAATTGCTCAAAACTCAAAAAGTTTAGTGCAATGATGTTTAATTTTTCCCTTTCCTCACTCTTGACCCTCTGTATCACTCAAAGACTCTCCAAAAACTCTCTATTCTACCCCATGATACCGAAAACATCTCTAACTGCATGTGGTGGTGTTTCTGAAGTAATTTTGATATTAAAAACTTGTGCTAGCTGACCTTCAAGGATGTCTTGCCTACGATTTGAGCTCTCAAGGTTGCTTTTTAGTTTGTAGGGTGTGATTCCACTTAGGCGATATCGATCGCTGCTCTGCTCACAACACCAGTTCTTGCACTGGTGTCAAATGAGCTAATTTTTTTGGTTTTTATAGTTTTGTGATGCCTGAGACCTACTCTCCACTAATTTTGATAATTTTTGGGATTTTTTTCTTTAGTTTTTCCACTTCTTCCTACTCTTCTCCACTCTCTAACCTAACCCTAACTCTTCCCTTTCTTCCTCACTCCTAACCCTAAACCTGAAAACTCATTACACACACTGCAAAGATATGAAGTAACAAGTGTTGAAGTGCTTGACTACTTGCCATTGAACGAATTGACCTCTACAAGTACGATTCCTTCACTCTAGGGCTATAACCATCACAAAGGCACCTTGGTTAAGGTTGTTCCCTAGCAACAACGCCAAAAACATGTGTACCTAAGCCGTGAAGCCTTAGGGACTTGTGTCAATGAGACTAAATCTCAATCGCCCCACAAGTGCGTATAGTGATGATACATGTTTAATTATCAATCTAAGGAACCACATGAACCAAGTGTATGAGGACATGTATGCACATGATGGAAAGTGAAGTGGCTGAGCAACAATGCATCTGAAAAGTCTTATCTACCTCTCCAACTCACTAACTCTCTAAAAATGCATGCCACAATACCACTTACAGTAGTAAGCACAAATTCGAGCTTTTCTCCCTGGGCCAGCTCATAACTTTGAATATGACGAATAGTGGGTTTGTTTCGAGGATCTCAATGAGATGCATCCATAATGGTATTTTCACTCGAATCTAACAAATGCTTTTCAAGTTATGCACAAAACAGTGAATGGTAGGAAACACCAACACTCGCTGTACAACTCATGGTGGCTCACACACACACTAGAGTTGTTCAAAAGTGGCAGGGAGGGGTAGCTAACAGTCCTACACACACATTCCAAGCATCACCCACACCAAAGATCATAGAGAAGGTGGAAATCAGTAGGAAAGAAGCAAATTTGAATTTCAGGTCTCCTTCTTCACAATGGCAAAAAGTTCTTACAAAGAGTCACAAAGTGACTTATATACATGTGCCCTAAAAAATGGTCCTTTCACACATGAGACCAGCACTTTACTTATTAATCCCTAATTTCCTACTATTTTACAAGAATTATGTTACAAGGATTTGGGGTTTATGCATGTAGAGGACTCCTCTAGTGCATTTACATAGCTTCGAGGGAATTTCTTAGGAATTTGGAAGAAGAAAATTTGTGCCCATTAATTTGAAATTTTTTGGGGCTCCTCTTTTGTGCCTCTTTTACCTACAACAAAGACTTTAGAAAGCATTCTATGGATTGAAACAAGCTCCTAGAGCTTGGAATTATAGGTTGGTTACATACCTTCAAGATCAAGGGTTTAGACCAAGCAACCCAGATCCTTCTCTATTCATCAAAAGGGATCACGATGAAGTTATCTATCTATGTGTATGTGTAGATGATATTATTGTGAGAGGTAATGATCTGAATGGCATCCAAAGGATCAAGAGAGGGGTGCTTAGTCACTTCATGCACTTGCTAAGAAGACCACACATGGATGCAACTAAGAGAGTACTTAAGTATCTCAAAGGTACAATCAAGGAAGGTATATTCTATCCTTACTCTTCAGATTAGGATATCAAAATCTTTTCATATGCAGATTGGGTAGGAGCTAAGGATGATAGAAGAATTACTTCTAGTTACTTAGCATTTGCAGGTTCAAAACAAGTGTCATGGAGTTCCAAGAAGCAACCAACAGTTGCTTTATCCTGGACTAAAGCAGAGTACAAAGGCTTGACCATAGCAACTCAAGAGGCAATATGGTTAAAGGCATAATTTACAGATTTGGGAATTGTGAGTTCCAAACCTCACATATTTGGAGATAATGTAAGTCACATGCATCTAGTGGCAAATCCTATTTTCCATGCAAGAACCAAACACATAGAGGTGCATTACCAGAAGCTCATGGCAAAGGAGATTGACATTTCTTTTGTTCCTACTAAAAGCAAGTAGCAGATATGATGACGAAGGCACTTGATGGAATAAAGCTTTGTAGATTCAAAGTTATGGTAGGTATTCAACCTATCAGAGAATGAAGACTTAGGCATACTTTAGCTTGAGGGGGAGCTGTTGGAACATCAAGCTTACACTATACTTGAGGTGGATTTGATCTACATCAAAGGCTATCTCGTCGAAAGAATATCCGTTGGACAGTTCTTTTTCTTGTGCTCACTTATTGTATTTCTTTTTAAAAGATTTTCCATGGATCTTTTCCCATTGTAAAAGCTTTGAGCTTTACACATGTAAAAGTAGAAAGATATAGCCCAAATCCCACGAATTTATGGTGGTTTTGCATTCAATCAAGCAATCAATCACCTAAAAGTAGATCAAACTAGATCTTTATACAACCATTCCCACCTTCATTTGAATTAAAAATCCACTTGTAGAAGTCGTGGAGCACTTCTAGAGTCTATATAAAGACTTGAACTCACTTGTACAATACATGGAAGCAATATGCATACACTTGTGACCATCATTGTCTTGCTCCTTCAATTTCCTGCATCATCTGCTTTGCCAATAGTAATCTTGTAGAGGTTGCTCTTCTCTCTCTTCAGAGCTCCAAATTGAGTGCAAACTGGCTTATTAATGTCTAGTTAATGCCTTTCAATTTTCAAAGCATTTGGTTCAGTAGATTGGGAAAAATCTCAGTTTCTCTGTCTCGAGGTCAATCTTTGCATATTCCTCAAAAATAGGAGGTACCACCGTTGAGTGTCTCATTCATTCCTATAACATATTTTGCTTATTTAATCACACTGGTTGCTATGGGCATTTGAAGTTCATTGTCTCTTCCATCGATAGTAAGTTTTTTGAGCTAGTCAATGCACGAACCTATCTTTTTTGTATCGACTCATTCTCCTTGATGTTCCAAAGTACATAATGCATTTCTTTGCACTTATCGCATGCCTATAAGGTCTATTTGAGTCTCCATAAGCTCAAGGGCACGTCTTGTGCCGGTTGGCTGGACTAAACTTCATTGCTTCAAAACGCACTTTTATACCTCCTACAAGCTTCTCCAAGTTCTTTCAGTGGTATCAGAGCTAGATCAAGATGGGTGATGGCTTTCCCTCAATGATCCAGAAGCTTGATCGACACAACTACGTGGCTTGGAAAATCAGAATGGAGGTCTATTTGCAAGGTAGAAATATTTATGGAGTTGTAGCAGGTGATGAAGCTATGCCTATTCCAAGATCCAAAGGAGGACCTACACAAGAGGAGACAGATAAGCTCACACTTTGGTGCACAAGGGATGCTCAAGCAAGGTTATACATACTAAAATCTATCTCTGAATTTTCATTACCACACATTAGAGGATGCAAGACATCTCAAGAGACTTGGGATGCCCTCGAGACTTTTTTTTCTACTAGTACCAAAGCAAGAAAGAATCATCTTTGGAACGAGTTCAACAAAATGAAGAAGACACCTAAACAAACCATCACAGACTTTGTTGCCAAGATCAAGGAGGTTGCAGATCAGTTAGCATCCATTGGAGAGATAATTGAAGAAGAGGTGATCATGAGGAAAATTCTCAATGGCATTCAAAGTGATAAGCAATGGCAATCTTTCACTATGGCTTATGATCTTATCATGGATGTGCAAACTCCAGAGTTCAACATCTTTCTTGGACAACTCTTCAATCAAGAAGCCAACAATAGCATATAGGAAGGTAATTCCTATCATGGTAATTCAACTAGTGCTCTATATGCAGATAAGAACGATAAGAAGTAGAAAGGCAAGAAGAAGGAAGAAAATGAAGAAGAGACTTCCCATGCCCACTTCTCAAGCAAAAGCAAGTGGAAAGGGAAGAAGAAAGGACCAACGCAAGACAAAGCCGGAGGTTAGAATGTTCAAGCTTGTGCCATTTGCGATAAAACCAACCACACCAATCAAAATCACTGGTTCAATGGGAAGACCTAGAAAGGAAGTGGAAGAGGTGGATATGGAAACAATAGAGGCAAAGGTGGACACAACTTCAACAATAACAATAAAGGCTATAATAGAAGGGACTACAACAATTATTCAGAAGATCAACCACATGAAAACTCATTGCTTCTCATGAATCTAAGCAACAAAGAAGGTAAAGAAGATCATCATGTGTTCTAATAGATTCAGGATGTTCGAATCATGTTGCAGGCAACATTGCTCTTCTATTTGATTTGGAAAGTCCAAAGCATAGACATGAAGTACAAACAAGAGATGATTGTAAGCACAATGTGGATAAGATTGCCAATGTCAAAGCTTTCAATGGCAGGACAATCTAAGTAAGGTTCTCTATGTACCCACTATCATTAAAAACCTAATAAGTGTAGGCCAAATAGTTGAAAAAGGCTTGCAAGTTAGGTTCAACCAACATGGAGCTTTTGTGGAATATCCATGTCCAGGCTTCAAGAAGATAGCTAGAGGTGAGAAGCATGGTAGGCTCTTTGCCTTTGAAGTAGGAGAAACCAGGAACATAGCTCTATTCACTTTTGGGTCTCAAACCCTAAGTGAGCTTGAAGTGTAGCATACGAGACTTGCTCATGTGAATGAAAGAACCTTGAGGGATATATGCAGGGATCAAACTGTTCTAGGACTGCCGAACATATCAAAGCAACATATGATCAACATGTGTGATGCATGTTGGATTGGGAAGGCACAAAGACAATCGTTCAACCACAAAGGATACATCCACAACAACTTATTGGACTTAGTACATAAAGATGTATGATCCTAGACTTGTGTATCATGGTTGCTTCCTAATTGAAATCAAGATCATATGGTAGAGTTACCTTTTGTTTGTCTTCATCATACCAAGACCTGTGTTGTTCAAACACAACATCTCAACTTGTAGTGAATTTCTTGGTTGAAGGATTATAGAACTTGTAACCCATCTGAGTTGAGTCGTATCCAATAAATACTACCTTTTTTTCCCTTTCATCTAGCTTAGCTCTTATTTGTGATGGTACATGAACATAAGCTAAACAACCAAAAACCTTGCAATGTCCTAGACTAGGTTTTCTTCCATGCGATGCTTCATAAGGAGTCATACCTTGACGTGATTTGGATGGTAGTCTATTGACAAGGTACACAGCAGTTGAAAAAGCTTATGTCCATTGATAATGTGACAACTTCTTCTCTTCAAGCATTGTTCTGGCTTATCCAACCAATGTCTTGTTTCTCCTTTTGGTGATTTCATTTAGTTGAGGAGAGTACCTATTAGTCACTTCCCTTTTGATGCCTTTACCCTACAAGAACTCATCAAACTCTTTGGAAAAGTATCCTCCCCCTCCATTAGATATGAGCTTCTTGAGTGATCTACCTGTATGATTCTCCACATGTGCGAGATACTTTTTGAAGCAATTAAACACTTCATTCTTACTCTTGATAACGTATAGAACAGTCCATCTACTATGGTCGTCAATAAATGAGACATAGTACTTTGATCCTGCCAATGAAGATTCTTGACTTGGTCCCCATACATCTGTATGTACTAATCCCAATACGTTGTTGTGGATGTAGCCTTTCTGGTTGAACGGTTGTCTTTGTGTCCTCCCAACCTGACATGCATCACACCTATTGATCATGTTTTGCTTTGATACGTTCGGCAGTCCTAGAACACTTTGATCCCTGCATATATCCTTCAAGGTTCTTTCATTCACATGATCAAGTCTCTTATGCCACACTTCAAGATCACTTAGGGTTTGAGACCCAAAAGTGAATAGAGCTATGTTCCTGATTTCTCCTACTTCAAAGGTAAAGAGCCTAGCATGCTTCTCACCTCTGGCTATCTTCTTGAAGCCTTGACATGGATCTTTCACAAAAGCTCCATGTTGGGTGAACCTAACTTTCAAGCCTTTTTCAACTATTTGGCCTACACTTATTAAGTTTTTAGTGATAGTGGGTACATAGAGAACCTTACTTAGAATGTTTGTCCTGCCATTGGAAGCTTTGACATTACCAATCTTCTCCACAGTGTGCTTCATGTCATCCCCTGTTTGTACTTCATGTCTATGCTTTGGATTTTCCAAATCAGATAGAAGAGCAATGTTGCGTGCAACATGATTCAAACATCCTGAATCTATGTAGAACAAATGATCATCTTCCTTACCTTCTTTGTGGCTTAGATTCATGAGAAGCAATGAGTTTGCATGTGGTTGATCTTCTGAATAATTCTTGTAGTCCCTTCTATTATAGCCTCTATTGTTATTGTTGAAGTTGTTTCCACGTCTTCATCTATTGTTGCCATATCCACCTCTTCCACTTCCTTCCTGGGTTTTCCCATTGAACCAGCAATTCTGAGTGGTGTGGTTGGTCTTATCGCAAAAGCACAAGGTTGAACATTTTGAGCTATGGCTTTGTCTTGCTTTGGTCCTTTCTTCTTCCCTTTCCACTTGTTTTTGCTTATGAAATTGGCTTGGGAAGTCTCTTCTTCATCTTCTTCCTTATTCTTGCATTTTTGCTTCTTATCATTCTTATCTGCATATAGAGCACTATTTGAATTACCATGATAGGAGTTACCTTCCTTTATGCTATTGGTGGCTTCTTGATTGAAGAGTTGTCCAAGAAAGATGTTGAAGTCTGGAGTTTGCACATCCATGATGAGATCATAAGCTATAGTGAAACATTGCCATTGCTTATCACCTCGAATTCCATTGAGAATTTGCCTCATGATGGCCTCTTCTTCACGCAGCTCTCCAATGGATGCTAACTGATCCGTAACCTCCTTGACCTTGGTAACAAAGTCTACGACGGTTTGTTTAGGTGTCTTCTTCATTTGGTCAAACTCGTTCCAAAGATGATTGTTTCTGCTTTGGTACTAGCAGAAAAGAAAGTCTCAAGGGCATCCCAAGTCTCTTGAAATGTCTTGCATCCTTTAATATTTGGTAATAGAAAGTCAGAGATAAATTTTAGTATGTACAACCTTGCTTGAGCATCCCTTACACACCAAAGTGTGAGTTTATCTATCTCCTTTTGTGTAGGTCCTCCTTTGGATCTTGGAATAGGCATAGCTTCATCAACTGCTACAATTCCATAAATATTTCTACCTTGCAAATAGGCCTCCATTCTGATTTTCCAAGCCACATAGTTGTGGCAATGAAGCTTCTCGATCATTGAGGGAAAGTCGTCACCCATCTTGATCTAGCTCTGATACCACAGAAAGAACTTGGAGAAGCTTATAGGAGGTAGAAAAGTGCATTTCGAAACGAAAAAGTTTGGTCCAGCCAACCGGCACAAGGCCAGCCCTTGAGCTTATGGAAACTCAAATAGACCTTATAGGCATGTGATAAGTGCAAAGAAATGCACAATGTACTTTGGAGCGTCAAGGAGCATGAGTCGATACAAAATAGATAGGTTCGCGCATTGACTAGCTCAACAAACTTAGTACCTATGGAAGAGATAATGAACTTCAAATGCCCATAGAAACCAGCGTGATTATAATTAGAAAAAATCCTTTTATATAAGCGATACACAAAGGGTTGAGTGTATATAATGCACAAATTTATAAGGAATAAGAAAAATATGCTATAGGAATGAATGAGACACTCAATGGTGGTACCTTCTATTTTTCAGGAATATGCAGAGATTGACCCCGAGATAGAGAAACTAAGATTTTTCCCAATCTACTAAACCAAATGCTTTGAAAATTGAAAGGCATTAACTAGACACTAATACCTTTCCATTGAGTCATCTTGCACTCAATTTGAAGCTCCGAAGAGAGAGAGAGAGAGAGAGAGAGAGAGAGTGAGAGAGAGAAGCAACCTCTACAAGATTACTATTGGCGAAGAAGATGATGCAAAAAATTGAAGGTCCAAGACAATGATGGTCACAAGCATATGTATATTGCTTCCATGTATTTTACAAGTGAGTTCAAGTCTTTATATAGACTCTAGAAGTTGTCCACGTGTTGTGTGAGGACTCCATAGCCTCCACACAACTGATCTGAAGACTAACTAGCAAGGCCACACACTAGGAATGAGAGATAGATTTCCACCCAACCAACCCCTCCAATATATAACTCCAAGTCCAAGGGGGTAAGTCCCTCTCAAGAGGACATGTGTACTAATACATCACCGCTTGTGCTGGCCGATCTAGCGTACTATTCAACACACAGAGGTCGTAGTTCCTTCTTCCTCCCGACCACGCCCGAGACCTCCATTCTTTCCTTGAACACTTTTTCTAAGAGAACTCTCAAGTCTCTCTATCTTTCAATATCCAAATTGCACTACCTAGTGCCGTGTGGCAAATCAAGCCACATCATCCAAAAGGTGTTCCCACCCAAGGATTGTATTGTGACATTTCCTTCCCCTTAAAAGCATTTTTGTCCTCGAAAATGCGAATGAAATGTCTGTAATGGTGAAAGAATGTGCTCGGACTCCCCTGAACCCCATGTACTCTATGTACATGGTCATCTCTGTGTGTTGTTTCCCCGTATCATTCCCCTTAAGAAGTCTCATATGAGATCATCTCAAAGGTGGGAAACCATCTGAGTGGTGCTTACTATCTTCCATATACACTCCACCTCGAAATTATCACTCCCATAACATACAACATCATCCAAATGACCTAAGTTCATATGATGTATCCTCTATGGAGTAATAGTATGAGACACAAGTGTAAAGTGCCAAACTTATAAGCTTGACCGTAACACAATGGAGATAATAAACCATAGAATCCTCTGAAGTATAGAACAAAGTCCCATATCAAATGACTTCAAACCCATCTAAGACTAAATGATAGATTGCCCTCATAACACTCCAGGTCTTCATAACCTTGAGTATGCTCACAAGTAATAGTTTCCTCTAACTACCTTGTGACTATGCAATTCCATCATCTAGCTCATATATAAGAATTTCTTGGTAGTGTAATGAAATCTCTACATTCCACCAACCAAGAAGTTTGTGGTTTTTCATCCTTTAGTATTGGACTAAGTTCTATTGGAAGAGCATCTATTGGCACTAGTGCAAACTCCAATATTTCTCTTCCCTGTAGTTTGCCATATGAATGCAGAAAACATTTCCCTTTGAGATTCAGATAATCCCTAAGTACCCATTCTCCTAACTGATGCTCACACATCATCCTTATGATGAAGCATTAACTAAGAGTTTGGTACCGAAATAGGTTAGATACATCCCTATCTCCTAGAAATCCTAAAGAGAGAAGTCATAACTCTATTCCCAATCTAACTACTGTCAATAACTAGATCATCTCATCTAGTGAAGGACCATCACTGGAAATAGCATAATTGTTTCTCTCTAGAGACTATAGGTGAGACTCAACCTAACCATCATGATTAACTAATCTCCCTCTTGTCTTTGATAGAAGAGTGCCACTTCTATCTAAACAATCTAAAAGTGAGAAAGTGAACCTCTCTCTTTGTCTCTGTCTGTAATCTCATTTAAGGAAAAGAGCTCGGGTAGTGGGATCTATTCCACTTTCCCTTTCCCTTTGAAAGAGATTCTGTTGAATCCATTTACTCTACTCATCCATAGTTGAGAACATGCACATAAGTTCTCCATGTTTTCCTTCAAAACTAGTGGAGAAAGAGACTCCCATGTGAAGGAAAATTACCTTGAAAAGTAGAGTAAATGAATTCCTTCTGAAATAAAGACTAAGAGATGTTTCCCTGACACCTCTTCTGTCTAAATGAAAACATACTCTATTCTTCTCCTATGAAGAAATCTTGTTTTCATTTCCTTCTTTCTCTCTCAAAGAGCAGGAGCTAAAGTGAGACCACTGAACTAAAGTGAGATCTCTCGTCGATCTCTAAGGTGATTCCCACTTTCTCCTTTTCTTAAAAGAGAAAGTCATGAATTTATTTAGCCCTCTCTTCCATAAGTAATGCATAATCCTTCATTACACATATTCCAATTGAAGGATAACTCCCAATTGAAGGATAACTCCCAATCCTAAGGAGATGTCTACTAAGAGCTCTCCTCTGATCTAGTAAGACATGACACCATGAATGATGAGTCCTTTTCTCCCTGGCCATAGAAGAAGAGTGCTCAAAGGGAAGTCGTTTCCACCGTCCCATACCAATGGAACCTTCTTCCAATTCATGTTGTCATACCTACACTAAATCGAATATATATTCCATGTAATGGAATATGTAAGTGGACTCTAATGATCCCATATCCTAAAATCATATCAGTGGACTCAAATGAGTCCCATGTCCTCGAACTAGTTAGTTTGGTTCGAGTCAACAATGTGACAATGGATATCCCCTTCTGTTCCAAACCAACTTGTTCCTAGGTACCAAGAATAGGTCTAAGTACCTCTCTATAGATCCCGATATACATATATATGTATTGGGTACCCCAACTTTTCCTGACTAAGGGATCTATGCTCTATACCATAGAGCTAGTGCCATACCTCTGGCCTTCCTAAACATCACTCAAATCACATAAGCACCCGTCGATGCTGTCTCATGAAACCCATCTCTGTGATCCCATCTATTTGGTTTCCTTAGTAGTGTAGCAAAAATGCTTCACTACTTGCTCAAGTGATGTTTATGAGTGAAACTAGTCACTCTTTGGGTATTCCTGATAATACCCTATAGTCTCCTAATCATACTGTGAGACTCTTGTGAAGATAAGTGAATCTTCACTACCTTGGAGATTATCAAACTGTATCTCCCATATCTCTATGCAACTTCCTGAACCTATAGGATTGCTTGTGCACATTACTAATGGTGAAGGCGTAGCTTCTTCCGTTAGCAATCCTATAGTCTAAATCCATAAGGATTATGAATAGGGATCCTATTTGCTACTGAAGTTGCTTTAACTATAATACTACGATGGTACTAAGTCCATCAAATACATGCTTATAAGCATGCCTAAAACTTATTGATGTTTGCAGAAAGGCATGTTACCATGCCATAACATTCTTACCTAAAGGCAAGTGTGTATATAATGCCATGCGGTAAGAAAAATTTTGACAGCATTCTCCAAGAAATGGAATCCCAAAAAAATTAACCATAAGCTCAGTGGCACACAGGCCACCCAATAACATAGGGCTTGACAGGCCCATGGCATGCACGCCATAAACTCATATATGGACTCCATGACCTGCAAAAACATAAAAGCAGTTGCTAGCAACCATTCTCTGAGTTGCATAGCCATATAGTTTCTATAATCCTCTTTTCTGCAAACAATCAAAAAGTATATATCTTGCCTGTCGATCCATACTTTTAGAATTTAAATAATGATCAACATTTGATGTATGCAATCCAATCTATGCATGTACATACAGAACATGCCATGACATAAAGTAAAATGCCTGAAGCATAAAGCATACGTCCCTGAATAGTGTTGATTTTGGAGTTGCATGCATCCAGTTGTTCTCGATGAGCTTCAAGACCTCTGCACCTTCCTCTTCAGGTCCTAACATACACTTTGAAGTGTCCAAAAACATTGGAACACTCCCCAAAACATAAAGCATGGTCAAATGATTACTAAAATAATACAAAATTAGTCAAAAAATGCATTAGTAATCCTTCTTTAGACCTGCAAAACCCACTTTAGGACCTGCAAATGTTCATAAATTTAAATATATAGCATGTGCAAAGAACTCTAAGTGAAATTACTCAAATCGCCTTCGCGGTTTGAAAGATATGGCTCCCGGAAGGTAGTTGCCAAAAACTATTCAGACTTTGCAGAGTTGTACAGACCTGCAAAAATACTTATTTTCCAAATATTCTTTTCATAAAGTGAAATTAGACCTTGTGCTCTTCGAAACGAGCCATAGCACGTCCAATTTGGAGTTTTCTAGCTCAAGATATGGCCATTCCAAGTGGGACATGCCAAACTAGTGGACTGTTGGAGGGGCTGGAAAAAGTGTAAAAATGTGATTTTTAGGGTGCCCAAAAGCATTCTTCCATCAAGAAAATGCTAAAATTCTCTCCATACCCTCAGAGAGTGGTATATGAAGATGCTTGTGCTTATTTTTACCTTTCCAAATCCTCCCTTTGTGCATGCTAATTCGCTCGCCAAAAGAGGCCTAAATCAAGATTTTTACTTTCATGTAAAAACTTAGATGGGAGCTTCTAATCCACTCTAAATGTGGATTCCTCTTGGATTTTATACAATAATCCATGGGAAGCCTCTTAAATAATCTCTTTTTGTACTCCCAAGAGTGGAGTTTGGCAAAATTTAACATCTAATTTTTTTCCAAAAAGTGCGGGAAGGGGGTCTTTGAGGAACTAAAATTCCTCCTTAACTTATCATTTTAATGAATCTAATGATTTGCCTATGAATTCCATACACCATACTCTCAGTAAATATACTTTTTCCCATCCATCCATAACTAATACACCTCTTTTTCTCTCTTCCAAAATGGAAATTTCTCAAATTGAGGTGCTGAATTTTGTTTTTGAAACTGTGATGGAAGGGGGTTTTGTGGAGCTTCAAACTCCCATCAACCTGAGGTATCTTTTGGATTTTCTAATTGTATATGGAAGTCAATACACTAGAATATAAGTATGCATGGTTTTTTCCATAAATCTATGAAAAATACCTTCTCTTTTCCCCTTCCCAAAATGGCTATTTATCAAAATAGCTCTTGAAATTTTTGTAAAAATCATAAAAATAGGCTACTTTGGAGGTGCCTAAAGCTTACTCTTGGTTGTATTTTGAGGGAATCCTTGACTCAAGGTGAGAGTACATATCTCATACTCTCCATACATGTGATTTCCCTCCAAGATCTTGGCTCCCTAACACTTCATTATCATTCTCAAACATGATAATTCTTACAGAAATTCAAAAACACTCAAACCTGGAAAACGAAGGCATAACTCCTCGTTGAAGCCTCAAGGACGAGCCAAGTGCAATCTTCTTATCTCCATGCATGGATAGGCTATTAACCAATGCTACCTCTTCATTTTGAACAAGCTTTCATCAAAGCTCATGAAGATCTACCCCCAATTTGGCTATATCGGGCTGACGAGCCAATAGTAACATGCTGCGCGCATCTTTAATGATCATCATAAGACATGGGCGCATTGGATAGTGCATGAGCCTTCCCAACTGGAGATCTGGGTTCCATCGCCTGCAGCGTTCGCACGGATGATTCAAATCGCTCTGATACCACTAATACATCACCGCTTTTGCTGGCCGATCGAGCGTACTATTCAACACACAGAGGTCGTAGTTCCTTCTTCCTCCCGACCACGCCCGAGACCTCCATTCTTTCCTTGAACACTTTTTCTAAGAGAACTCTCAAGTCTCTCTCTCTTTCAATATCCAAATTGCACTACCTAGTGCCATGTGGCAAATCAAGCCACATCATCCAAAAGGTGTTCCCACCCAAGGATTGTATTGTGACATGTACCTTCCATCACATGGGTCCTAAGGTATTCACATGGTTTCCAAGCTTAGGAAATAACATGAAATCACATGGCTTCTAAAAGAAGACTCTCCAAGCTTTCATGTACAAACCAAGTGGCTAGGTGAAGCTTCCAATCAAGTCTAAGGCACTCAACCTTAGATAATCAACCCTAAGGTTCAAGACCCATCTAAAAGGGGTAAATAAACCATAAAACCAAAGGGTTTCACACCTAGAAACCCAAGGGTTCTTCCCCTTAGACTCATGAAATTATACAACATTCTCCCCCCTTAAAAGCATTTTCGTCCTCGAAAATGAGTGGAGATATATACCTTGGGGTATTCCTCCATGCTCCATGATCAATCTCAAAGATCATAGCCTTCATCTCTCTAATTCGCCTCTTAATTCAAAAGGGTGATTTCTATCATGAATGAATTTTTAAAGAGGAGAATCCATGTGTGGTTTGATTCCCTGCCCCAATCATTCAAAGTTCCATCTAGTTTTGCATACAAAAAAGAACCGAGTCGAATGCAAAGTATGGAAAGAATGAAAAGGGTGGAAGAGAACATCCCTGCCTATTTCCTTTGTTTAAGCTATGTGTCATCTGGGTCTCCATAGCTCAAACATGTCAATTAGGTGGATACAAAGTGACTTCAACCAAATTACTACCTTGGTCCATATTTTTGCACCACTTGTGCATGGACCTAGCAAAATAGATGAATGCTACTTAAGGTTTCTTTATCAAATTCATCTCTGAAGTTAGAATCCAACTTGTTCTAAAAGGAAGATGAATCTTACATAATCGCTGCCCAAATCACTCTCTTTTAGTGAAATGGGTGGATTTTCTTGATTGCAATTCACCTCCAATAAATCTAAATAGAGGGGAATTTCTTAACCAATAGAATGGTAAAGGTGGATTACCTAGTTTTTACAAGGATATAACATCCTCTTTTTCTTTGGAGAGAATTTTGAATAGCGTACCAAAAGTGGACTCAATGTTCTTTCAAAACTTTACGTAGTTTTGAGAATCCACTTTAAGGGACTAGAATCCATAGGGATTAGTCTAACTATTGTAGACTCTAGTTGATTTGAAACCTATTTTACTTGTTCTTCCAAAAAGATTAAGATCTTTATAACTACGTCCCAAGATAGAACTCATAGTGTAAAAGATCATGTTATCTTTAAGGTCATAAGTAGAAATAGATTATTCCAATCATTTCTTCACTGCTTAATCCTTACAGATCTTTAGTTGGATCTCAAACCTTAAAGGTCTTCTTGATCCTTCCAGAGATCTCTCCCTATATTCTAGATCTATTAAAGATGTCCTATGTCGACATCACAATTAGATATTTCCTATTCTTCAGTAAACATGAATTATCAAGTATCAAAAAGATGATCTTCTTGAGCTTTCTTTCAAGCTTGATCTAAGATCATTTTTATGATCCTTGAATTTCAAGTCATTCTTTGGGATGAAGCTTTTAGAGCTTCATTCTTTGGAGTTTACCTTCAAGCTCAAAAAACTTGATCCTCTCCTTATTTCTAACTCTTTATGAGAGATAGATCCTTTCATATTTTGTTGGAAGAATTCTTCTTCCCTTTGAGAGGATAATTGAAGAAGATACTCATTCCTAGACATTATCTTCTTGATGTATTCCATCGGGAATCAGTACCCACTGTCCCATACCAGTGGGTTCTTCATCCAATCCACATAACTATGTCTCTATATCTTCTCATTTTCCTTGTCCTTTTAGATGCCCTTCATACTATGGTACCAAATTTATGAGAGCAAGGACTAAGCTCCTTAGATACACCACTACTAATCATACTCAAAATATTTGGTTAACCATTTAATGTGGTGTGACTTATCGTATCAAACTTTAAGTTTGACTTGATCTTTACCCTACTTGGGTCTTTTGGCTTTTCTTCTCTTCTTTTGCCAAAATAAGAGATAAGACTAGGTCTTTCTTCAATAGATCCCTTCATATTCAGTGCTTTACCCATGGGTTTTACTTGGGGATCTAGCTATTATGCTTCATACAAGAAGCCATACTCCTTAGGTCTATATTACTAGAATCCATAACATATGTTATGTTATCTCCATGAAGCATCAATATACTTTTAGGATTATGCTTTATAGCTCATCCAACTTCTTTTCCTAACCCACTTAGGATTTGTACAATCCTTATGGTGTATGCAAGTTTTCTCTTACATTGGGGTTCTTTGAGAATTCCCAATCTTTGAGAACTTCATTTAGTTGCAAGATGTAATGAAAGACATATGAAGTACTAGAATACGAGGAAGTTCTTCAACGTTATCTATTTCTTGACTATATTTTACCTTGCAATACCCTATTTGGTCTTTTCAAGGCATAATATACAAGTTCTTGGGGACTTTCTCCCCTCCTTAAGAGTTTTTGTCCTCGAAAACTACATAAGAGTAAATTCAAAATTGTGCTCTTTCAGAAGTATTTGAAAGAATTTATTTTCAATCTTTTATTTTCCTCCCTGGTTAAAAGAACTATTCTCAACTCCAAGCTTGTTGAACAAATATCCCAAAGTTTCAAGTTTGGATTACCCATAAATTCGATGTCCCATACCATCGAATCTACTTAAGTATTAATGTAAACCTATACGTCCCATACCATCTAGCTTACACTTCCACTTTAGTAAAAGGTAACTTTAGCTTGAATTTTGGGAGCAAACCTTCTTCTAATCAAGTAAGATCTATTACTTCTTGGACTTGTAAGTGGTATTTCCACTGCAAAGCATATGTATTGCCTATGCTACAATGGAGTTTGAACTTACCAAGTCTCTTGATAAGACTAATCTCAAAAAATTGGCATTTTTTTCTAGATTCAGATATACTCTATAAGATCCCTTTATGTCACTTGATGATAGGGCTAGTTTATATCTCAACTAGATATCATCTTTTTTGACATAATGATTAATCTGAGAAAGAATAACTGATTTGCCAATCACATCTTTATGTTGAAGTAGATGGTAATTCCATTTACTAAAGAGTCCTTTATTTCTAGGACATTAGAAAATGGTACTTAGGGTTTATTACAACCCTTGAGTTTTACGTTCTCTTCATGCCTTGCATTTGCTTGGAAGAATAATGTAAAGCTCCAAATAGTTATGAAGTTCTTTCAAAACAAAGAACTTTCTTGCACATAAGCACTAATACTTTCGTCTTCTAAAACTAAGATCCTGTTATACCATTTTCTCTTCCTCAGAGCTTTGAAAAAATAATGCTCTAAGTTACCACCATTGTATCGTGGTTTTAAGAGAGAAAATTTTTTGTATTACTACCTTAAGTCTATGGCCTTGCTGATCAGGCATGTCATGGGATTTTATGGAATTTAAAATTCCATAAGGGGGACTTTTAGCTTAAGGTATTTTCAAGAAGTTAGGATGATTTGGCTTTTAATTACTAAGCCAAACATTAAATGGTTTATAGTGGCCAATTGGCCTCATCACCATTCTTCCTAGAAACCAATAAAATCAAATCCTACTTAGCTTCAAGAACTTAATCTCCCTCTCAACTCAAAAACCCATGGAATATGTTCCATGTGCATAGTGTTTGCTAAACATTTACACCTTTATTGGAAAAGGTGTAGCATGCATAAGGTTCAGAAGTTGAACCCCTCCTTAAAGCATGCAAAAGTTCCAAATTGGAACTCTATTCATTCAAAGGATGGTGCAAAATTTCCATGCTTCTTTCTTTCTATGCATATGAGTTTCCATAATGCATACTTTATAGACCATTTTCCATGAAAATGCACAACCAATCTTTTCTTTTCAAATCAATGAAGTGGATGCATAGTACAACTTATTTCCATGATAATTGTCTATGTGGTCAAAGAAACCCGATCACCTAAATCTATGCATCCACTACTCAGTTCATTTCTCTTACAGTATGTAGTGCATGCCTCATGGTTTGAGAGGAAAAAGGGCAACAACTTATCTAGACATTAAGCTTTGTTTGTCCCTTGACTTTGCTTGAGTGTTCTCATGGTGATGAAAGCTTGGGCCATCGTGTCTCTTCCATTGTTGTGGTCCTTCTCAAGCATGTTTTTACTTACTTGTGTGCCCATATGTGTGTATCTACCTTTAAATAATGCATGTAAGCAAGCATGCATTTTGAAGGGTTCAATCTCTATGCATTGGAAAAGGAACTTTTCAAAAAGAACCATGTTCTCATAATTGCATAGGCTAGCATGTCAAGCTGCTCTTCATGTAGAAGAGATTTTTTTGTAAATAATGCATAAGGTTCAAAAAATTGAACCCCTCTTTAAAACATGCATGGAATGTACCTTTGTATTTATGAATCTATATTCACATATGCTCATAATCTACATGCATGTCATGCCATGCTATGATGGACGTTCCATCCTTATAGAGTAAGCCCCTTCCATGTTAATGCACATGAGTTTATGTATGTAAACTTAAGTTGTGCACAATGGAAAGCTTTAGATTTGTCATTTGTGCTTAATATAAGATAAAGCCGCTATCTAGGAAAAACTAGATAGTGCTAAATGTCATAAGATGCAAATGACAACACACCAATAATGTGTGAAATTAACGTAATAAGAACAAAAAGGAAACGACTTCCTATGATTTATATGTATGTTTTTCAATTGTCTTATTTTATAAAGACAAATGAACTTGACGTAACATAAATCCCATTTGAAACGTGTATAACATTCGAAAAAGAAATAATACAACAAAAGAAACATAAACTTATATTCATTCTCCTCGAAAAGTGGCTCCAAAAAGAATTATGCAAACATCTTGTATTCTCCTAGTGTGTAGAAGAGTAACATGATGAGTGTTATATCCCTTTCCTTCCTCCTGGAGTTGCATAGAAGCTTTTACATCTATATTTAAATCAAATAAGAGAAAGAAGCTTCGAGCGTTGCTGTTGTTATGTGCAGAGATGAGAGAGAAAAAAATCTCAATTGCGTGAGTTGCTCAGCACGAAGGGATTCATCCCATATACGCGATTTTCAAGCCATTGGATCTCTTCATATATTGAGCTTGTAGGACGTCTTGAACATTGAAAGAGAAGAGAAGGAGCTCCGCCCATTGATACTCCTCATGCAGAAGCGTACAGTGCTCCATGATGGTTGTTCCACGTGTTCTAGCGTTGAATGCTGAACAGTTCAGACCATTAAAAAGTTGGCCACTATCATGCCCGTCAGCAACAGCTCCTTACGCGAATTTGAGAGAGTAAAAGGGAGTCAATCTCGACATTGTGCTTTGTATCATCCCCTGTTTGTACTTCATGTCTATGCTTTGGACTTTCCAAATTAGATATAAGAGCAATGCTGCTTGCAACATGATTCGAACATCCTGAATCTATGTACAACAAATGATCATCTTCTTTACCTTCTTTGTGGCTTTGATTCATGAGAATGTGGTTGATCTTCTGAATAATTGTTGTAGTCCCTTCTATTATAGCCTCTATTGTTATTGTTGAAGTTGTGTCCACCTCTGCCTCTATTGTTTCCATATCCACCTCTTCCACTTCCCTTTTGGGTCTTCCCATTGAACAACAATTTTGAGTGGTGTGGTTGGTCTTATCGCAAATGGCACAAGAATGAACATTCTGATATCTGGCTTTGTCTTGCCTTGGTCTTTTCTTCTTCCCTTTGCACTTGCTTTTGCTTGCAAAGTTGGCTTGAGAAGTCTCTTCTTCATCTTCTTCCTTCTTCTTGCCTTTCTGCTTCTTATCCTTCTTATCTACATAAAGAGCACTAGTTGAATTACCATGATAGGAGTTACCTTCCTTTATGCTATTGTTGGCTTCTTGATTGAATAGTTGTCCAAGAAAGATGTTGAACTCTGGAGTTTGCACATCCATGATGAGATCATAAGTTGTAGTGAAAGATTGCCATTGCTTATCACTTCGAATGCCGTTGAGAATTTGCCTCATGATGAGCTTTTCTTCAATCAGCTCTCCAATGGATGCTAACTGATCTGCAACCTCTTAGACCTTGGTAACAAACTCTATGATGGTTTGTTTAGGTGTCTTCTTCATTTGGTTGAACTCGTTCCAAAGATGATTCTTTCTTGTTTTGGTACTAGCAGAAAAGAAAGCCTCGAGGGCACCCCAAGTCTCCTGAGATGTCTTGCATCCTCTAATATATGGTAATAGAAAGTCAGAGATAGATTTTAGTATGTACGACCTTGCTTGAGCATCCCTTGGACACCAAAGTATGATCTTATTTGTCTTCTTTTGTGTAGGTCCTCCTTTAGATCTTGGAATATGCATAGCTTCATCAACTGGTACAATTCCATAAATATTTCTACCTTGCAAATAGGCCTCCATTGGATTTGCCAAGCCACATAGTTCTGTCGATCAAGCTTCTGGATCCTTGGGGGAAAGTCGTCACCCATCTTGATCTAGCTTTGATACCACTGAAAGAAATTCGAGAAGCTTGTAGGAGGTAGAAAAGTGTGTTTCGAAGCGATGAAGTTTGGCCCAGCCAACCAGCACAAGAATAGCCCTTGAGCTTATGGAGACTCAAATAGACCTTATAGGAATGTGATAAGTGCAAAGACATTCACTATGTACTTTGGAGCATCAAGGAGGATGAGTCGATACAAAATAGATAGGTTCGCACGTTGACTAGCTCAAAAAACTTACTATCTATGGAAGAGACAATGAACTTCAAATGCTCATAGCAACCAGTGTGATTATAATTAGAAGAAATCCTTTTATGGTAGTGATAAACATAGAGTTGAGTGTATATAATGCACAAAATTATAAGGAATAAGCAAACTATGCTATAGGAATGAATCAAACACTCAAGTGTGGTACCTCCTATTTTTCAGGAATACACAAAGATTGAACCCCAGACAGAAGACTAAGATTTTTCGCAATCTACTAAACCAAATGCTTTGAAAATTGAAATAACTAGACATTAATACCTTTCCAATGAGCCATCTTGCACTCATTTGGGAGCTCTCAAGAGAGAGAGCAGCAGCCTCTGCAAGATTACTGTTGCCGAAGAAGATGATGCAAAAAATTGAAGGCACAAGACAATGATGGTCACAAGTGTATGTATATTGCTTCCATGTATTGTACAAGTGATTTCAAGTCTTTATATAGACTCCACAAGTGCTCCACGACTTCTACAAGTGGAATTTTAATTCAAATGAAGGTGGGAATGGTTGTTGGAATCTAGGAAAAGTGAAGATCTAGTTTGATCTACTTTTAGGTGGTTGATTGCTTGATTGAATGCAACTTAACCACCACAAATTCATGGGATTTGGGCTATATCTTTCTACTTTTACATGTGTAAATCTCAAAGCTTTTACAATGGTAAAAGATACATGAAAACTCTTTTTAAAAAAATACAATAACTGAGCATAAGAAAAAGAACTCTCCAACGGATATCCTTTTTACGCAATAGCCTTTGATGTAGATCAAATCCACCTCAAGCATAGTGTAAGCTTGATGTTCCAACAGCACCCGCTCAAGCTAAAGTATGCTTGAGTCTTAATTCTCTAATAGGTTGAATACTTGCCATAGCTTTGAATCTACAAAGCTTAATTCCATCAAGTGCCTTCGTCATCATATCTGCTACTTGCTTTTCAGTAGGAACAAAAGAAATGTCAATCTCCTTTTCCATGAGCTTCTCCCTGATGAAGTGGTAATGCACCTCTATGTGTTTGGTTCTTGCATGGCACATAGGGTTTGCTACTAGATGCATGGAACTTACATTATCTCCTAATATGTGAGGATTGGAACTCACAAGTCCCCAATCTGTATACAATGCCTCTAACCATATTGCCTCCTGAGTTGCTATGGTCAAGCCTCTATACTCTACTTCAATCGAGGATAAAGAAACTGTTGGTTGCTTCTTGGAACTCCATGACACTAGCTTTGAACCTGCAAATGCTAAGTAACTAGAAGTACTTCTTCTATCATCCTTAGCTCCTATGCAATCTACATTTGAATAGATTTTTAGATCCAAATCTGAAGAGTAAGGATAGAATATACCTTCGTTGATTGTACCTTTGAGATACTTAAGTACTCTCTTAGCTGCATCCATGTGTGGTCTTCTCGGTGAGTGCGTGAACTAACTAAGCACTCCCACAGTATATGAGAGTATGCCCTTGTATGAGTAGCATATATCAAGCTACCTACCAAACTTTGATACTCTTTAATGTCTTCAATTTTCAAACCTTCATAAACACTAAGTTTATGATTCATCTCCAAAGGTGTACCTGTAGGTTTAGTATTCTCCATTTTGAACTTGAGAAGTAGATCTTGAATGTATTTTCTCTTAGTCAAATACATTCCTTCATCTGTGTATATCACCTGCATACCTAGGAAATATGTGAGCTCACCTAAGTCACTGATTTTGAACTCCTCTTGCATGTGTCTCTTGATCCTTTGGATGCCATTCAGATCATCACTTCTCACAATAATATCATCTACATATACACATAGATAGATAGACTCATCGTGATCCCTTTTGATGAATATAGAAGGATATGAGTTGCTTGATCTGAACCCTTGATCTTGAAGGTATGTAACCAACCTGTAATTCCAAGCTCGAGCCTATTTCAATCCATACAATGCTTTCTTAAGTCTGCAAACATAAGATGCATGATTAGGGTTTTCAAAACTTGGTGCTTGTGACATTTATACCTCTTCACTTATTCAACCATTTAAGAATGCATTTTTCACATCAAGTTGGAGGATTCTCCAATTCCTTGCAACAGCTACACTTATCAATGTCCTGATTGTAGTCATCATTGCAATTGGTGAGAATGTTTCCTCATAGTTTATGCCATCAGTTTGAGAGCATCCTTTGGCAACTAATCTTGCCTTGTATCTGCAAATTGATCGATCTAAATTTCTTTTAACTTTATAAACCCATCTGCAACCAATCACCTTTTGATTTAGCAACATTGCAACCAAATCCCAAGTGTCCATCTCCTTCAATGCATCTATTTCTTCTTTCATGGCCTTTTCCCAATTAGGGTTTCCCTTTGCTTCTTCATAGTTTGAGGGTTCCTCTGAAATAGAGTCTTTTGCCAAGTAGATTGAATGCTTCATAACAAATGTGGAATCATATCCATACATTTTTTGTTGTTTCTTCTCTCTTGTGGATCTTCTAGGTGCTTGTTTGGACATTCTCCAACCTCTTGCATCTTTGCTTTGCTTCTTGACTTTGATAGTTTGTAATCCTTTTCTCTTTCATCTTGGTCATCATCTATATCACTTCTTGGATCCTGGACCTATGTATCATGCTTGCTTCCTAATTGATGAGAATCAGAATCAAGATCATATGGTAGAGTTACCTTTTGTTTGTCTTCGTCATACCAAGACCTGTGTTCTTCAAACATATCTCGAGTTGTAGTGAATTGCTTGGTTGAAGGATTATAGAACTTGTAATCCATCTGAGTTGAATTGTATCCAATAAACACTTCCTTGTTTGCCCTTTCATCTAGTTTATCTCTTATTTGTGATGGTACATGAACATAATCTAAACAACCAAAAACCTTGCAATATCCAAGACTAATTTTTCTTCCATGCCATGCTTCATAATGTTGGAAATGTGGTAGGCCCATTACTAATACCACAGGTCCAAGGTTTCATAGGTCGAGCATGTACAACATAGAATCTAGCAATCTTCCAATATTGACAAAACATGAACATACCACATTTAATCATACAAATGATGAGACAAAGATAGAGAAAGATTAGACAACATGTGTAAAGTGTTACATAGGCCACTGCTTACTCACACTATCATATATACCAATGTTCAATGTACAATGTGGAAAAAAAACTCTCAATCACTCTATGTGAACAGAAATAGATGAGGATGAGTGAATTTACAAAGGTAACAAACATATTCAGATCTATGGATAGAAATCCGAATATATATGAGATGTGTGACCTAATAGGTTGTAGAAGAGTGAATATGAGTGACAGAAAGAGGAAGGATCAGTCTAAAACTGATAATCGGCAAACCCTCATCTGAACTTAGGCTATGGAAGACTTACACGTGTGTGAAAAGATCACATACTTACAAAATTAGCAAAGAATGCTAACAAGTTTGCTGCCATAAATCCATATGAACATACCTTCTCTAACACCTCATCCAAATATGCATGAAGAATACATGTACTGATTCTCTTGTACCTATTCTGAATAGGAATCCTCCTGATATGGATGTTACTGCCTCCATAAACTCCAAGTAGTACATGTGTGCATAAAGAGAATATGTACCTGAATTCTTAACATAAGATGCAAATCTTATGTTAACCACCATCCAATGTCTTTGAAGTAACCCAAAATCTTCATGTAGAAGAAAATCTTCAAATACATTATGTAGATGAATGATCCACACCACCAAGATACTGATGGATAAGTCCTCTCCATAAGCAAGAGTATGAGCACACTCTTCTCCTCCAAGAAGAACTCCATAACCGCTCCTCAACATGCTCCAAGATAGCACCATGGCTGCCCCATGTGCTAGAGGCACCACCTCTATTGAGGGACCAAGCTCCAAAGCTTGGTTTTGAACTAGGTGAAGGATACAAGACAATGAACCAATGCTCTTCTTATAGATATTTGATTATCCCTTGAAAAGCTCCTCAAAAGCACTATGATCGCATAACAAAAAAGCATAACACAAAAAGACAATGACCAAGATGAAAGAGGAAATGATTACAAACTATGGAAGTCAAGAGGCAAAGCAAAGATGCAAGAGGTTGGAAAATGCACCAAACCAGCACCTAGAAGATCAGCAAGAGAAAAGAAACAACTAGAAAGGTATGGATATGATTCCACATTTGTTACGAAGCATTCAATCTACTTGGCAAAATACTCTATTTCAGAGGAACCCTCAACCTATGAAGAGGCAAAGGGAAACCCTAATTGGGAAAAGGCCATGAAAGAAGAAATAGATGCATTGAAGGAGATGGACACTTGGGATTTGGTTCCAATGTTGCCGACTCAAAAGGTAATTGGTTGGAGATGGGTGTATAAAGTTGAAAGAAATTTAGATGGATCAATTTCCAGGTACAAGGCAAGATTAGTTGCCAAAGGATGCTCTCAAACTCATGGTATACACTATGAGGAAACATTCTCACTAGTTGCAAAGATGACTACAATCAAGACATTGATAAGTGTAGCTACTGCAAGGAATTGGAGACTCCTCCAACTTGATGTGAAAAATGCATTCTTAAATGGTTGGATAGGTGAAGAGGTATAAATGTCACAACCACCAGGTTTTGAAAACCTTAATCATGCATCTTATGTTTGCAGACTTAAGAAAGCATTATATCTTGAAACAAGCTCCTAGAGCTTGGAATTACAAATTTGTTACATACCTTCAAGATCAAGGGTTCACACCACGCAACTCAGATCCTTCTCTATTCATCAAAAGGGATCATGATGAGGCTATCTATCTATGTGTATATGTAGATGATATTATTGGGAGAGGTCATGATCTGAATGGCATTAAAAGGATCAAGAGACACACGCAAGAGGAGTTCAAAATGAGTGACTTAGTTGAGCTCACATATTTCCTAGGTATGCAGGTGATATACACAAATGAAGGAATTTATTTGAGTTAGAGAAGATAGATTTAGGATCTACTTCTCAACTTCAAAATGGAGAACACTAAACCTGCAGGTACACCTTTGGAGATGAATCATAAACTTAGTGTTTATGAAGGTCATAAAATTGAAGACATTAAAGAGTATCAAAGCTTGGTAGGTAGCTTGGTATATGCTACTCATACAAGGGCAGACATATCATAGAGTGTGGGAGTGCTTAGTTAGTTCATGCACTCCCAAAGAAGACCACACATGGATGCAGCCAAGAGAGTGATTAAGTATC
>CM035439.1:45373994-45683994 GCA_020310875.1 Ceratopteris richardii | reverse complement strand
GCTCTCTAGCTCTTTTTATAGTTTTTGGACTAGTTTTGGCCCTATCCAGACCTAGTGTCTTGGCTAGTTAAAAATTAGGTTCCATGGCTTATTTGAGGGCTCAAAAAAGTCTAAAAATTATGAAAATTGGTAGGATGATACTTCTAATACTCTCTTAAGCTCAAGGACTCCTCGGCTTGAACAAAATGGAGTTGCAAAAATAGAAAATGGTATTTACAATGGTTTTTAGTGATGAAAATCACTATTTTTTGTAGGGGATTCTTCTGAAAATTTGATATGTACTTCTTGGAGCTCCCTACTTGCTCCTTCTTCTTGTATGTCCACTTCTTTTGAGGCGCTTCCATGCTTTGTGCTTGCCTTGAGTTCCAACACTCCCCCCCCCTCTCGAGTCTGTCGTCCGTGACAGACCCTTGTTGTAAGGGTTGTTCCCTGTAGTGTTGTGAGAGGTAGTGTCCATTCGATAGGAACCAGAGCCGCCTATCTTCAAAATGTGGGAGGGTTGGTTGTCCGGTTCTTCATTTGTCACTACGAGCCTTTGTAAGTTGTAGTCCTTCGGTATGTGCTTCTTCCTTGGATTCCAGCATGATTGGGTCATTGTGAGTCTCCATTGATGGCCTCTAGATCTTCTTAAGATGATGTTCATAGTAGTCACGCCAAGTACTCATACCCCTTAATGAATGATGGGTAAGTGTGTTCGTGCATGGGTTGAGGAAAATATGTGCCTTGTGGATGGCCTTGTGATGTAGCCCTATATATGCTTACTTGGAAAATGCATTGGAAGAAGTATGGTGCAAAAATTGGGGTCTTGAGCTAAGTGCTGAAGGGTATGCAGACGAAGAGGTTTCCTAATCTATCATGGTTATGGTGTTGCCAAGGTAAAAGATGCTTACCATGCTGAAGCATCGATCGATGTTTATCTCTTCGTGTTGTGCTCCCGAAATTTGTGATGGACATTGTTGATGAATGTCCATGTTGAGGATCCACTGATGAAATTCTTTGAGTGCCTGGTCCTGTCTGCTCTCTTCAAAGCAACATTTGCCAAGTACTGAGAATTGAATTTCTTTATATTCCTTGACAAACGACATTGGGTAACTACACCAAGCTTAGTTTCACATATTCTCATTAGCTCACCATAAGCAGGAGTCTTCTCATCCAGTATACATACAAGGATTTGTAGTGTACCAAAACTACCCTTTGCAGATATCTCCTTGGATGCTCTCGTACATACATTAGTTAAGCATCACTCAGGTTGTGGACCTTCAAGCTCTTCACTCCTACCATGGTAAGGGGGAACCATAGTTGTGGATGCCATGTTCATGCCAAGTTCTTGACATCTATCGGATAAGGCAACAATTATATCATCTGCTAGCTGAGACACACTTCTATCCAACTGATAAATGCCCAGTAATCAACAGTTCCACCTTCAACTAAGCATGAATCATTCATGTTTCATGAGCGAAACATGGGAACAAGTTCTTTCTCTTTTTTCTTTTTTTTTAAATTTTAGGAACAATGTCACAAAACAAGAAGACAAAGGTTAGTATCAAAAATGGTTTACATGTGTCAATGTGCTCTTGTGCTTGGGACTCTCAATTGTGTCTATGCACGGCCATGTAATGTGGCCCTATATTAATGCATACTTGGAAAATGCATGACCTGAATGGTGCAAATGATAGGGTTGTGCAAGGAGCACATGGTTGTCGCTCGTGGAGGCTTTTGATGTTACGTGTAGATGTTGATGCCATCTTTGTTGGAGGTATCCATTGGATCTAGAGATGACAACTGATCATTCCTCCTCATAGGGGTCCATTTGAGAACCATGCTCGGTTGCATCAAGATCACCTTGGGCTTCTTCATCTCTCGATGGTTTCTTAAATTTTGTATTCCACGTGGTTGGTTCTTTGGTTTTGCGAGGGCTACTAGTGCTTTTGGCTTCCATACCCATACCATTGTGGCTGGTCTTCTAACTCTTGTTGAAGAGGCGAGTTGGTCTGGTTCTAGTCTTTGTGTTTGGTTCTGACCCTTGCCCCACCTTGGCTTCTTTGTTGCGACTTTTCTCATGTGGGAGAGCATAGACTGTTGTGTATGTAAGAGCTTCTTGGGTACCCATATTTGCAATTTTCCTTGCTAAACTGCAGCTAATTTCTTAGGCACCCAAACTTGTCGGATATCTTGTGGTTGAGTTTGTCCTAGCTTCTTCATTCGTCTTCTGGCCTGGTGGAAGTCCCTGGATGGGAATTGTGGGGTTAAGGCTGGTGGTTGCTCTCATTTTCATACCCGGATCTACTTCATGTCTAGCACTACTTTCCTCTAGAAATCCCATTGTCCATTTCCTTGTTGGTTGAGTTGTAGTGGCAGCATTAGTCCTTGCACCAGAGGAGGAGTCCACTTGTCTTTGAGTCTATTCTTCCATGATTGAGTTCTCCTGCAACATAGAGCTTTTGACACATACAACATCTTTTTTGCTAAGATTAGTCCTAGGGGAACTACAAGATTTGACATCTGGATTTGTGAGCCTGCCATTCTCTAGTTCTAATGTAAAGCATTGTCCCTGGACCCAAACTTGAAGAAGTTGACTTCTTAGGTTCAAGTTGACTGCATTGTCATAAATCCAATCTTGTCCTAAGACAAGTGGCTCTGTGAGGTCCTCATCATGACACACTAGCATTTTGACTATCATTGGAACAACTTGAAGGTAGATGGGGAGTTCCACCTCGCCCAAACAAGGGGTTTCCACACCTCCCAACCCTATGAGATAGGCTTCCATGGGATTGATGTTCAACTGCAGGTCTTGGTAGTAGGAAAGTATAACTGCACTAGTTGTTGCACCTGAGTCAATCAATGCTCGCATAGTCCTTAAATTCTCTCCGTGTCCTACCTCTAAGGTCACAAAGGGACGTCGGTCAATTACTCAAGAAGTAATTATGCTCGATTTTCGGCACATGTCAATGTGATATTTTGGGGCTTTCGAGTTGGCATCTAGGCCTAGTCGCGTTAACTTATTTCGCCTTATGCGCTCCCTAGCCTCTGCTTGTGCTTCTTCTCTGACTCTCAACTCTTCTTCTTTTTGTTTCTTAGCAGTGTTGAGTCTCATTAGCATGTCCTTTGTAAGAGGTTCTTGATATAACTCGACTCGACAACCACTGATATAGTTTGGCAAGATGTCACCTTCTAAAGTAGCCAATTGAACCGCACCGCTAGTGGAAATTCTATTAATGATCATGGGTCCATATCCTCTTTTTTCCAACTTATGAGCATGTTGCTTTAGCGTATAGACCAGCACTAGGTCTCCCTCTTTCAATCCTTTATCTTTGATGTGTGCATCAAAGTATGCCTTTTGTCTTTTCTTTGCAGCATAGATGCCTACTGTCGCTCGTAGCCTCATCTCACCTAAGCGTTCTAGATCAAAGATTCTAGAGGACAACTCATGTCCATTCCACTCGTGCTCTTGTGCTACCTTTAATGTTGGGATTAGGAAATCTAATGGTAGCACAACATTCTGTCCAAAGACCATCTAAAATGGGGTGGCATTCAGTACCGTTTTATAGGCAACTCGATAAGCCCAAACAGCATGGTGTAGTTGTTTGTCCCAATCAGAGCGTTTATTATTCACTAGTTTTGTCAATACATTACATAGGATCTTATTCGTGCTCTCGGCTTGTCCGTTAGCTTGTGGATGATAGGGGGCAGACTTCTTATGTATCACCAAGAATTCTTGGAGAAGATTTTCAATGACTTTATTCAAGAACTGTGTGCCTCTATCACTTAGTAACTCTATTGGTAGTCCATATCTCGTGAACACGTTCTCGAATAAGAATTTAGCTGTCGTCTGAGCATCATTCTTTGTTGTGGCTTTGACTTCTACCCACTTTGTAAGGTAATATGTGGCTACAATAATGTACTCTGCATGGGAGTTTCTAGCTGGGGGGTTAATAGGTCCTACAAAGTCTATACCCCACTTTGAAAATGCACGTCCTCCCATCATTGGCCTCAAAGTCATCTCATCTTTTCTAATTGGATACTGTGCACATTGGCACGTGTCACATTTCTTCACATGGGTATGTGCATCCATATGAAGAGTAGGCCACCAAAGTCCTGAGAATAGAATGGTCTTAATTACTCAGTTAGGACCAAAGTGTCCACCTGCAACACCACTGTGTGCAGTTTCTAAGACTTTCAAATAATCTAATTCATGAACGCACAATCTTAGGTAACCATCTTTTCCTCTCCAGTATAGGTTGTCTCCAACGAAGGCATAATCTTGAGCCTCTTGCTCCATGCTTCTTCTTCTAGCTACACTAGCCTCTTTGGGTAATGTCCCCGATCTCATAAATTCCACCAATGAAGCACTCCAATATGGTATTAATGATACATGATAAAGAGTATCATGCTCCACTGGGGGTCTCTCTTTGCACCCAGGACAACTCTTAATCCACTCGTATATTTCTTTGTCCATGCTAGGCCAGTACACTCCTAAATGTTTTAGATTTTGCAATGTTTGTTGTTTAGAGTAGTGTTTTCCTAGCAATCCTTCATGGGCTTGTTGCAACCAACTACTATGTTTATCATCCTCAACACAACAAGCTAATACACCCTCAATATCTTGTTTGTACACGCTTCCTGCCAATATGTGATATTTTTGTGATTTTACAATTTCTTCTTGTGATGTTTTCACATTCTTATTTGCACGCCCGAAGGTTAGGACTAGTACCAACTTATTTGCCCATTTAGGAACAACTTCTAAATTGAACAAATAAGCCTCCGGTAGGTCGTCAGACACTCCTTGCAATGACTCTCCTGAAGTGATGCGAGAAAGGTGATCTGCCCTAAGGTGGGTTCTACCTTTCCTGACAACAACTTCAAAGTCATATTCCATTAGTAAGAGGAATCATCTTACTAACCGTCTTGTATTGCAAGGTTTATTGACCAAATATAACAAAGCTTGATGATGAGTGAAAAACTTGAACTTTTTGGCCAATAAATAGTGTATAAACTTCTTCACAGCATATACCATGCCTAAGCCTTCTCGCTCGGTTGTGGTATAATTTCTTTCTGCTAGGTTTAGTTATCTACTAGCATATGTGATGGGCAAATCTAAATTCCCTTCACCTATGGGTTGTGCTAGCACACATCCGATGGCATGATTGGAGGCATCCACATGGACTGGAATGGCTTACTCCAATCTGGGGTTGTCAATATTGGTGTTGTGCACAAACGTCTTTTTAGCTCATTGAAGGAACTCTTGCATTCATCGTTCCACTCAAAATTTGTCAACAAACCATAAAGAGGTTTAGCTATGATCGCATACATGTGGATAAACCCACGGTAATATCCACAATGGCCCATAAAAGCTTGTACCTCTTTAATGTTCCTTGGCCTTGGCAACTCCGCTATGGCTCTTACTTTGTCCTTGTCTGTTGAGATTCCGTTCTTAGAAACAATATGACCTTTTACCTTGACGCACCATGAACACACACTTTTTTGGGTTCAAACACACTCCATATTCTCTACACTTGTTGAAGATCTGTCTTAGCTCAGGGATGTGGTATCTTCTTTCTTGGGAATGAGCACATAAATCGTCCACATATACTTCTAAGCTCTTTCGCAAGAACTCTTTGAAGACATGACACATGAGCCTTTGGAATGTTGTAGGTGCATTTGTGAGCCCAAATGGCATCACACAAAATGCAAAGATTCCCCACTCTGTGGCAAAAGTTGTTTTGTGTTGATCTTCGGGGGCAATGGCTACTTGGTTGTAACCTGAAAACCCATCAAGGAAGCTATAAACTTCCTTGCCTGCAACACGCTCCAATAAATGTTCAGTGATTGGGAGTGGATAGCTATCTCTAATCATAGCGGCATTAACTTTTTTAAGGTTAATACACACTCGTAACTTTCCATTCTTCTTGGGCACCACTACAATGGGGGACACCCGTTCAGTATGCTCAATCTCATAGATAAATCTAGCTTCAATCAGCCTGTCAATTTCTTCTTTTATCTTGGTTGGATAAGTGTCATTATATGTGTAGGGCTTAGAAGTTTGGTGGGCTTGGCATCAACAGCCATGGGGATCGTATGAGAGCATATGCTTGGATCTACCCCCTTCAAGTCTCTATAGTGCCATGCAAACACATCCATATATTCCCTTAATAGAGCTACGAGTTCCATTTCTTCTCTTGCACTTAGATCATCTCCTATATACGTGTATCTCTCTTCATTCTCTTCAATGGTCACTACAATCTTCTTGGTCTTTTCTTTGTTATCATATGCTTCTCCTATGATGGCCTCTCTCTTAGGCATTCGTACCAAAATTTTTCAGTCGTCAACTTCATATTTCTTGAAATTTTCTGGTACCTCGAACAATGATTCCTCTTGTTCTTGTTTCATTGCTTTTCTTTTCTTTTCCTTTCACTACTCTCACTTCCATCCTTTGAATTTACCATTTTAATGCTTGTGAGAGGTTCTTCTTCTTTCTAGTTAACACGCCTACATCTTCTAAATAGTGCTTTTCTGAGTTAAAGCAACTATCCATCACAATGGACTCTAGATCATCGTCATTCTCTTCTTCTTCTATGACATCACTAGGGTCACATTCTTCTAGCAAGGCCTGACACATGAACACTGAAATATCATAACCCTCCTCATCACAATGAGGTGTCCATTGTTCTTCATTGACTGCAATGTCCATGGTAGCTAAGATTTCTGGCCAATCATGAGGCTCAAATTCCTCATCTGGAAAGATCATCGGTGTATAGGCTGGGTCTTTAATTGGTCTATCTCCTGGAGAAGTTCCTTCTTCTCTTGCCTTTAAGCAATTTTCCTCTTCCTCTGCGACCCTGCCATCCATAAATGAGTATCTTCATGCAACCAGGATGGATCAGGTGAACTTCTCGAATGCACAGAGATAGAATCTTCTTTCACTTTGTGGATAGGATTCCATTGTAGGGGTGGTACATCTCTGAAGGTGTAGTCCTTCAAATTGACCTTGGTGGTGACCCCTAAGTGCTATAAGTAGAAGGAGTTGGTTCCCCAATCCTGTACTATTTGCAATTGTCGTAGGAAGGGTCTTCCTAGGATCATCTCATAGACATTATTTTTCTCAAAGTCACATATAGCAAAAGTGTGTTCAAACTCTACACCACAAGTAGTTAAAGTTATCCCTTCTACCAATCCTAGAGGTCTTTCAAAATGACCGTCGGCCATTTGAAGCTTCATTCTGGTTGGTCTTAATGTGGGTTTTCCCCATTGCTTCCACAAGGAGGTGGTTGCAATAGCAACATCAGCACCTGAATCTATGATTGCTTTGGTTGTGTAACCTTGGTAGGTGATTGGATGATAAGTATTACCTTCTTCACCCTCACACATGTCTCTTATTTTGTCTAGAGGTATCTCTGGTACTTTCTGCTTAGATCCTCCTTTTGGCATATTGAAATCAAGTTCTGGAACTTGATCCTTCACATGGTTCCATAGCTGAGGTTTTGCTTTGAGCATCTCTTCTACAGTGAGATGACATTGAACCTTAGTGTTCGACACGACATCAGTGTTCCTTGGGACCATTGAGTCTTCATGTCTTACCAGTATTGTGGGAGCTCTAATCTGAAGAGATTCAGATTCCCAAGGGCCAGTGAATTGTGACTGCTCTTCTAAAGTATAAAATTCAAAATCTAATATTTCATCTTCTTGTTGTTCTGCTTCATCTCCATAAATAGATGGAATGTCTTGGGGAAATTGATCATGAAGATAATGAGTCTCCAGAATAGGAGGGAAATTACCCTTCTCCTTGGCCCATTTCTCTTCTTGTATTTCCCGCAAGAACTCTTGAGAGTACCATTGAATTGAAGGAGGTATTCCAGCATCCGTGGAATTAGGAACATAAGCTCCCATTGGTGGTGAGCTTCCTCTCTCAATAACTAGTTGAGCCTATGGAGGTAAAGAAACTTGTGGTTTGTTTACCAACTACTCTAATCTTTCTAGTAAGCCCTGGAAATGCAAATCCGATTTGACAGAGTTTATCTAATTGAACTTTTGACTAGTCTCGAGTATAGCTTGAGCTTGTTCTACCATTTTCATGCACATTTTCATCCGTTCAGTCTCTAAATCTTGTTGGCCCTTCTTCAAGTCGAGCCTGGTAGGCCTTGAACATCATGTCCAAGCCTTCTGGGGTTGGATCTACAAGAATAGACCCTGGTTGTGGTCTATTTACAATGGGTGGTGGGATGGGATGAGGTGGAGTGGATGGAGTTTCGGCATGCTAGGGGTTTTGAGATGCAATGTCTTCTATTTTTGTTTTTCCGTCTTTCAAGCTTTCTTCTAGTTGAGATAACTTTTTATTCCACTTACGATTGGCCTCTTGTTTTCCCCTTACTAGTCTCTCCTGATTCACTCGACTCCGATTGCTCTACTTGTTTATCTTGTTTTAATGCTTATGCCCTAGCAACTGCATGTACAAGAGCCACATTACTACTACTTGCACTTGAATCCACCACTAAGCCTACCACATTAATGGGTGTAACGTTGGGTGCACTAGAGGGGTTTCTTAGACAATCTCTGGGGAGATGGTCTTTGCCATACTCAGGACAAAAAGCTTGTATTGTGATAGCCTATCCTTGATTCGGAGATGGTGGGTGGGGACAATCATGAAGGAAATGGTCACCCTGACATTTGAAACAAGGTCCTCTAGGGGCTTGTGGCCTCATTTGTCTCATTTGGGGCCTATGGTTAGTATTGGTGTACAAGACATTGGAGTATTCTGGCTCCCAATTTTGTTCCATAGGTGGTGCCTCATATTGATACGAGTAAATCGCACTATGCTCAAGTCACTCTGTGTAATAAGCATGTGGACTACCTTCATGGGAGTAGTCTGAACTAAGAGCATGAGAGTCATTTTTTGAGATCAGTGGGGTCACTGGCACCAATGCTCTATTAAGGTTCTCTTCTGCCACTGCATACTTAACTAGAATTACATTGGCAGGCACTAGTGGTTGGTTTCCTAGGACTGGTTGTGGCCTATATGGTGCCTGATATTGTTGTTGTGGTCTATAATATTGTTGTTGGTATTGGTTCTGATAGCTACCTTGTTGGTAAGGTTGCTGATAATTCTGTCTAATAGCCTGTCTATTGTATGGACGATCTTGAGCCGTGTGGTTCATGTATTTTCTCTCAATAGTGCAATATGGAGCATTCCTTTCTCTCATGTTCTGGTTGTGCAATGGGCATACATTAGCCATGTGGTTGCCGTCGCAAGTATAAAACCGACTCAATGAGGTGACTCTTGGTATTTATCTATTTTGAACTCCTAGCTTCTTGGCAACTTGCTCTGCTATCTCATCCAGCTCAGTAGAGGCTCTAGAGGTATGACTAGTAGAATTGTTAGAGTCTTTATAGAGTTTGGATAGTCCTAACTCCTCACCCAAGTTGTCTTCTATGTCAATGCAGGTCTGCACACACTCTTCTATGCTTCTAGGCTCTTTCAAGTACACATATGATCTTAACTTTGTGCTTAGTAAGCAATCTAAGAACAAGGCCACTTGTTTGGCTGGTGTGGGTAACTCTAGAGCAGGGAACCTTTCTATGTACTATCTGAACCTTTGACCTACTAGTTGCACTGTTTCTTGGGGTGTCTACTTGAAGTTGTGGATCAAAGATGATGTGTTATGCATGATACCACTCTTGGAAAATTCTACAATGAATTCGTCTAGCAGTTGACCTATATCGCAATAGTTGCGACTACTCAGTGGTTAAAACCAAGCTAAGGTAGTGCCCTTTGTCACGAGGAAGGAGATAAGGAAGAGAGCTCACACACACACTCTCACTCTCAAGGACAAGCACACACACAGATTGAGGCAAGGAAGAATGATCTTCTTCTTCTTCTTCTTCTATTACATAAAATGAATGTACAAGAATGACCTAAAAACAAGAATACAACAAGTGCAATATATAAAGATCAGTACATAAGGAATGACCTAAAAACAAGAATACAACAAGTGCAATATATAAAGATCCGCGAATGAGTGAGCTGGCAAGAAAAAAATGTGCCATCACTCTCGGTAGGTAAATCTAATAAAGCTCAATGAAGTATCTCTGACATATATCGGTATGACCACTATACATGTCAGAGAAACGAAAAACTGGTACGTGTCATCCTGGATCATCACATGTTGAGCTTGATATCTCAACACTCCCCCTCAAGCTCAACGCCATATCCTGTAATCCAAGCATCTCTCGAAACTTCTTTAACTTCTCAGCTCCAAGTGCTTTGGTGAAAATATCAGCAACCTGCTCATCTGTTCTCACATAAACAAGATCAATATCACCTGCTAATACCTTCTCTCTGATGAAGTGATAATGTACCTCGATATGCTTTGTTCTAGCATGGAAAACAGGGTTCCGTGCTAATTGTATGCTGCTAAGATTATCACAATAGATAGTGATAGGCTTTTGCACTTCCACACCTAAATCTGCAAGTAACATCTCCAGCCATGATGCCTCACATGCTACCATTGTAGCACCTCTATACTCAGCCTCTGTACTCGACAAAGCAATAGTGGGTTGCTTCTTGTTGCTCCATGTAATAGCTGCACCTCCAAGTGAGAAAAGAAAGCCACTAGTAGATCTTCTATCTGGAGTACTACCAGCCCAATCTACATCGGTGTATCCATGAACCTGCAACTCCAGACCAACTTCATAAAACAATGCATAATCCAAAGTAGCACTCACATAACGTAGAGTGCGCCTCAGTGCATCCAAATGTGGCTTCCTGGGAACCTGCATAAACTGACTTTCAAGTCCAACAGTATAACTTAGATCAGGCCTTGTAATTGTGAGATATATAAGACTTCCCACAATTTTCCTATACATAGTAGCATTTTCCAATGCTTCACCTGACGTAGTATCCAACTTCAAATTCTAATCTAATGGCATAGAAATTGGCTTACAATCAGCCATACCATACTTTTGCAACATATTCAAGGCATATTGCCTTTGCGACATCCATATACCTGTTTCTGTATGTATAAACTCAATGCCCAAGAAATAGCGCAGCACACCAAGATCTTTCATGTCGAATTCCTGCATAAGACGTTTCTTTACCTCTTTGATGCTTTCTTCATTATCACCACCTTCAATCATGTCATCAACATAAATAGCCACAATAGTGATGTCATCATCAGCCTTCCTTGCATATAGTGAGTGATCTGCATCACACATAGAGAACCCAATGCTGGTTAAGTAATCAGCAATCCTTGCATGCCATGCACGAGGGGCTTGCTTCAGCCCATACAAAGCCTTTTGCAACCTGCAAACATGTTCTGGATGTTTTGAATCTTCATATCCTTGTGGCTGGTCCATATATATTTCTTCCTGTAACTCACCATGTAGGAAAGCATTCTTCACATCCATCTGATGCAAAGTCCATCCTTTTGCTGTAGCTAATGCAACAAGTGTTCTGACAGTAGACATTTTAGCTACGGGGCTGAATGTTTCCTCATAATCAATGCCATATTTTTGTGCATAACCTTTAGCTACCAATCGTGCTTTATACCTGCTTATGCTACGATCAGCATTATGCTTTACCTTGTAAACCCATTTGCAGCCTATGGATTTCTTTCCTTGTGGCAATGGAACCAGCTTCCATGTATCATTTCCATAAAGTGCAGCCATCTCCTCATCCATAGATTTTTCCCAATCTGCATTACCAATTGCATCTTCAAAACAAGAAGGTTCAGCATCTTGTATTACCTTTGTCATGTAGGCACAATGGCAAGCCATGTAACTATCATATGTCAATTGTTGCACTGAATTACGCATCCTCCCAGATCTTCTTGGTCCTGGGTCACTTCTTCTTGTATCATCTGCATGTGCCCTTCTTACTCTTGGAGTCTTCACAGAGGGCAATCCAAGTTCCTCATCGATACTCTTTTCTGAACCACTTGAATCTCCATCAACATCTTCAAAACCTGCACCTGTTTTACTACCAGCAGAAAGCTTTTCTTTACCTTTCTTGGATGTATTTGATGAATTTGCTGGACTGAAATTTCCATGCAATCTTCCACTCCATGGATTTGAGTTGGAACTATTGCTTGGTGATGCATCCAATCCACTCAAAACTTGAGATTCTGCACTAGATTTTTCAGCATTTTCTTTGTCATTTGGTTCAAGATTCAGTCCTTCTTTGGCATCTGCATAGAAGCTTGACATTTCATCAAATACCACATCTTATTGCTCACCTTCACCTGTCGTGTGAGTGGGTTATAACATTTGTACCCCTTTTGCTCAAGGGAATATCCAATGAAGACACATTTTTCTGCTTTCGGATCAAGCTTCGTCCTCAACTCATCTGGAACATGTACATATGCAGTACAGCCAAAAACTTTCAGATGTGATAAGTTTGGCTTTTTACCTGTAAACTTCTCTTCAGGTGTAACTTGATGTATAGCAGCAGTCGGAGTTCTGTTCATGATGTATACAGCAGTATGCACAGCTTCTGCCCAATAACAATGAGGCATATTCTTCTCAGCCATCAAGGCTCTTGCTATTTCTACAATATGTCTATTTTTGCATTCAGCAACACCATTCTGTTGTGGTGTGTACCTGCATGAAAACTGACGCCGAATTCCATGATTTTTTAGAAAACTGCTGAACTCATTTGACATGTATTCACCTCCTCCATCAGTTCTTAATGTTTGAATGTACTTCACTGTCTGCTTTTCCACCATAGCTTTAAAATTCTGGAAGTGAGTGAACACCTCGCTCTTCTCTTTCATGAAATATACCCATAGTTTGTGTGTATGATCATCAATGAAGGTAACATAAAACCTGCAACCGCCCATAGATGTGGTCTTTGATGGACCCCAAACATCTGTATGTACCACTTCTAGTAAATTTTCACTAACATGCTTGTCATGTGGAAATGATGCTCTTGACTGTTTACCAAATTGACATGCTGCACATACCTTTTGCATTTCTGCAACTTTGAAATTTGGTAGTCCATGGACAATCTCCTTTGACTGCATCATTTTCAGCCTTTGCAAGTTTGCATGTCCAATCCGTTTGTGCCATATCTCTATATCTGCAATAACTCCTGCACCTTTTGCAAACATGGTTGCATTCATTTCAGGAATCTTCACATTTAAGGTGAACATCCTACCCACTTTGTTTCCTTTGGCAACCAATCATCCATCCTGCTTGTACTCTTCTCCATCCATCAGCATTGAACCTGACTTGTAATCCCTGGTCAACCATTTGTCCAACAGAAACCAGATTCTTTGTTATATTTGGAACATGCAACACATCAGCAAGATGTTTTACCTTCCCGTCCTCCATAGACAATGCTATGTTTCCTGTATGCTCAATAGGATGCGATGTATCATCACCTGTTTCAACATATCCAGGAACTGGCATTTTTTGCAAACTACTAAACCATTCTGCATGACTGGTCATGTGATTTGAAGCACCTGAATCAACATACCAGACATTATCATTCAATTTTGAAACACCAGTAGACATCGTATTCATCATGTGATGTTGAACCATAAAGAGCTTCTCAGAATCATCTGCACTTGTGGATGCATAGTTGGTTTGCTGCCTTTTGTTATTTTGATTCTTTAACCTGCAATCACGTTCAAAGTGTCTAGGTTTACCACAATTCCAGCATCCTTTACTATCATTACCTGAATCATTTCTTTGGAAATTTCTATGACCTCTTTGGCTCCCCCTGCCTCGAAATTGTCCTCTTCCTCCTGCATGATTCTGTTGTTGACCTTGGTCTTGGTTACTGTTTCCTCTTCCACTTCCAAAACATCTACCTCTGCCTCTTCCTCTGCCAGAGTAGAATACCTGCTCAGAACTGGGTTTTCCTTGGGAGTTTGAGTCCTCACCAAGATTCTTTTCTTCAATAATCAGCATAGATACCGGATGAGCAAAATTCGGAATATTTTCCCTGGTCTGTATGGAAGTTCTGAACTGCTTATATGCAGCTCCTAAACCACGAAGGCACACTTCCACCTTATCATCATCATCTACATTCACGCCAATAGATGCAAGTGACTCACATATGCCTTTGATTTTAAGAGTGTAGCCACTTACCGTCATGCTCTTCTTTTCCAATGTATGCAGCTCGTTCTTGAGTTGCAATTTCCGTGCCTTTGTATTAGTCTCATACAAGGTGACCAAGCTGTTCCAAGCCTCTTTTGGAGTCTTGGCATCCTGTATGTGTCCAATCATGCTATCCTGTATGCTAACAGATAGCCAATACATTACCTTTCGTGCTCCTTGATTCCATTCCTCATATGCTCTTAACTGATCTGCAGTCCGATTCCTTTCTGGTAACTGCGGAGCAATTTCATTCTCTCCTTCGATATACTTCCAGTAGACTTTTCCCATCAGGAAATTCGTCATTCTGAATCTCCAAGCATGGAAGTTGTTCTTGTCCATCTTATCGCTCATAAGCTGACTCATTGCATCTGCGTTTTCCATTTCTGCAACAATTCACAACACTGCAAAACACTACAAGCAGCACTTCTGCTTGAACACTATCGCACTATGACGTGACAGTTCGATCTCAGAAAAACACAGTTTTTGTGTATCAACAGTACACAAAATCGCTTGAAATTCTGGATCTGGAATATATGAGTGTCGTCGAACACAACGCAAGTTACAGTTTCTGAAACTGACCTGGTTTTTCTGTGGGCCCCACCTTGTGGGCTCCAAAACGGAGGTCGAGATGGCTCCGAAACTTTGATCTGACGGCGATTTTCGTAGCAAACAGAGGCCGTTTGTGAAATCGTGTTTTCTCCACGCCTTGCCGCGTAGTCTTCACCATCGCCTTCTCCACGAGCTCTCTACAGCCACGCTGGCTCTGATACCATGTCACGAGGAAGGAGATAAGGAAGAGAGCTCACACACACACTCTCACTCTCAAGGACAAGCACACACACAGATTGAGGCAAGGAAGAATGATCTTCTTCTTCTTCTTCTTCTATTACATAAAAGGAATGTACAAGAATGACCTAAAAACAAGAATACAACATGTGCAATATATAAAGATCAGTACATAAGGAAAAACCTAATATCCGCGAATGAGTGAGCTGGCAAGAAACAAATGTGCCATCACTCTCGGTAGGTAAATCTAATAAAGCTCAATGAAGTATCCCTGACATATATCGGTATGACCACTATACATGTCAGAGAAACAAAAAACTGGTACGTGTCATCCTGGATCATCACATGTTGAGCTTGATATCTCAACATCCTTGAGAGTCAAACCAAATGCCTTGTACTGGGTGAACAAATCCTCAACCTGTTCAGCTCTTAACACTTGTTTGAACTCGGCCACATGATCATAAGGATCTCCTGTCCCGTCAAAATCATTCTTCATTGCCTTGATCACTTGAGTGGGTCTAAGGGTTCTTGGATGCTCTCAAGGTCTAGGCAATGGAAAATTATGTTCATCTCTTTGTTGCCTATGTGCTTGATGTCTCTCTCTTCCAGATCTTTCATTTTCAAATCCTGATCTATTTCTAACCATAGTGTGTGCAAAACTGGCATCAGGTCTCTCTCTTGTTTGCTCTTGTTGTGCTTCATGAACTTTGGATGATCCTACACCTTGGAGGCCATGGGAAACATTGGATCTTGGTGGAGGGAAAATCAATTCACTCTTCCAAGTATATGCATGTCTATCATGTTCTGTTACCAAGAACATCTTCTCTGATGTGTTATCTAGGTAGACAACTTTGCCTAGTATCTCGGGATCTTTGAATTCATAGATGATGACTATCAAGGTTGGCTAGGTTGATCTAGCTTGAATCTCCAAAAGGCTTCCTCTGTTTCTCTATTCAAGAATAGTTCTATGCTTTTGTTGTCTTGAGGCATCCAATCTGGAGTGATCACTCTGGTCAAAACTGACTTACCTCTAGGAGTCTGGAGTCCTTGTCCTACATTTCCTTATTCTAGGTCTCCTATCTCATTCTCAAGAATGATATTTCCAAACTCATCAGTCTTATCTGGTAGGTTGGTGACCACATACATGGTTCCTTCCTTATCAATGTATGAACCTTCTTCAAACTTTACTACTGGGTGTTCAAGTCCAAAGGGTTGATCTGGATTTTTGAGTTGGACCACTGATTGCCTTAGGCCGTCCTCATAGATGCGAGCACCTAATCGATTGGTCCGAATATATTCCAACTGTTTCTTATATGGACCTTCTGGTGTTTGTAGATAGGCAATTCCTGAGCCACCTAGAGGTTTCCCCATGCTAAAGGACATTTCTGAATCACTTGTGTCTGAACTTTGTACATAAGGATAACCACTTAGTTGTTGTGCCCAAGACTTAGCTGTATGGTTGACACTAGCCTCAAAAGATCTAATGCTTTGTCTATCCTTGCCTAGGTGTCTATCAGATCTCAGGTTCATAAGTTTTGCTTAAGAGTCCAAAATTTCCCTTTGGTATGGTTCAAAATCCTTTGGAGTCCCCTTGGGTTCCTGGTCCCACCTGAGGGTCAACTTCAACAAGCTATAGAGCTCAAAAAATGGACTTTGGATGAAAAAGTTATGTCAAATCAAGCTCCTGGAGGTCAAAACAGGGAAACAGGACCTTTTGGAAAAATCACGATTTTGTGAGGTCAGAAAATCGTGATGTTGAGCTCTGATGAAAATCGTGATCTTGAGAGATCATGAAAATTGTGATGCTGAGCAACATTGAAAATCATGATTTTGTGAAATCATGAAAATCGTGATGCCGAGCACTGATGAAAATTGCAATCTTGAGAGATCATGAAAATCGCGATGCTGAGCAACAGCAAAAATCACGATTTTGTGAAATCATGAAAATCGCGATGTTGAGCACTGATGAAAATCCCGATTCTAAACAATCCCAAAAAAGGCAATTTTGAGTGAGAATCGTGAAAAACGCGATTTTGAGAGTGATCACAAAATCGCGATTTTGAATGAAAATTGTGTTTTCTCAAAATTGTGTTTTTGAAAATCGTGTTTTGAAAATCGTGATTTCATACCTTAGTGAAAATCGTGTTTTGAAAATCACGATTGTGAGTTAAAATCATGTTTTCAAAATCGCAATTGTGAGTGAAAATCGTGTTTTGAAAATCGCGATTTTGGAGCCATAGAGAAGCGTGTTTTCACAAAATCGTGTTTTTGGTTGAAAGTCGTGATTTGTGAGAATTGCGATTTTGAGCCCACTGAAAGTCGTGTTTTTGACATGAAAATCGCGATTCTGAATGAAAATCGTGTTTTTTGAGAATCGCAATTGCCAACAGGGAATTGTGTTTGATCACAATCGTTTTTTTGGCCTGAAAATTGTGATTTGTGAGAATCAGGATTTTGAGCCCACTGAAAATCGTGATTTCTCATAATCGTGTTTTTGAGAAATTTAGAGGATCATGATTTTGAGCACAACTAGAGAATCGCGATTCTGAGAATGACCCCAAAATCGTGTTCTTTTCAAAAAGCTTTTAGGCTGGAAATAGAAAATCGTTTTTTTTTTGAATTTTATGAAAATCGCGATTTTCTATCAGAATCGTGTTTTTTGGCGGGAAATTCAAATTTTTGAGCGCCGAGCAATGGCGAGCTCCGTATGTGCAGAAAATCATGAAAAAACACAGGCGCTTACTCTCCCTTGCACTTCCTAACTCTTTCTTGCACAATAATGCATAGAAATTGTGAAAATGCACTAAAAAAGAAGAAATTTCTATGAAGAAGAAGAAGATGGTGATGATGAAGATGAAGAGAAAAAATCAGAAAATGAACAAAAATGACAGGTTTGTTTACCTTCCAACGTCCCAAATCTATGATCTTACCATCACAACGCTCGTCCTCGAAGCTCTCTCCCCGACAACGGCACCAAAATTTGGTGTAGCTCAAGCGTAAGCACCACCTCCTTTACTTGTCAATCTGCGGAGACATGAGGACCGGTATGAAGACCACGAGCAAGTGAAGGCACAAGTGCATGAGTGAAAGCACACAAACATGCACACACATACACACACACGTGCACAAGGTAAGATCAAAGAGGAACAATGGAAAGCTTTGATTGCAAAAGAGTTCTCTTACCAAAACTCTATTCTCTAACAAGCTAACCTCAAAAATGAGCTCTGTAGCTCTTTTTATAGTTTTTGGACTAGTTTTGGCCCTATCCAGACCTAGTGTCTAGCCTAGTTAAAAATTAGGTTCCAGGGCTTATTTGAGGGCTCAAACGAAGTCTAAAAATTATGAAAATTGGTAGGATGATACTTCTAATACTCCTCAAGCTCAAGGACTCCTCGGCTTGAACAAAATGGAGTTACAAAAATAGAAAATGGTATTTACAATGGTTTTTAGTGATGAAAATCACTATTTTTGTAGGGGATTCTTCTGAAAATTTGACATGTACTTCTTGGAGCTCCCTACTTGCTCCTTCTTCTTGTATGTCCACTTCTTTTGAGGTGCTTCCATGCTTTGTGCTTGCCTTGAGTTCCAACATTAGCCAAGATAGCACATGTTTTGTCAGCATTCGAGAGTTTGATGTACGAATTGTTATGCTAAAGACCAGATATTGTAGTTGCTATTGGAACATTAGCACTTGGAGTTTTCAATTGTTCAAGGTATGACATAGGCATAGAGCAAGTGGGAGCTTTGTAAGAACTTTTTCAATTATTACATCAGCTAGATGTGAGCTGGACTCTTGTTGATATGAGCCTAGAGAAGTTTGAGGTGCATGGATACACCATGTTTGAGGCAGTTAGTTCAGGATGATAATGAGGGATTGAAATTTGGACTCTTCATGTACATTATTCTATAGTCCTACAACAATCTTTATATTTTTTGCCACATATGGTCACATTGATCCTTGAATAGGAGATTGTTGGTGATGTAAGAGTAGCTTACTCCTATGCTCATATGCATCTATCTTTTATAGAGCATTGCCTCAAAAGATGATTATTTTAATGATCCCAGACATGTGTGCATGTCTCTCCTCTCCTCTCTCTCCCTCCATCCCCCTGCTCTTCTTGTTCAGCCCACCAAATCCCTTCAATGCATTAGATGAACTAGTAATCCTTGTACACATACCCCAATAGCATTGATATATATATATATATATATATATATATATATATATATATATATATATATATATATATATATATATATATATATATATATATGTATATATATATATATGTATGTATATATATATATATATATATATATATATATATATATATATATATATATATATATATATAGGATGGATTTAGTGATAACCATGATCACATGGCTGAATTTAGGCAAGTACGTAGAGCTGATAAGCTCAAATATGTCTTCACCCATTATGAAGCCTTCATAATTACTCTTTTAGAGACCACTTTAGCTTTCTTGTAGCCACTCAATTAGAATGTATTTCGGAAGACTAGTCAACTTGTGGAGGAATTCATAGTAGAATCCCCCAAGAGGAGAAGCAAAGAAAGGTGGAGAGAAATAAAACTCGATGTTGAAGTAGGAGAATGAATATGAGGTCTAGTGATTTAATGGGATAAACCTTATCCAAAAAAGGAGATTCCTTTGAAGAGAATTAATTGTAGATGAAGGTTACATAAAGTAGATCAAATTGAAGATGGCATTAACTAAGAGAGGCTAGACACTAGAGTAGATGTTTGAGGTGGAGAGTATATTTGTGGGGGAGGGTGAATTGGATTTGAGAATTACTTTAAGGATGAAGGTAATTTAGAGGATTATATGGAGACAAGTGACTAAAAGAGAAGAACGTAATTTGATAGGTGGGTGGTTATGAAAGACTCAATAGAATTAGAGAAGAATAGTGTGAGGTGAGAGTAACCTATTGTGAAGACATAAATCATTAGAGAACTTGATACTAAGAGATGGTGAGGTAGAGTTGATCATGAGCTTTTTTGTTCTTTGTAATTGACATGGAAAGTTTGTTTCCACAAAAAGCTGGAGTCTATGATCAAATCATATGTGTGGAGAATTGAAGATGATTTAAGGTAAGTTTTGTTTTTAAGAAATTTGCAAATAGCTAGAATGAAGAGGAACAATATGGAATGGTAGAGAGTTAAGAGTGGAATGGTGACTAAGAGTAGAAGGAATATTAAAGAGGTGATGAATAGTTTTGGCTATGGCATCAAAGTAAGTAAAATTGGTGTTATGATGGTTCATAGAAAATGCTAGAAGGAATGGAGTTTTGACATGTAAGAGTTTGCAAGGGATGGTAAAATGAATGAAATTATTGATCTAGAGTCACACCCAACTTTTTCATAGTCTTGGTGCATGTGAGGAAAAGAAATTTAAATAATTGCATTGCTCAAGAGGGATAAAGAGGGAGGAGGCACACCAGGTCACACATAGGCTATGCATTTATATGTGATGGGATATTTTTGTTTGGTTTTTTTATATTCATGACTTTCACAAGGTCTCTGAATTGTGGATGGAAAGAGGTGTATATCAATCACATCTATAAGTAGTAATGAATCGAAGGCAAGTTAAGTGATATATCCAGCCACTTAGTTAATATCAAAGATGGGCTTGAGGATTTTTTCCACTTGAATCCTCAATCCTTGATGTAGGTAATCAATGGGGAGCCAATGTAGGCCTGCTTAACCAATCTTGATCTCAAATGGGGAATTTTCTTGCATTTTCAAATACTTTGAGTTTAGCATTGTAATTCCTTGACTAAGGCTAGTATGTACCAACTATAGATGGATGCATATTTAGTGTGATAGATGGGTTGTGTGAGAGAATGTTGTGGTGATTAGTGGGTGTATATGCATGTGTGCATGGAGAAGTCATTCTTCTCTATTGCATGTCTTGCATGTGAGTGAGAATATGCTGATATTTTCTCATGTGTATCTTCTTTGATCTCAATTTTTATGACATAAGGCATGAGCATACAAATTTTGCACGTATATGTAGGACTTTCAAAGAATGGACTCGTTGAAATCCTCAAGTTATTGGAATCCTTAATATTTTTCTTTTTTTGCTCTCACTACTATAGGTGGTCATTGAGCTTGTCAAGGGTGACTTCATGAATCAACAAGGAGTATGTTAGCCTAGTTTCATTTTTAAGCATTGTAGTGAAAATATGTGGTATCCTATGTGATCTTCGGGTTGCAAGTGTGATGAAAATGAAGCCAAGGCATAGAACTGGGATAAGGATTAATCCAAAGATTTGAACAAAATCATCTAGACTACATGAAACTCCCCAAGCCTTTACTCTAGACCTTTTAGGACTAACAATATTGGTACTTTTAAATATTATATTGAACAAAAATCTTGAAAAAAATCCATTGTTTCTAATTCAGGCAATATTATATCACAATGTGGTCAAATCGTGCCCACCTCCATTGTCAAGGCTGCACTAGAACATACTAAATAGGTTTGGATGGATTATAGAGAGCTCATGATGGAGTATCTAGTGGAAAGCTTCGTTTAGTTCTATATTTATGAGTTGAATCTACTAAACCTTACTATCCTCAAAGAAAATTTGCTGAGGTGCATCTAAGTTTTTGCATGTTCCATAGTGTATCCAAACAGCATATGCATGTAAAAGGTTCGCACATATGTTCATAAAGGTTTCAAAGAAGTAAATCAAAGAAATGGTTGATCAATGCAAGAACTTAAAGGATATGCAAGATGTTTTGTTACCTTCTACGTGTTTTGTGAGTTTCATCTTGTTTCAATTAATTCCAATGGAAGGCTGTGATTTTTTATTCTTGCCTTTTCCTATGAATATTGGTTGACCAATACATATAAATGCATATCTTGAATTTATCTAAAGGAAATTTGGGTGGCATGGATAGCATTTCGGAGTTCTAAGTTGTAGGTTACATGCTAGGTGCAAGAGAACAAGGATTACGACCACCACATGCTTGAGAGATGACTCTCCTCCCAACCAAATGCCTCTATATATAGCTCTTTCCAGGGGACTGCCTTCTTGGGCAGGTGGATACTAACCATCCAAGTGTCAGCCATGTAACTACATGTGCGCCAAGTGTCTCAGTGGATGCTTCTAGAAGGTTCTAGAGCTCTTTGGGCAAAATACTCTTCCCATGTACCCCATGGGGATTGAACCCAAGACCTCGTCCTTCACACCCTTGAGTCTTAACCATTAGGCTAAATGGATCACTTGTTCACAAGAGCACAAGACCTCCTAGTAAGTCTAAACTCGAGATCTTTGGTCATACACACGGATGACCAAACGGTGTCCGATTTCAGATCTGTCTGAACCGGCCAGATCCTTGGATCATAGACTTACTTTATTACATTCTTCCCCCCTTGGAAAATATTTTCGTCCTCGAAAATAGAGCTATATACATACTGTAGGCAACCCCCGAGCCTCATGTTCTAAAACTGGAAGAACATGGTCATGTTCTAGAACTGGAAGAACATGTCTCATCTCTGTGGTGGCATCCTTGCCCAAATGATTCAAAACACTATCTGGTTTTGTACTTTGATGAACGGGACAAAGTACAAACTAGTGAAGAATAATGAGGGTGGATCTAATGACATCCCTGGCTAATTCACAGTTTCTGGATGTGCGATCTAGGCAAAAACATGTGAACTAGGTGGAGTCAAATTACTAGTCCATTTCTAGGCATAACTGGTGCATGGGCTTAGTAATGAAGGTGGGATTCTTATCCCTCGCAAGACTTTGAGAATTCTTGATTCACTTGAATTTGTTTTGGAGAACTTGAAGTTTGGTTGTCCTATACATCTAACTTTAGATGTCTGTACAATGGTTTACTTTTCTCTAACAGTTACTTGATTTTTCACCCGACTAGAGGACTACTCTGTCCCAATGAGTTGAAAAAATCCTATGTAAACTGTAGGAGAAAGTTTACCATTTCGGTGGAATCAACCATACTAACTTCACCAATTCAAATTCAAAATGAAAATTGTCCAACTTAGGACACTTTTCTCAAAGACTTTTAACTGAAAGTTCTTGGGAATTGTCAATCTAATGAGCAATTCCTAACTTCTTTATTCTAGAGTATACTAGACTCTAGGAAATCATTTATGCTATAACTTGAAGCAAAATTCAAATGAATAAGTCCACTTAGACTTATCATCTTTTGAAGATTGAAAAGGTTCTTGTACATAACATCTATCTAGGATGTTTAGTTATTTTATTCTAACCGGCTAACCGTGGTCTTTTGCAAAAGGAATCAGATACTATATCTGAGTCAATTTCAAAAGATTTGGAAAGCGGAAAGAAATAACTAAGACTCTGTACAACCAATTCAAACTTCGAATATACATAAACTTGCTATGAGTCAAAGTCTAGTTGACTCAAGGCTTTAACTTTTCAAAGATCTATTTCAACAAGATATTGCAGCATTGTCTTTATCTTTCAGAGAAATAAGCTGGATTCTCGAAAAGATACAAAGAAAACCAAAAACATCATCCAACCACAAGATACTAGTGTGGTAACCAACATCAGTGTGTCGACCCACTGAGGTTCTGTCGATGAGTTTTAAATATTCAAATAATGCTTCACTTGAGATTAAGTTCAGGTCTCATTCAATCTTTTTGACTCCTAATCGTGAATGCAATTCTTGTGCATTTCTTTGAGTCAAAAGAATGAATTTTTTCAAGTTACACTAGGAACTGGATGCTTGACTTAGTCAATTAAATCTTTAGTTGAAAAGATCAACTCAAAATCAAAGTCCAACTTCTTTCAGAAATTTACCAAATATTTCTGATCAATAACACTTAAACTTGAAGTGTTCTATGAAGATCTTGGAAGTTACTTACTTCATATCTTCAGTTTCCTTAATCTTGAAGTTACCTTGAAGTATCGTAAGATACTACTTTCATCCTTTACGAATTAAACTTTTCCTTGAAGTCTTATTTCCCTTGAGGATGAAACCTAACTTCAAAATCCAAACTAGGACTAAAAGATAATCATCATCCCACGGTCCGATGTCCCATTCCATCTTTCCTACATCAATCTGAGTATAAAATCTGGTGTCCCATACCACCCTATTTTATATTCACATTAATGTGTGGGTGATTCTTATCCTAAAGTCTAAACATCTCTTGATAGAGTACCTTATTTCTTCAATTCTTTTACAAGAATTGGAAGTTTCAGGCATTACCTCTAACTAGATTTTCCTAGGTTTTGATTCCTTCGCATGATCACTTCATAATCATGTGCTTTGCCTTGGAAACTTGAAAACCTCTAATAGAATATCTCCAATCCTTTTTGCTAGGGTTTTCAAATGAAAACCAATCAGAATTCCAAGTTCTTGAATTTCTCAAATTCAAGTTCAATTGGTTATTCTTGACCAATTTTGTAGTGACAAGAGCTTTTAACTTCTTGTCTTTAGATTCCTTTCTGTACTGGTGCTTTTAGGTACCTATCCCGGCCGGGGCTTTTTTACAAGAATCTCTCTACTGCTTATGTCTAAGCATCCGCTCATGCTTTTTGGATTTGTACCAAAATCCCTTTAAGGATAGGCAAACACTTATGTTTTACCTTCCACAGACTTAAGTACCGTCTTCACGGTTGCAGACTACATACTTGGAATTCCTTTACTCTGTTCAGACTTGGAACAGCTTACTCTTTTTCACAGTTTTCCATCGAATAAATGGAACTTGAGTGAATCATTCCTAAAGAAAATTTTTATTGCCAATACTTGGGCAATCTAGAGGGTAGTTCCAATCGCATGTTCTTGGACAATCATGGCCAAGCTTGATCAAGTCTTGTTGATCATGCGATAATAATAAAGACTTTATCTTTATCTTTTAAGATCTCTTTAAACTATCTTTAAGCTTCTTTGCTTACCTGCAGGATTTTTAGAGATCTGTTCCTTACTCAAGTCCAAGCATATACTAATGCCTCTTAGATTCCAAAGCTAAGAATCTTTGATATACCTTTAGGTTATATCACAAATAGGACTTGAAATACCACTTCTAGTGGTTTGGGATATCCGGGAACTACTTAGAGTATGAAGAATTTCATTCTCAAAACTTGAAAGAATGCCATTTCTTCAAAGACTTGAGATTCCTTCTAGGGAATCAAATAACTTGAGCAAATGATTCTATCTTGGAATCTTTTGCAATATTAAAAGAATATTTGAAAGAAATTCTTTCAAATAATATCCAAAAAATTTACTGATTCAATTGTATTCATTTCTTGAGTATCAAACTAGAGACAAAATATCACATTTTGGATATGATTTCCCATGCCACTATGAAAGTTTAAGTTGAACTTTCATTTATGTGATATCGACTTCTATTCTTGAGTTTGATACCAGACTCATTATTATTGGTCAATCTTCAGATGTTACTAGAGTCCTTTAAACATATTTCACTACTCAAATTTATGTTTAAAGTCCAAGCATCTATTGATGATTGATCCAATAGTAATGCATCTATGAACACTTTGAACTTTATAACTTGTTTAGGAGAAGTTCATGGATTTAAGATCCATTTCTTGGAACTTTCTACTCCTAAATGAAAAGTTCACACTTGCTTCAAGTCTTTAGGAACTTATTATTTCCTAAAAGACTGCTTAGCTAGTTGCATCATTTACCAGAGATGCAACTATGGAACCTAACATCCTTTTATTGACGTCAAGGATCAATTGATGTTGAGGTTTAACCTTTGATTTCCATCACCCCTTGGGATGAAATCAAATGAAAATTTAGAAAAGCTTGGTACCTTTATATCTTGGCAAAACATTTATATCCTAAAGAGGTTTTGCCTTCATCATTCCTTGGACCTATCATATAATATGAATTTATGTGTATTTTGGGAAGAGTTCATGAATCAATTAAGATCCTCTACTTGGAACATCTACCTTCCCAAAAATAAATTCATCTTAAACATGGTAGGAGAATGATCTCACATGAAATAGAAGGCTTGACTATTTCATATCTCAATTCCAAAAAGTTACTTACCGAGGTTTCATCATGAGATACAAATCTTGAAACCACAAAGAAACTTCTTTAAACTTTCGAAATCTTCTAAATAGAAGAGTACTCAAGGAACTTGGAAATATAGTTCTCATCCAACCTTGGGATGCTTGAGAAGTTACATAATCAAGTAAAGCTTATCTGCATGACTTTCTAAGTACATCCAGGACTTAGAGTCATCATACATCACAAAAGAGTTTGCAAGTAATTAAATTTTCTTGGTCATCAAGGAAATTTATTACTTAACTTTCTCTTAGTGCTTACTTATACCTAGCAAGACATCTATCATACTTAATTGTCATTAAGTATTTATCTTTGATAGTACAGTATCGACTTGGGAAGAAATTGACTAATTACTTGAGTTGCAAACTAGAACTAGTATGTCTTTGCAACTAACTAGTCCTTGGTCTTCCCTAATGTCAAACTGTGAGCTTTATAAAGTAAGCTAAATACTAAGAGAGTACATTCTCATATCTACTTGCAAACAGCATTCCATTCTATCATGCAAATGCATGTATCTACATGCAAAAGCATATGCTCACATGCGTATGCATGCATGTTCTTTGCATGCCCCAAAAAAATAATACAACAATCATGCATGATCTTGATGCATGATTTTTTTTTTTTTTTTTTTCCTTGTACTAAGAATGTATATCATGCAATCCTGATGCATGTATATCCTTTCCTTTGTCCTAATGCACTATGATATAAAAACATACCCTTGAGGTGCAATAGAAAACTTACTCAATGGAAAGGAAATATGTATTTAAACTACCAAAATACATTCTTTGATGCACAAGGATCTTTTGAAATCAAGTCTTTCCTTAATGCAAACTAATGCTTGGAATGGATTAATTCATTATTCTAATCTAGACTTAATCAATTGAAATCTTGGCTATTTCAATGTGCATCTAAGATTAAGTGTAGAATAATGAAAACAAGATAAATCAAGCATTAAGGCCAAGCAAAAACTGGAAAATACTTAGCTCCACATAGAGCTACGTCCTTCCCTTGATCCTTTGGAAGAGTGACTCTTCTCAAGACTTTGGTCCGAATTCAAAGTTGGTTTGACTTTGATCACCAAAGGCCTCCGGATCTTCACTCCAGAGCTCCACTTCCATCAACTTTGCTCAAAACTTTAACTTTCCTTGGTTGTTTCTTTGGCTAAAAGCAGAATACTTCTCGGGTTCGGCCTGCAACAAAAGCAAGGAACGCTCGTGGGCGATGTGGCTACGTGAGCATGCTCCCAAGGAATCCGTCTGGGTTCGATCCCGCTCGAGCACACAAGAAATCAACAGTATCTTTTGCTCGTGCCTTCTTCAATAGTCACTTGGACAAATATTTGTCGTCTGCGATTGGGAATCATCAACGCCCGTGGGTTCTTTGGATAGGCGAGCGTGCTCCAATCGGGTGGACGGGGGTTTGATTCCTGGCTATACACAGCAGAGATGACCTTTTGATCTTCTGATCGGAAGATGTTCTACCGCGAACGCCTGTGGGCTCGTGGATAGGCTAGATCTTGCCTAACGAGAAGTTCTGAGTTCGAGTCTCCCGCGCCTGATGGCAGAGATGGTTGCTCACCTTTTGACAGCGTCCGTTTGTGATCTGCTGAAGAACTATACTTAATAACTCTGTTGTATCTTCACGCGGATGGTGATGCTCTTCTAGATAGAGTAGCGCACTCCCAACAGAGGGGCGGGAGTTCGATTCCTCTATCCTGCAGAACAGAGGGAATAACTTTTTGCTAAGCTCCTTAGCTAATAGCTGTCGCCTCTACCACGAATTCAGCACTTATTTCTGATGAGCCACGAGCGAGTAATGGAGAAGAGGATGCATTCGCAAGATTGATGAGCAAGATGATGAAAAAGAGCTATGGAGAATGAAGCTCTGATACCAATGCAAGAGAACAAGGATTATGACCACCACATGCTTGAGAGATGACTCTCCTCCCAACCAAATGCCTCTATATATAGCTCTTTCCAGGGGACTGCCTTCTTGGGCAGGTGGATACTAACCATCCAAGTGTCAGCCATGTAACTACATGTGCGCCAAGTGTCTCAGTGGATGCTTCTAGAAGGTTCTAGAGCTCTTTGGGCAAAATACTCTTCCCATGTACCCCATGGGGATTGAACCCAAGACCTCGTCCTTCACACCCTTGAGTCTTAACCATTAGGCTAAATGGATCACTTGTTCACAAGAGCACAAGACCTCCTAGTAAGTCTAAACTCAAGATCTTTGGTCATACACACGGATGACCAAACGGTGTCCGATTTCAGATCTGTCTGAACCGGCCAGATCCTTGGATCATAGACTTACTTTATTACACTAGGGGTTGAAACTTTATTTAATAATGCATGGAATGCTAAATTTGGCATAGGGAGATTCATGGTATTATATCATCAACTTTGTGATGTGGGATTGAGTTTTCCTACTATCCTCCCTTTTTTGGGAGTATTCGAACTCAAGTTTTGCATTCTTTTGTTGCTAATAGGCCAAAGAAAACAAAAAACTTGGTTGTTACTTTGGTTGGAGCCATGTTGTTGCTACTTTTGGAACAACCTCAAATTGCATCTTGGTTATGGAGGAACAATCTAAAACAACACCAAGAGGGGATTTTTTTTATTGAAGAGAAAAATCGAGTTTTGTTTGGTGCACTAGTTCTTACATCTAAAGAGGTATTTGTGGATGGTTCAAACACCATTTACATGACTTGCAATCTGACAAGCTGGTTATTATGAAAAAATTTTCACGACAAAAAAAAAAAGATCCAATGTTGAAGTGAAAGAAAAGTTGCATCTTTCTATCATTTTCAATCTCTTGCATGTATGTGTATATATGTGACTGAGACTATGTTATTATATTTTAGTAGTGATGTTTGTGAACCTAGTTAAAATTTCTTATACATTTTCCCTCTCTTTAGAGTTTTTTTTCTCCAATGGACTACTTATCCTTTTACATTTCATGGTTTCTAACACGTTATATGTTGTTTTTATCAGGATCTTGCTCACGTGCACACAGAGGATACAGATGCAGAAAACACACAAAAAAATAGACACTCCAAGAGACGAGAGAGAATGCAGTATTGGGTGCAATATCCCCCCATGCACTCTGCTTTGACAGTCCACAAAGTGCATGTATTTATAGGAATTTTTTATTATGAAGAAATAGTGGTTACATGAGAGCGGCTTCAAAAAACATGTGTGAAAGTAAAAGTTGGTAACTTTTGTAGAAAGCATTTGATTTCAATATCAAAAATTGCGGTCTACAATGACCCTTATTCTAACCACTACTTTTATAACTGTTTCTAACAATTAAACCTTCTACATGGGTTTATTTACAAGCTAAATTATAAGTCAGATTATTGATGTCCGCCCTTTCATGCCTTTCACACCCTCATGAACCTTTAGCTACTATATTAATACATTAATAAATTAACACTCCAACAATGCCTTGTTCAACACATTCCATAATAACACTCCAAGAATGCCTTGTTCAACACATTCCAAAATTTATAACATGCTTTCAGTTGAAAAAGTAACTGACCTCAATTGATAAAATAAACATGGATGGCTAACCACATGTTCCATCACTGAACGAAAATAAGCATGTTCCATGTAAAACAACACATGCATGGAAATGTCCATGGAAGAATTACATTAATGTGTTTGTGTATGATATGCAAAAATTAAGTGGCCATAATGGGGTGTTAATTGTGTTTTATGTATCCATTGACATTCTTCAATAGAGTGATTTTTGTACTTAACTAAATATCGATGATATTGAGTATTTGTGCATGTAGTAGTGACATCATGATCAATTATTTTCTCAGGAACCAAGATTTTAGATTGCTCTTCAATTAAAGGAGGGTCATCAAGAAGTGGAGTGAGTGGTAAAGTTCCTTTAAATGGTTTAAGTAAACTAATATGAAAAGATTTATGTATATTCCAATGAGATGGTATATCTAATCTAAATGAATTATCATTAATTTTTTTTATAATGCAAAACAATCCATAATAGCATGGTGCAAGTTTAAATTTAGGATGCTACAAAATATTTTTGAGACATCTTTTAATGATATGCAACCACACAAGATCATTTTCCTTGAATTCCTTAGCTAATCATTTTGCATTGATATTATGTGTGTATCACTCTTGACTTTTCCTAATGTGCTCGTGAACATCGTGAAGTATAGAAATGTGATCTTGAGAAATAGAATCAGCCATCAGAATGTCAGTTTGGGTGAGTGACATGGGAGTGGGAAGCTTTTTTCCGTAAATAATTTCAAAAGTTGCAAGACCAATAGTGGTGTGTGTGGTGTTATTATAAGCAAATTGAATCAATGGCAACTTTTCATCCTAGTTAGTGGGACTATGTAATGAATAACAATGCAATAAATCAAGAATAGTACTATTTGTAGCCTCACTTTGTCCATTACTTTCGGGATGGAATGCAGAGCTAAAATCTATTTTAGAACCAAAATGTTGAAATAAGGCAACAAAAACATGATTGCAGAAACAAACATCATGATCAGATAACGCTACTTTAGAAAATCCATGATGTGGGAAAATGCATTAATGAATAATTTTGCATCCTGAGGTGCAGGCAAAGCTTTTCTACATGGAATGAAATATGCATATTTACTAAACCTATCAACTATTGTCCAAATCATATCATTATGTGATGAAGTGATGGTAAGACCTATGATAAAATCCATACAAAATTTGTTCCAATGGTTTGTTTAGAATGGGAAGTGGCATTAATAATCCAAATGGTTTATTGTGATGATGTTTTACATGCTGACATACAATGCATTGAGAAACATAATGTGCAATATCTTTTTCCATGTGTGGCCAAAAGAAAAAGTCTTTGCAGGTAAAAATGGTGCTTTGTATGCCTGTATGAACCATGTAAGATGGTTCATGCATTTCTTTGATGACAAAATCTTTAAAAGCTTGGGTTATGCATAATCTATGTTGAAAATAAAGAAAACCATTATGAATTGTATAATGTTCAGCAGATAAAGATGCACCATTTTTTAAGTCATGCCATACACATGAGAAATACATATCAGATGCATAAGTGGAAACCATTTCTTGAAAAGAATGAATTTGGATGGCAAAAATATTATGCAAAATAACAGAATGTGAAGGAAATCAGCTAAGCGCATCAGCTACAACATTAGCTTTACCAAGTTGATATTAGATCATGGGTTGGAAATTGTGAATGAATGATGCCCATTTAAGATGCCAATCAGAGATCAAGGGCTGATTTAATAAATGCTTAATAGTGTGTTGATCGATTTGATTAAGACCTCAGAGCCCATAAGATAGTGTTTCCAAATTTGCAAAGCATGCACAACCGCTAACAATTCTTTATCATATGTAATATAATTCTTTTCTAAGGGCTTAAGCTTCCTACTCTCAAATGTAATGGGATGATCATTTTGCATTAAAACAGCAACATGAACCACTAGCATCAGTAACAACATGAAAAGGTTGTGAAAAATCAGGTAACTTTAAAATAGGTGCATGTGAAAGTGCATGTTTGAGTTTTTCAAAGGATTGTTGTTGGGTAAGTCCCCATGCAAATTTTATTTTCTTTTTCAATAACAAGGTAAGAGGCAATGCTAAATAAGAAAAATTTCGAAAACTTCCTATAGAAACTAGCCAACCCAAGAAAAGAACAAACATCATTGACTGATTGTGGTGTAGGCCATTCTAATATAACTTTAATCTTTTTTGGATCCACATGCACACCTTCACTTGAAATAATATGTCCTAGATATTCTAGTTTATGTTGAAAGAAGTAACTCTTTTCAAGATTAGCGTAAAGTGTGTTCTCTCATAGTAAATGAAAAACTATTTTAAGATGCTTCTCATGCTCACTATCATTCTTACTATAAAAAAGTACATCGTTGAAAAATACAAGAACAAAAGCTTGGTAATCAAGAAAAATGTTGTTCATCATTTGTGCAAATGTAGCAGGGGCATTAGTAAGTCCAAAGGGCATTACCATAAATTCATAATGGCCGGTTTGAGTTCTAAATGTATTCTTAAAAATATCACTTTGCGTCATACGAATCTGATGGTATCACAATTTTAGATCAATTTTACTAAAGACATGAGCTCCTTGTAATTTATCTAAAATATCATCTATTGGAGGAATAGGATATCTATTCTTTTATTGTGATCTTGTTAAGGGCTCTATAATCAATGCACATTTGATAAGTTTTATTCTTCTTCTCTACTAAGAGAACTGGTGCTCCAAATGGGGAAGAACTAGGCCTTATAAGTCCTTTCTATAATAGGTCTTTTACTTGTTTTTCTATTTCCTTTTGGTGTAGTGGGCCATGTCTATAAGGTGCTTTATGAGGAGGAGAACTACCAAGGACTAATTCTATGCTATGGTCAAAGGATCCTCGAGATAGTGGTAGTTTAGAGGGATACTCAGACATAAAACAATCCTTATAAGTAGTCATGAAAGGTTTATGTGCATCAGGAAGTGTATGAGTATAATCATTGGTGACATTGACAAAAACAATACATGAATTGAATCCTTTCCTAAATGCATGTTTTACTTGAGTATGTGTAATCAATGGAAATGGTTGGAAATCATGCCGTGTAGACAAAGTAATGATTTGACCTTTAAATTCAAAGTTAAAGATATGTGTATGGTAGTCAATGTGTGGGTTATAATGATTAATAAAAGGCATACCTAGTATAGCATTGTAAGATTGCGAAGGTGCAATTAAAAATGTTCGTGATCACATATGGGCCTATGCTAATCGTAACATCTTGCACTTCTCGTGTTATATTATAATGATTACCTTGTAATGAATCATTTACTTTATACAAGGAAGGAAACATTTTTAATTTAAGTTCTTGTACAAATAAATGTGAAATGAAGTCATGTGAACTACCATCTTCATGTAAGATTTTAACAAGTTCGTTATTTATAGTAACCTGCATACAAAGTAGAGAATGAAGAGAGATATCATTACCCAAGGTCCTTAAGTCCTTCTCCAATGATTCCTCTGTCTAAAGAGGAGGAATTTCTTCATTATGGGCCTCCATGTTATGTAATTAAGTTGCAACTAGTTTCATGTTAAGAGGTCGCAATCAGCACTTCATTTTTGTATGTCTAGTTTTATCACAATTCCAGCAAGTGATTCGTGGTCACTCTGTTGAGCATCCATCGCTAAAGTTTGTAGGGTAGGTGGTTTGGTAGGTTGGAGAGATGAAGCAACAAATGCAGCTAAGTAGTTGGATTGTGGTGGACGAGGAAAACTAGAGTAAGATGCGGCATTAAAATTATGTTGCATGAGAAGATTTGGTTTAACAAAAAATGGTCATTGACGCGGTTGTTGTAGACAGATTGACTTGGTTATGGATTGGAATTCTTTCTCTACATCATAAGCAAAAGATATAGCCTCATTGAGGGTTCTAGGTTGTAGGGTGTGAAGCTTAGCTTGGATTCCCACCTCCAAACCATCTTCATATTTCCGCCGCAAGCTATCCTCCAATACATCTTCAAGCATTTGAACCAATAGTAAATTTTGTCAGAAGCACTCCGTGTGGGTAGTAACCGTATCAACCTCCTTCCATGTAAGGTTCATTCATGCATGTCGAACATGTAAATGGTATTGAGGAGAAAGAAAAGAATCCTTCACTTTATCTTGGAAAGCCTTCTACATTGTTGGACGCTCTGTACTATGCCTCAGGACATTCCACCAGAGTTGAGCTTTTCCTACTAAATAGTTAGTGGAAAAATTGACTTTTTCACTTTCAGCATATGTTTCATCAGTATAAAAATCATCAAACTATGACAACCATGAAAGGACTAAAGGGTCATCCTTATGACCATCAAACCACAAAAACTGGTAATTTTTAACACCAATCTTGGAATGTGTAACATCAGATTGCACAGAGACAATAGCTTTTACTAGCCTCATGAGGTTGTCTTCATCAGATTGCATCTTTCGAAGGACTTCATCACGTTGCCAAATCTTGTTTTGAGCTTCTCGAAGTTCATGCTGCAAGAGCTCTAGTTATTGCTTGAGTGTTGCTTCAGGTAGAGGTGAATTACCAAAATCCTCCACGGTGTTCATAGGGTCCATGAGTATGAAGAAAACAAAGTCCTCTTGCTACAGACTTTCCTTGCTCTCAACCTCAGTCTCTTGGACCTAGTTCTCACCCATGGAAGTTATCTTGGATCCTCAATCTAGTGCTTCCTTATCGGGATGTACCCTAGGGAAATTTACCCTAGTAGGATGTACCCTAGAAGGATGTACCCTGGCACGATGTATCCTTATGGGATGTACCCTGTCTGAATGTACCTTGTCTGAATGTACCTTGTCTAGATGTACCCTGATGAAATGTACCCTGATAGGATGTACCCTTAGACGTGCCGCGTTGTGCTATGCCGTGCCGCCTTGTCCAAGCCTTCTTGAAAAAGTAAGAAAGAAAAATTTGTGTTAAATATAAGAAAAGAGAAGTAGAGTGACAACACAAGGAGATAGTGTAGTGGTAAAGCACTTCCCTTGTGAGGGTGAGGTTGTGGGTTCAAATCCTGCCACGTTGGTGAATATAGAACTCCTTATTGCCACTCAGAACCTTCTACGCGGGTTTATTTACAAACTAAATTATAAGTCGGACTATTAATGTCTACCCTTTCATGCCCTCGTGGACCTTCAGCTGCTGTATCAAAAACACCAAAACACATTAATGTTGGTGCAAAGTCCAAGATCACACATTTGGCTTGCGGTTCATAAAGACATGAAGTTCCATGGGAACCATTGCTAGTGGAAATTTCTCCCTTACCTTTGTAAAAGTCATTTTTTGACTTGAGAATATTTATAATCACCTACCAAAAAGTAGTGGACTTGTTAGTTAGAAATGTAACTACTTCATTGAGGGAATATCTCATAGAATGAAGGATCACTTTTAGAGAGAGCCAAAAGTTGAATTCAAATTCAAATTTGAATACAACACTTATAAAAAGTCACGGTTAGAAGCTTCATCATCCGAGCTCTTCATTGCCATTTTGTATGTGTGTAAGGCCAACATTGTAGCCTACACTAATCTCTATCATCAGGCTATGATTATCAAGCCTACGACCCTGTATAACATTGTTCATTAATACAATACATCTACATTGTTCATCTATGATCTCTCTGTTATAGTCATTCTTAACTGTCAACTTGTGCTGGTCAGATCTCAATAATTTCTCAATCAATTTCAATAATATATAGCTTATTGGAATTAGCTTGACGTTATCTACATGCTGACAAATTTTGAAGCAAATTCATCTAGCCAATTTGGAGAAAAATGCATCGAAGCACTCACTGGTCAAACTCTACAGAGGTCCTAAAAAGTCGGAGGCAATGATTTATTTGCTAAAGTGATTGCTATGTGTATAGTGTATCATTTCAAGTGATTCCACTTGGAATCATTAGCTTACAAAGCTAATTAGATAAATCTAAAAGGAATTTCTTCAATTCCTACTGTACTAATAGCACCAAGCATTACAAGCAGCAGGTGTATGATCAAAAATACAAGGTTTTCATTGAGTCTTCTATTTGGAAGTAGTCTGTTTTGATTCAATCTTTTCATACATCATTTCCAAAGTACATAGGCACTTTTATGGTGTCATTGGAAAGTTAAGAGGGCCCACATATCAACTTTGAAGCTACAAAGGGCTAGTACTAAGCAAGATTTGGTAGTACCTACTCATCACTTGAAGTGTCCTTCCATCTATCCCAACAATGGTATCAGAGCAAAGCTAAGGTAAAATGGGAGATTTTTTCCTTATTTCATTGATAAATTGGACAGGAACAACTATCAAGCATGGTCTTTAAGGATGAAGACATACTTACAAGGAAGGAGCCTCTATGGATACATCTCAGGAGATGAGGAGATGCCCATATTCAGAAGCAAAGGACAACCTACAAGAGAAGAACATGAAAGACTCAACACATGGTGTGCCAAGGATGCATTAGCAAGGTCCTACTTACTTAACTCAATCTCTTCTTTTCTTCTTCCACATATTAGGAACTGTAAGACATTCCAAGAGACTTGGGAAACATTGTCTTCTTATTTCTCTTCCAACACAAGGGCCAAGAAGAATCAATTGTGGATTGAATTAACCACTCAAAGAAAGCAACCTAAGCAAGCTATCTCAGAGTATGTGACCAAAGTTAAAGATGTAGCAGATCAGTTGACAAGCATAGGAGAAGAAATTGAAGAGGAGCAGATTGTAAGGCAAGTAATCAATGGGGTTAAAGCTGATGACAAATGGGAGAGCTTCACAATTTCCATGGACTTGCACATGGACATGCAAATTCCAGACCTTACCACACTGATGGGGCAACTATTCACCCATGAAGCCAAGCTGAACAAGAATGGAGATACATCAAGAGGTAATAGCTCTTCTGCCCTATACACTGATAAGAATAAGTCTAAAGAGAAAGGCAAGAACAAGAAGGTAGAAGATGAAGGAACTACCTCCCAAGCCAACTATGGAGGGAGAGGTAGATCATCAAGAGGAAGGGGCAGAGGAGGTAAGCAAGGTAGGGGGAGACCTTATAACTCCTCACCATGCAATATTTATGGTTTATCAAATCATACTACAGATTAGTGTTCAGGAACTTCAAGAATCAGAGAGGTAGAGGATGTCAAAGAGGTGGATTTACACAATCAAGAGGCAGATTCAATCACCACCAAGGATACAACAACAACTACAATAGCAACTACCAAGGAGGATACAAATCCAGGAAGGATTACAACAACTACATAGAGGAGCAAGAAGATTCTCTTGTGATTATGAGCATGACTTCAAAACCACGTATAAATGATGACCATCTCTTCTACATTGAATCAGGATGCTCAAATCATGTGGCAGGCAATGTAGCTCTTCTCTCTAACCTTGAGAAACCAAAGGGTAAACATTAGGTACAAACAAGTGATGACACCAAGCACTCAGTGATTAAAGTTTGAAATGTTAAGACCTCTTATGGAAATAAGAATTTATTGAGTAGGGTTCTATATGTACCAACAATTACCAAAAACTTGATGATTGTTGGATAGATTGTGGAAAAAGGTTTGCAGGTTAGATTCAACCAATATGGAGCATTTGTGGAAGATCCCAAGCATGGGTTCAAGAGAATTGCCAAAGGAGAAAAGACAGGTAGACTATTCACTTTTGAACTTGAGGATACAAGGAACATTGCACTTTATAGTTATAAAGATCAAACATTATCAGAGCTTGAAATTTGGCATAAAAGATTAGGGCATATAGGTGAAAGAACTTTGAAACAAATATGCAGAGATCAATGTGTGCTTGGGATACTCAATGTATCCAAGCAACACATGATTTATAAATGTGCTGCTTGTCGGTTTGGAAAGTATCACAAGTTACCCTTCTCAAGGAAAGGCTACATGCATGAAGATTATCTAGAACTTGTTCATACAAATGTATGGGGACTAAGCAAGGATCCCTCAATCTTTGGATCAAGGTATTATGTATCTTTCATTGATGATTACAGTAGATGGACTATATTGTACTTTATGAAGCACAAAGATGAATTATTCAATTGCTTTAAAAAGTATCTTGCACTTGTTGAAAATCAAACAGGAGAAAATTTAAAAAGGCTAAGGTCAGATAGAGGAGGTGAGTACTTCTCAAAGGAGTTTGATATGTTCTTGCAAGACAGAGGAATCAAGAGAGAAATTACCACAAGGTATACCCCTGAGCAAAATGGGGTAGCAAAAAGAAGAAATAGATTAATTGTTGAAATAGCTAGGTCAATGTTAAATGAGAAAAAATTACTTAACTGCTTGTGGGCAGAGAGTCTATATACTGCCACTTATCTTGTAAACAATTTGCCATCCAAATCTCTTGATTGGATGACCCCATATGAAGCATGGCATGGTAGAAGACCTTCACTTGATCATTGCAAGATCTTTGGATGTGTAGCATATGTGCATATCCCTTCTCAGATAAGAGGTAAGCTAGACCCTAAGGTAGAGAAGTGCATCTTCATAGGGTATGATCTAAATGATAAAGGATACAGGTTCTACAACCCTTCAAACAAGGGATTCATGGTCAATAGAGATGTTGTTTTTTATGAGAATGACTCTTGGTTTGATAGTGAATGCAGGAAGATTAAACTACCTTATGACTTGGAAGAAGAGTTTCCAAGCCTCACTAAGGAGAAGCCTACTCAGAATGAAGACATCAATTCAGATGATGAGGACATCATCAATCTTGAAGAGTTCAAGGCATGGAAGTCCAAAGGCAAATTTAAGATGAAGAAATTGGAGGACATACCTAAATCATCCAACCAAGCAATTAGAAGATCACAAAGGGAGAGCAAGAAGCCAATGAGATATGGGTATGACACTTCCCTAGTTACTAAACACTCTGTTTATCTTGCAAAAATTTGTCAATTGAAGAACCAGCATCATATGAAGAGGCAAAGGCCAAGACAGAATGGAAAGAAGCTATGGATGAGGAGATTGAAGCACTCAAGGAGAATGATACTTGGGAACTAGTACCAAAGAAGGAGTCTATGAAGGTAATTGGTTCTAGATGGATCTATAAGATCAAAAGGAATTCTGATGGGTCAATAAGGAGGTACAAAGCTAGACTTGTGGCTAAGGGTTTTGCACAAACCCAGGGAATTGATTCTAAAGAAACCTTCTCACTTGTGGCCAAAATGCCAACCATCAGGGTATTGGTAAGTGTGGTTGCATCAAAGAATTGGAACACTGGTATCCGTTGGATGTAAAAAATTCATTTCTAAATGGCTGGATTTCAAAGGAGGTGTACATGTCTCAACCTCCTCGCTATGAGGACCCAAACAAGGTAACATATGTATGTAAATTGAACAAAGCTCTTTATGGATTGAAGCAAGCACCTAGGGCATGGAACCATAGGTTGACTACATACCTTCAGGACCAAGGTTTTGTTATGAGTAAAGCAGAAACTTCTCTGTTCATCAAGAGAAGTAATTCAGAGGTAATATACCTATGTGTATATGTTGATGATATCATACTTACAGGTAATGATGCTAATGGCATCAAACAGATCAAGAATCAGATGATGAAGGAGTTCAAAATTAGTGACCTTGGATCACTAAAATATTTTCTTGGACTTGAGTTAGTCTATACTAACTCTAGAATCTACATTACTCAGAGAAAGTATATACAAGATATGTTGAAGAAGTTTCATTTTCAGGATGCCAAAGTTGCAAGTACTCCAATGGAGGTAAACCCAAAATTAAGTGTTCATGAAGGTGATGTACTTGAGGACATTGTAGGTTATCAAAGCATAGTGGGAAGCTTGAACTATGCTACCTTGACAAGGATAGACATTACTTAAGGAGTAAGTGTGCTAAGTCAGTTTATGCATAAGCCTAGGGCACCTCACTTGGAGGCTACCAAAAGGATCTTCAAGTACCTTAAGGGTACTCAACATCATGGTTTTTATTTCCCTTCCAGTGCCATTTTGTATGTGTGTAAGGCCTACACTGTAGCCTAGAGTAATCTCTATCATCAGGCTATGATTATCAAGCCTATGACCCTGTATAACATTGTTCGTTAATACAATACATCTACATTGTTCATCTATGATCTCTCTGTTATAATCATTCTTAACTATCAACTTGTGTTGGTCATATCTCAGCCATTTCTCAACCAATTTCAATAATCTATAGCTTATCGGAATCAGCTGAAATTTATATACATGCAGACAAATTTTCGAGCAAATCCATTTAGCCAATTTGGAGAAAAATGCATCGAAGCACTCACTAGTCAAACTTTGTAGAGGTCCTAAAAAATCAGGGGTAATGATTTATTTGCTAAAGTGATTGCTCTATGTATAGTGTATCATTTCAAGTGATTCCACTTGGAATCATTAGCTTACTAAGCTACTTAGATACCTCTAAGAGGAATTTCTTCAATTCCTACTATACTTGTAGCACTAAGCATTACAAGCAAAAGGTGTATGATCAAAAATAGAAGGTTTTCATTGAGTCTTCTATTTGGAAGTAGTTTATTTTGCTTCAATCTTTTCATATATCATTTCCAAAGTACATAAGCACTTTTAAGGTGTCATTGGAAAGCTAAGAGGGCCCACATATCAACTCTGAAGCTACAAAGGGCTGGTACTAAGCAGGACTTGGCAGTACCTACTCATCACTTGAAGTGTCCATCCATCTATCCCAACCATTAATACATTAAAAAATTAACACTCCAATAATGCCTTGTTTAACACATTCCATAATTTATAATAACAGTTGTGCTATTAAATTTCTCTTTCTTCCTCTGTTGTTTATGTGTTCTTGATTTCCAAACTCCAAACAAGTCATAGCAGAGAAGGTTCTAGCTTCATGTCGCATATTGTTGGCACAAACCTACTTATTTTCTCAAATTTCTACAAAGCTTGGTGAGCATGTCCAAGATGATATATGTTATAAAAGAACTTGAAGAGATGAGTATAGCTCAGATTTTGATTTGAACTCATTTCATCCTCTAATCACTATTGCAGTGATTATGTAAGAAATTTTATCCTTTTATGTCACTTTTTGTTCAAGTTTTTGTTTTGTAGTACAAGCACTCCAAAGTTTGCTATAGGCATGCTGAAGCTCCTTGGGGTACTTATGTTCAATTTTTTCAAGAAACAATCAATTATTTGCATCAAATTGCAATAAAATGGAAAAGAACAATAATGTATTTTGCATGTTGGCGATTGAGAATAAGTTGGATGACTTCGAGTGCCTAATTATGAAAATACATAATACACCACGTGTTGGTTGCAAAGAGACTGTGAAATATTATGAACGACATTGAAATACGTCCTGCTTCAACTACAAATGTTCAAAAGGTATTTGATCTAAGTATTGTTGAGGATGTTGTAAGTTCTTATTTTTTATCATCTTGCAACTCATATTTTGGCTATGTCAAATACACCACCCACAGGCCCTTTCACTGTAAAGCAACTTGGTGGAGTTCTTATTTTTCCATCCTCTTGAACTCCTATTTTTTTACTATGTCAAATATGACACCAACAACGCCACGTACCAGTGTAAAGCAACTTTGATAAGATGACAAGGATGCATGAACACATGCATTGATTGTTTTGTTCATCAAGCTTGCCATTAATCCTCATATTCCCTCATGCAAAAATGCTAGGAGTGTGTGTGATATATTTTCCAAATCATATGAGTACACTAACCTCATAGGAAATGTGGATTTAGGAGAGAAACGGAATCAATGTCTCACCTCATACATAGAGTCAGATTGAAGGTACGAGCAGTACAGCTGAAGCCGTTCCTTGTTGTACACTGGAAGTTCCAAAGTTGACAATGAATTGAATGGCTTATTATTAACTCAAGGAACCATATGTTGACACTGTTGCATTGCCTCTGCATCCATCTAGATGCACAGAAGATAGCACAGAGAGAGAGAGAGATGACGCACTCTCAGTGGCAAATTTTCAAGCTTATTGCGGTACATTCCTAGTTGTAGCTGTTGCATTGCCTCTGCATCCATCTAGATGCACAGAAGATGGCACAGAGACCGAGAGAGAGATGATGCACTCTCGGTGGTGAATTTTCAAGCTTATTGCGGTACATTCCTAGTTGCAGCTGTTGCATTGCCTTTGCAAACAAATTGAGATTTCTCCCAATCTACAAAACCAATTGCTTTGAAATTTTATACATTAGACACTAATATCTTTCCAATGAGTGCTTAATTATCTAATTTGGAGCTCTATAGAGAGAGAGGGAAGCTATCTCTGCAAGCTTACTGTTATTGAAGAAGATGATGCAGAAAAATGAAGGAGCAAGACAATGATGGACACAACTGTATGTATATTGCTTCCATGTAATGTACAAATGATTTGAAGTCTTTATATAGACTCTTGAAGTGCTCCACAACTTCTACAAGTGGGACTTGAATTCAAATAAAGGCGTGATTAGTTGTTGGAGGGAATCAATTCACTTTCCTATAATCTAGGAAAAGTGAAGATCTACTTTTAGGTGATTCATAGATTGCAACTCAACAACCTCAAATTCATGAAAGATTAGCTCTCTTTTTCTAATTTTTACATCTGTAATGCTCTAGACTTTCACAATGGTAAAATATCCAAGAAAAATCTTTTAAAAAAGTACAATAAATGAGCATAGGTAAAAGAATGCTTCAATAGATATTCTTTCAATGTAATCCAAGCGATAGCTTTTGATGTAGACCAAATCCACCTCAAGCATAGTGTAAGCTTGATGTTCCAACAGCTCCTCCTTGATTCTTCATTCTATTATAGGTTGAATACCTACCATAGCTTTGAATCTACAAAGCTTTATTCCATCAAGTGCCTTTGTCATCATATGTGCTACTTGCTTTTCAGTTGGAACAAAAGAAATGTCAATCTTCTTTGCCATGAGCTTCTCCCTGATAAAGTTTTAATGAACCCCTATGCATTTGGTTCTTGCATGGAAAATAGGGTTTGCTGCTAGATGCATGGAACTTACATTATCTCCAAATATGTGAGGTTTGGAAATCATAGGTCACAAATCTGTATACAATGCTTTTAACCATATTGCCTCTTGAGTTGCTATCGTCAAGCCTCTGTACTCTGCCTCAGTTGAGGATAAAGCAACTATTGGTTGATTTTTGGAACTCCATGACACTAGCTTTGAACTTGCAAATGCCAAGTAACCAAAGGTACTTCTTCTATCATCCTTAGCTCCTCCCTAATCTACATTTGAATCGATTTTGATACCCAAATTTGAAGAGTGAGGAAAGGATATACCTTCATTGATTGTACCTTTGAGATACTTAAGTACTCTCTTAGCTGCATCCATGTGTGGTCTTCTTGGAGAGTGCATGAATTGGCTTAGCACTGCTATGCTATATGAGATAACTGCTCTTATATGAGTAGCATATATCAAGCTACCTATCAAGCTTTGATATTCTATTCTTTAATGTCTTCAATTTTCTCACCTTCATAAACACTAAGTTTATGATTCATCTCCAAAGGTGTACTTGCAGGGTTAGTGTTCTCCATTTTGAACTTAAGAAGAAGATCATGAATATATCTCCTCTGAGTCAAATACATTCCTTCATCTATGTATATCACCTGCATACCTAGGAAAAATGTGAGCTCACCTAAGTCACTGATTTTGAACTCCTCTTAGATGTGTCTCTTGATCCTTTGAATGCCATTCAGATCATCACCTGTCACAATAATATCATCTAGATATACACATACATAGACAACCTCATTGTGATCCCTTTTTATGAATAAAGAAGGTTCTAAGTTGCTAGGTTTTCACCCTTGATCTTGAAGGTATGTAAGCAACCTATAATTCCAAGCTCTAGGAGCTTGTTTCAATCTATACAATGCTTTCTTAAGCTTGCAAACATAAGATGCATGATTAGGGTTTTCAAAACTTGGAGGTTGTGACATGTATACATCTTCACTTATAGAACCATTCAAAAATGCATTTTTTACATCAAGTTGGAAGAATCTCCAATTTCTTGCAGCATTAACTTTGAAATAATAAGTGTACAGGTGAATGACCATAGTACCTATGAAAGAACAATTGTATAGGTGAATGTTGTATAGGTGAATGAGCATAGTACCTATGTTGTATAATAAGTTGGCTTTAACTTTGAAATAATAAGTGTACAGGTGAATGAGCATAGTACCTATGAAAGAACAATTGTATAGGTGAATGTTGTATAGGTGAATGAGCGTAGTACCTACGAGAGCCCCTGTATCCCACAAAGCGAGGGTTAGACAAGTTAGACAAGGTTATAACTAGTTTAATCTAGCCAAAGCCATTACATGTGTATCCCGGGAGTCGAACATAAGACCTCCACCTCAAGAGGCTAGTGCCAAACCAACCCACCTATTGTAAATTGTACACCTCCTATCGATATTGTTTACTTGGAAATCTACATTTGAGTTATCATGTATGTATGGATAAACTTTTCTCTCATTAAATAGACTAGAGTTACATGTGACTTTCACTAATCATAATAGCATGTTGCATGATTATCCATAATCTAATTCAATCCTCCAATTAAAAACTCAAATATAATGTTTTGATTGTTGTATCTTAGATAAAACTTTCTTGAGAATTTGTACAGATATTTACCATCATCAGCATATCGATTTATATGCCAAAATTATCAACTATTTCTAACATAAAATGATGTTATATCATGTATACTGCTTTGATCGCATGTATGAGTTTGACACCAAGATATTAGTCATTCAGTTTTACCAATTCTCTCATCGAAATTTGAACATGCAACTTTCTTAACAGAACATCTATACTATTTCTATCATTTCATGTAGTGAGCAAGTCATTGAACGCATGCAAAGACCAATGTTATTGGTTTTCCATCATTTCCAATAAATAATAACTAATATAGTTTTGACTATTTGAAGTGTACATGTGGCCATAATTTGTTGAATTTGTTATGCCATGATCATGGAGCTTGTTCCCAACTATAGAAGGATTACTTAGAACTACATTTAGATACATAATTGGGATTCCTTAGATGCATATATCCTTCATCGTTTCTCTTAATAGCCACTCTAAATCCTTTGTGAACTTCTAATTTAGGGACATATTCTAGAATCTTTTCTTTCCATCCTGCATAATATTTTATAGTTTTACTCGAAAATGCCTCTCATGTAGGAAATGGTTTTTTTCTTAACAAACGGCACAAAATCAAATTAAGCAAGAAACAAAGAGATACAAAGCATGTATGTTAAATAGCCCATCATCCCCTCAAGTGGATATGATGTCTACTACAATGAAATTCATGGCCATAGTGAGCCTACGTATAGCCAATTTTTCTACACAAATGTTCCACCTCAAAATATAGCTAAACCTCAATCCAAACCTACTCCTTTGAGGGGTCCTTGCTTTAGGTGTAATGGGGATCACTTTTTTACAGAATTCACACATGCTTAGGTTCCCCAATTAACACCCATAGCTATTAAGAAATTGTTCTATAATGAGTGTGGAGAAACTCACATCTATAAGGATTGTCCTCACAACAAGCATGCACCTGTTAACATGGTAATGACTATCCCCTCTAACTCTATTAATAAGGAGAGAAGCAATGATAGCTCTTGTAGAGCCAAGATCTATAAAAAAACCCTTCACTAAATACATCTTAAGATTATGCAAGTGGCTAAGTGGCTAGGAATAAACAAAAAGAAGAACAATGGATTAGAGTGGAAGCTCAACAAGAAGTCTTAGAGCATATATGTAAGAAAATATTGTTTATAAAGCATGTACATCAAAACATGCACCCTCATGAGCATAGAGAAATACCAATGGTGTCACTCATGCAACAACAAGCCTTTTCCATGGCTATGTGTCAAGTGCATTCAAGTGTAAAGCTGCTCAAAGACAGACAACCTCAAATAGCTGCTCAATTAGGGAACTCCCCTAAACATATGGTTGAATTCCTTGTTGATACAGGTCTCATAGCTAATGTGATTAGCTTATCGCTTGTGCAGACTTTAAAGGCTAAATTGAAACCCATTGAGGCTCACTTGATAGGCTTGGGGGTATTCAAACCCAATGTGTTGAAGAAGTTACATTTCTCATGCATTTTGTCAAAGCCAAATTATCTGCAAAATTGCATCTATGAAGATGATGATGTAATCAAATAGGTCATGCTAGAACAAGATTGGCTATGTATGAACTCAACAGGTCTCAACCTAGCCAATGGTAAAATGATACTTAGTGGAAAGGAAAAAAAATTCATCATACCTATTTTGACTTCTTATTTAATTTTTGTCTTGATATCCCATGCGTCTCTAAAAATTCATGAGCCTCTCTCTGACCTTGTAGACATATGCAAGCTACCACTTGTCAATCAACTTAAAGCCAAACACAATTATAAGCTAGTATAGCAGAGATCAAAGAGCCTAGGAAAACACACATTTCAAGTGGCTAGACAATATTGGTTACTTAAGTCTCTTATGGTTGCACGGAAATCACAATCACACATTTGGGTGCCCAAGAAACTAGTTACATGATCTGAGGATCCTCCTCACATTCACAAAAAAAAACAAGACTCACATAAAAATCAGCCTCAATGAAGAACATCCCCACAAAAAGAGCCACAACCTATAGTCAAATATATTTAAATCAATGTTATTTCTATTATATAATCAAAAGTAACACTAGCCACCTAGTGCTTCAAGTTTATGTTACATGAAACAAGGCATATGGAGTTGATCAATTAAGAAACCTCTTCGTACGATAACTATGTGCCTAAATGCACAACCCTATCTCTTGCACCATTCATTTCAATTGCATTCAAGTATGCATCAAATGTAGGGCCACATTACACAACCTTGCATGAGAGACACTTTTTAAAAAACTATGCACAAGAGTGAACCTTGTATGTGAGGAAACAACACTTGTTGTGGTACTCATGTATTTTTTTGAGGAAACCGTCAAGTAGTTGTCTCCATCCATAGATGCTAACTACTACTAATCTAGAGTAAATAATTGAGCCAACTCACTTGGCTACAATTCATCAGCTTTGTTGAGGAACTAGTGTATGGCCAGGGCCATGTCACTATGATCTCTGAAGGTTGTAGAAAACTTTTCCCAATCATAAGAAATTCAATGTCTTCAAGTAGTCAACTATTGAAGCTTTCCACTAGTAGCCTATTCTATTCTAGATATACATTCAGGTACAACATTTTGGAAGACACACTTAAGAAGAAGAGAGCCAACAAGAAGAAATTGTGTCGAATGATTAATCAACTGGGTCCTTATTTTGGTGCTATCTTCATACTATAGCTCTTAGGGATGTGGAGGCATTAGAGGAAAAATTGAACCATGCATGGGCCTTGTAAGGATTCCTAATTTTTAGGGATTAAGCTTAATCTTCTACTTTCTTAAGGGGAGAATTTGCATTCAATAGGGCACTTTTTAGTAGGCTGGAGTAGGCTTTTTCTTAGGCAAAGCTAGGGTCACACAAAGAGATGAGAAACATCACTTTCACATCATCAAATCCATCCATTTATGTGAATTAAAAAATGACTTTTTTGAAAAAATCTCTTTTTCAGCTATTATTTATTCAAAATGGCCGATACTTTTATGCATACGTCAAAAGTTACTTTTTTTAGTTCATTTTTTATAAACAATCACTCAAAAAAAAAACATACTTTTGAAAATCCCTCCAAAAGTTAAGTGCCACATCATCAAATTTGTAACTTGGAGCTCAAGCATAAGCACCACCTCATTTACTTATCAATCCATGGAGATGTGAGGAGGATATGAAGATCATGAGCAATTGTGGTGAGAAAATGTGAGTGACAAGCACATACATGCATGCACACACACACACAAGGTAAGATAGCAAAGATAGGAACAATAGAAGTTTCTATTAGAAATCTCAAGAAAATACAATGCTCAAGAATGATTTCACTCTCCACAAGCTCTCTCCAAGATACTAACCTCAAAAATGAGCTCCCTAGCTCTTTTTATAGTTTTTAGACTAGTTTTGGCCTTGTCCAAACTTAGTGTCCGTCCTAGTTAAAAATTAGGTTCTACGGCTTACTTGAGGGCTCAAAGAAAGTCTAAAAATTATGAAAATTTATACGTAGATACTTCTAATGCTCCTCAAGCTCAAGGACTCCTTGGCTTGCACAAAATGGAGCTACAAAAAGGTGAAATGGTATTCACAATGGTTTTAGTGATCAAAATCACTCTTTTTGTAGGGGTTTCTTCTGCAAATTTGACATACACTTCTTGGAGCTCCCTACTTCCTCCTTCTTCTTGTGTGTCCACTGCTTGGGCATGTTCTTGCACCTCATTCCTGACCTTGAGTGCTAACACTCCCCCCCTCTCGAGTCTGTCATCCGTGATAGACCCTTGTTGTAGTGGGAATTCCATGTGGTACTTTGAGAGGTAGTGTCCACCACATATCAACAAGAGTTGTGTTTCTTCCAAATGTAGCTGAGTTGGTTGCCCTACTCTTCATGTTGTCACACCTAGCCTTGATAGCTTTTTATCCCTTTGTATATACTGCTTCCTTGGATTCCAGCATGATGATGTATTTGTGAGATTTCAAAAATTGCTAACTTCTCAAAAGAGGTTGTCCATGTTGATTGTGAGGAGTAACTGGCTTCGAATTGCTTCCTAGGTATTGATGTTGTCCCATTGATGTCCTCTAAATCTTTCAAATATGATGTTCATCATAGTCATGCCAAGTACTCGTAACCCATAACGAATGATGGATAAGTGTGTTCGTGCATGGGTTGCAAAAAATATGGCCTTGTAATGTGACCCTATGCATGCTTACTTGGGGAATGCATTTCAAAACATATGGTGCAAAAAATTTGGGTCTTGAGCTAAGTGCTCAAGGGCATGCTGATGAAGAGGTTTCCTAATCTAACATTGTGATAGTGTTGCCAAAGTAGGTGATTCTTACCAATGTGAAAGGTCGATCGATGTTCATCTCTTCATATGGTACTCCTATCATGGTGGTTGACCATGGGCGTCTCTTCCATTCTTGATGGATGTCCTTGTTGATGATTCACCGATTAATTTCTTTGAGCACACAGTCCTGGTCCTTCTTCTCTCTTTTTTTTTCTCTTTTTCCATTCTTCCTTTTTTTCTCTCTTTTTTTTTTAACAATGTCACAAAACAAGAAGAAAGAGGTTAATATCAATAAAAATAGCTGACATATGTCATGTGCTCTCGTGCCTAGGACTCTCAACTGTGTCTATGCATGGCCTTGTAATATGGCCCTATATTAATGCATACTCTAGAAATGCATGACCTAAATGGTGCAAAAGACAAGGTTATGGCAAAGGCACATGGTTTCTACATGTTGAGGCTTCCAATGTTGCTTGTAGAGCTTGATGAAATCTTTGTTTGGAGGCATGTATGGATCTCGATCTTTCCTCTTTATAGGGATCCATTTTAGAATAGTGTTTGGTCATGTACAAGTCACTTTTGGCCTCTTCATCTTTGGATGTGTTAAATGTTACACAGTTACGCTGTTTTAATAACTAGCCGAAATCGTACCGAGCAAGTATTTAACATAAAATAGAGGTTCACCGTAAACTATATTAAACGTTCAATTACCGAAAGGCGTTGTCAGATCAAGTGGGTTCTTGGGAGTGGTAGGGGTCTGTTAGACAGAGGCCCTGTACTATTTTCCCAAATCCTTACATAACCCCAAATACTCTTATCGCGTCTTAGCTCAGATACTTAGTTTTAACTGACCAGTAACTGTTTCTGCGTATTAGGACGCCGAACTTACATACTAATCTGCTATGGTAACGGAGCAGTAGTCTGGTTCTGACTTGCAAACTAATAGAGTTACTCAACTTACTAAACTTATGCGAATCACTACACACTTCTTCAGGACAGACAGGTATACCAGATAGTAATCAGACATACGACCATACCAGAGGGTGTACAGGCTTACCGTATGCCGAACTCAATCAACTGTCATACTAATCACAGTTTAACTCATCACCAAGCTTATCAGTTCTCCAACTCGTAGTTCATACTATTATTGTTATTAGTCCTTCCCTGTTAACGGAATCAACAGTGAATACAGAACACAACTGTCAACAACAGATTCACACTCGATACTACACGTTCATTATTCTGCACTACCGTAGGAATAGACAAACAGACTGAACAGAACAATATAGGAATATAACTCAATATCCTGATGACACCACACAACTCAGACAGTACTCAAACAACTTCTGAGACAAAAAACGGGTCTCGATCACTCTTTTTCCATTACTTTAAAAAGACGTTTACAGAATGCGCGTACCAATTTTTCACGCGTAATTCAAGGAACTCTGTTACATCCGGCATACATTTGTCCTACTCCGGCGGCCGTCTAACACTGGCACGCACGGTGGACTCGAACCCGCAAGTGATTTTTATTACAAAATTCATTGTTCCTCTACGATTCCTTCTAGATACATATTTCTTGCTAGTCTAAATGTGCGGGCTATTTTTTTCTTAAGTGTTTCTAATAATTGTTTAAGGGTATCAGGTTCTAAAATCTGCGCATCTACTCTAACGGAACTAAGTGCGATGGCTTCAGTAAGCAAAATTTCGGCCTGTGTTTGCAAAAAGGCCTCCTGTAAATAAAAATTGTTTGATAATGCCGCATCTCTTGCTGTCTTCATGTCCGTTACTTGTTTCTGCATCTCGTTGATTCTGTCTTTCTGGTTGCGTACCTGATTATCTAATCTTCCGAACTGTTGGTTCTGGAACTCTATGGTTTGGTAGTAAGCATCCCGTTCTCTGCGGGCATTTGCTAAATCCTTCTGATATTTAGATTCTCTGTTTAGTTGATGTTTCAGCATGTTGTTGACATCGTCTAAGGATTCTTTTGCTCTTTGTAACTCATCCACTGCCTGCTTTGCTTCTCTTTGCTGCTCTTGATATTTCTGTATTGTGTCCTGCAACTGGACTCTTGTTTCTTCCAGTAGGTTTCCTAGTGCTATTCTTGTATCTTCAGTATCTTTGAGTGTTTGTTTTAACTGTATTATTTCTGCGTCGGCAGCTATCAGCATTTCTTCTTTTGCAGCCATTGCCTTATCTCTCTGGCTTGAGCTCTCTTCTTGTACTTGAAGTGTAGCCTGTAGCTGCTTGATCTGCTCTTGTAGTGCATGATTTTCTGCTCTTGCTGCTTGTAATTCTTCCTGAAGAGGGGTGATATCCGCCTCCATTATTTCCAATTTCCTTTGGAATTCTTCTCGGGCAATGTCTGTGGCGTGCTTCAAGTGTTGCGGCAGTTGTTGGGATAGATTAATTAAAAGGCGACCCATATTTTCTAGTTCCGAAAAAATTGGTGGTAGGGGAGGACGAGGTTGTGAAAAGGTTCCGGCGAGGAGTTGTTGTGAGTTTGGAGGTGAATAGTTAAGGGAGGATGTAGAGGCTTCAGAAGTTCCGGTGTGGTGACTGGGCTTGATGGGGCTGCGATATGGTTCCGGTGGGGAGATGGGGTTAGTAGGCGGGGTTTTGGGGAGAGCAGAGTCAGTAGTTACCTCGTTTATTTGTTTCGTTTCTGCATTGTGTGCTTCTGTAGATTCCACGGCCTTCAGTAGCTTGTCTAGTGCATCTTGATTGGATTGCTGCTCATTTTCCTGTTGTTCTGATTCTTTTTCGGTCGAAATTATTTCCGTTTCTACTTGATCTTGTTGTTCTTGCTGCTCAATCGACGATTCATTATGCATTGAGGTGGCAGTATCATGAAACGTCTCTTCTTCGTGCTTCTCGTCTTCTTTATCATCATCTTTATCCTTTCCTGCTGAACCTTGTGCTTCACTTTCTGAGGAGCTAATCCTGATACGTTTTCTGCGGAACAACTGATTGAGCTCTTCTTCATCTTCTTCTTCCTCATCTTCTAGTAGTTGAACTGACTCTTCGTGCCTTAAAACTGGTCCTCTTGGTGGTGTTTGAGCGGCGAGTATGGTTGGGAAGAGAAAAGAAAGGATGTGGGGAAGTCTGGATCGAGGGGTGGTTCCTTTGTTGATTTGTTTCACTATGGCGACACACTCCTTATGGATTCGGTGAAAGAAAAATGAGGCGAAATTAACGGGTTCTCGTGCGGCAAGGTCGATGGTGGAATAGAATGGTCGGGAGATACCGTATGTGCGTTTTTGGAGGTTAAGGATTGCAACTAAGAACTGTAATGCAGTTCTTTCAGGTTCGGGGCGGCAGAGAATGGCGTATTCATTTGATGAATGGCGCGGGAAGAGTTCGGTCATGCGGGCTACGGGGATACTGGGGCCATTCTCGCGGCCTTGTGGAGTGAGGCGGAAGGCTTCGGCGAAGGCCTGGAAGGTTATTACGGTTCTAGATGGTAGGGAAGGGAAGAGCCATTGTCGTTCAGCGATGGGAGATTGGGCGATGGCTGGGATAATTTGTGCGAAGAAGGGATGGGCTTCCACTGAGTGCCAAGACAGCTCAGCGAAGTTAGCCAGCCCTCGGATACGCAGGTATTCTCCTACCTCGGTAGGGATACCATCACAAAAAGTCGTGTAGTTCGCCAATGCTTCCATTGCGCACGCACACACGAATACACAGAGCACAGAGCACGGATACACAGAAAACACAATCACAATCACAAGAGCACAATAGCGTTTTTTGGCATAACCGAAGAACTTAAGTACCAATATTACGGTGGGGGGTAGGGATTGATGGTTATCATTGTGCAGTGCTGGAATGATATTGCTTTTAATTTGGCATGCATGCTTGAGTAATTGGTAAGGAGGGCAGCTTATGACAAACACGGCTATTTAAGAAAAGAAAAGAAAGAACATAATGAAAAGTAAAACCAAAAAAATGTGATCCACCGCCGAATGATTTAATGCGGATTAATAGCGCTTTGATACGGCCGCAGCTTCGAGCCGTTGATTGCTTTTGGAAGTGGATTTCCGATCAACGTAGTCAACCAAAAAGTTGCTGGCTCGATTTGCTCTGAGATTTTGTAAGGGCCGAACCACCGTAATTTGAATTTGCCTGTGGATCTGTTGGACTTTGCATTATAGAAAAGTACAAGCTGTCCGACCGAAAACACTGGAGTTTTCAGGTTTTGATCGTGCGTTCTTGCCTGTCTTAATTGAACTTCGTGCATGGTTAAAAAACTGAGCCATCGGTGTTCGTCTAACTCTCTGAGTGTGTCCAACCGAAATGTCAGTGAGTCTTCCGGTAGCAGTTTCTGGGTAATGGCTACTCGTAAACTTGGTATAACCATCTCCATTGGTGCTATTGCTTCTAAGCCATAAGCTAATTTGAAAGGTGTCAATCCTGTTGTTACCTTGTAGGTAGTCCGGTATGCCCATAATACTGCAGGTAGTAGTTGATCCCATCTTTTTGGTGATTCCATGATTAATCTTCGAAGGATATTCAGTAGAGATTTGTTTGTACTTTCGGCCAATCCATTGGCACGAGGATAATAAGGAGAACTAAATTTATGTGTAACCTGGAACGACTGTGTAAGTGCCTTCATTAAATTGTTTACAAAATGAGTGCCTTGATCTGAGACAATTTCTAGTGGTAAGCCAAAACGTGGAAAGACATCGGTTAGCAGACACTTTGCTACTGTAACTGCTGTAGCAGACCGTAAAGCCCAAGCTTCAGCCCATCTAGTTGCATAGTCTGTACAGGTCAGTATGTAACGGTTGTTACTGAAGACTGCTGGTGGTGTAATTGGACCGATAAAATCTAGACCCACTTCTGGAAAGGTTCTATTGGTAAGATGGGTTGCAAAGGAAAAAAATGACGTTGTAATGGCTGACCCGATCTTTGACAAGTATCACATTGTTTGACAAACTGTAATATATCTCTGTACATTGTTGGCCACCAGAGACCACTCTGTAGAATTTTCCGGTGAGTTAGATCTGCAGCAAAGTGTCCACCGGAAGGAATCGAGTGAGCCAAAGTGATAACTGAGTTAACTTCATGTGGTGGAATACATCGAAGTAGGATTCCGGTGTGATCTACATAATATAGTTCTCCAGCAATTAACCAAAATCGGCGGCTAAAAACTGCAATTTTCCTGCATACTGCTCTAGAAGTCTGAGATGGAAGGCAACCATTAGTGAGAAAGGTCAAGATCTGATCATAATATGAAAATGGGATAGGTGGGTCTACAGAATCTTCATTAATTGGTTCTGATACATAAATCGCGGGTGTCGTGTCATCTATACCCACCGGAGCTTCACCGGAATCTAAGCGGGATAAAAAATCGGCTAAGGCGTGTGAACTGTCTGGCCGGTGAATGACTTCGTAATCGAATTCCTGCAAGAGTAAGACCCATCGCGCTAATCGACCACCTAGATGTTGTTGCCGAACTAAATAGATAAGTGCAGCGTGGTCTACATGAAATGTGAATTTATGGCCTAGCAAGTAATGTCTAAATTTCTTGACCGAATATACTAGCCCTAGACATTCTCTTTCTGTTACAGAGTAATTTTTCTCAGCAGGTGCTAATCTTCGACTTGCATAATACACTGGTCTGAACCATTTATTAATTTGTTGCATTAATACACTTCCAATTGCTATATCTGAAGCATCAACAAATATATGAAATGGGTGATCCCAGTCCGGCGGTTGTAAAATAGGAACTTGTGTTAATAAATGCTTTAAACGATCAAATGCTATCTGACATTCCTGGCTCCATTCAAATTGTCGAGGTGTTTTGCTGATTAGCTTGTTTAGTGGTATAGCCAGATGAGCAAGCCATCGTAAGTGCCTTCCATGCCACCGTACTTGGCCCATAAAGCGCATAACTTCTTTTGGAGAAGTTGGCACCGGAGCTTCTAATACTGCCGAAATCTTATCTGGATCTACTTGGATACCTTGTGCAGATACAATGTGGCCAAGTAACTTGCCACATGAGACCGCAAACACCGATTTGTTTGGATTCAAACAGAGTCTATATTCTCTGCATTTCTGAAAGCAGCACCATAAATGAAACAGATGTGCTATCATCTTACCGAAAATTGAAAAATCATCAAGATATACTTGCATAAATGAGGTGAGATAAGGAGAAAATATCTCTTGCATACATCTTTGAAATGTGCTTGGTGCGTTTCTTAATCCAAACCACATTACCGTACAAGCAAAGACACCCCAATTGGTAATAAATGCAGTTTTCGGTATATCTTCTTCCGCCATTCTTACTTGGTTGTAGCCACTGTACCCATCTAGAAATGAATACATCTCATGACCTGCTACTCTATCAAGCATGGTATCCAAAAAGGGAATTGGAAAGGGATCCGGTACGGTTGCTGCATTTAATTTCCGGTAATCTACACAGATTCTCAATTGCTTGTTTTTCTTAGGCACAATCACAATCGGAGAGATCCATTCAGCATGCTCTACTGGTACGACAAATCCAACTTTCAATAACCTATCAAGTTCTGCCTTTACCTGGGATGCATAATGGGGATTCATCGGGTAGCTGGTTTGCTTTATCGGCCTTGACTCTGGCTTCAGCATGACCCTGTGTTGGTAGATACTGGGATCCAATCCTTTCATGTCTTTGTAGTCCCATGCAAAGACATCAGTGAATTCTTGGAGTAGCTGGATTAAATCTGCTCGAAATGTTTCCGGTAAGTTTTGCTTTATCTTCACAGGACGCGGATGATCTTCATCTCCTAAATTGTAAGTAATCAGCTGATCTTCGGGGACATAGAACTGTTGATGTTTCTCTGTGTTGTCTGTTGGTTTAAAAAGTTGCTGCAATTCATCGTCATGTGTCGAAACAGTGTCTTCCTTCTTAGCCTCTTCTGTGACGGGTATTACTGTACAGACTGAAGCATTCCAATTATCTACAACGTGCTGTAGATCAATAGTCCCTAATGAAATTAAGTCAGCGTTACTCTTCAAAAACTCTTCTTCTTCATCATCTGATAATCCATCTAGCATATGGACTGGTTCAGCAAAATACGGTCTAGCGTGTAACTCGCAAGGTTGTATAGCATCTAATTTTACCACATATCTACGATTGGCATCTTTAAACGTAAGCTCTTGTGCAGACCAGTCTTGTATTACCTTCGCATGTTTCAGCCAAGGTCGGCCAAAAAGAAGGTTGTAATCCAAAGTGGATTCTGGCAAATCTAGTATAACAAAGGTCATTTTAAAGGTCGTACCTTGCAAAGTGATGGGTACATTTCGCACAAGTCCTACAGGATGGACTCTTGATTGATCTGCCATTCTGACAAAAAATTGAACTAGTTCGATTTCGGTCCATCCTAATCTTTTTCATAATGCCGCAGTCGCAATGTTAACACCAGAGTCTCCATCAATTAATACCTGCGTAATCTTATGATTCTTATACCATACTGTAATTAAGGGAACTGAATGATCAACCGTAGAATCAGGTTTCGGTTGAACTGCTGCTGTTGCCAAAATACAAGAAGGTACCGGACTGAACTGTTGTTGGAACTGTTGTCGAATTCTAGGTACTAATGCCAGTAGTTGGCCCAAAGGCAGAGTGATCGATGCCTTAGATAAGATTTCCCAAGCCTGTTGAGATTGATTGACAGGCTCTACTGATGTTGAAGTTGATGCCTCTGCTGATGCGGAGGTGTCTACGGTGGGCAATGTATCTGCTGCTGATGATGTTTCTGCTGCTAACTCCCTTTGTTGTGTTCCTTCCTTTGTTAACGAGGGTTGGGCTACCGGAATAGGCTCTGGAAAGACTGGTGGTTCTGTTGTGGTCCATTGACTAGCTTTGTTATACATTCTGTGTTGTTCACGTACTCCTGGTTCAAATATTTCTGCTGCCGGTTGCAATTGTTTACCGGAACGAGTCTGGACTGCAGTAGCCTGTGTCTCTACCGGTGTGAGTTTTACCATGTTGGCCATTGGATTTTGGCGTTCCTTCTTCCTTTGATCATACTCAGCTGCATCTTTGCAAAATCTTCTAATATGTCCGAATTCGCCGCAAAAATGACAGCGTGGTGGTGGTAGATTGGGATTTTCCAATGGTACTCCGTTCTGCAAGCGGTTTGCATTAAAATTGTTGTTCCTCTGTCCTCGGTAGTTATGATATCCTTGCGGTTGATTGTTTCTCAATTGCGGAGGTACGTAGTGATTCGCTGGCTGTCCATGTTCTTGAATAACTGCATTGACCGTTGTTATTCCCTGTATTCTGGCATTGTAAACACAGTTTCTAGTGGTGTGTCCGGTAGTGTTGCAGATAGCACAAAACGTTTGATTGAGTGCACAATTGGCACTAGTATGACCTGAATTTTTGCATATGTTGCAGTATACCTGTCTAGTCATATCTTCTGCAACATTCTGGTTTGCTTTTAACCATTCTAAATCTTCTGTAAATCCACCGACTTTGTGTTCCAGTTGCAAAGTCATTGCAATGACTGCATCGAGGGACATGGCTCCGACACATCTTATGATCATGATATGCTTAAGTTGTGGAACCAAGCCATTGATGAACCACTGAGTGATAACATCATCTGGTAAGTTAGCATGGGCCGGTTGTAGCTGCCTTAAGTGTGTTCTGAAGAGAGTAGCATACTCCTGTACAGTTTGATTTGGTTTTTGTCTGTTGTTCTGCAGATAATCAACAATTTCAGCTGGATTTTTTTTTAGCCTGAATCGCTGCAGAAAAGCATCTTGTACTGCTTCATAGGTGCCGAAATGATTAATATCATATTCTGTAAGCCATCTAGCTGCTTCATTAACAAGTGTAGATTGGAAGACAATAGCTTTGTAGGCCTGATCCGGTGGATGATTGAGTACTGCGTAGCTTATCTCGAAGGTGCGTACGTGAGCATCCGGATCATCTCCTGGAAATCCACCAAACTTAGTGTACGTCACTCCCGTTGGAGGTGGCCTGGGTGGACATAACTATTGTTGTCCGTTCATTGTGAGTGTGTTATACTTTCCTTCTGAACTACCAGAATCTGTATCGTTGGATAACGCACTTTCCGGTGCGATTATCTTGTCTAATATGCTTTGAATCTCTGTTTCGAACAGCCTTCCTTCCTCCTTGATGTCCAGTGTATGGGAACTTGCTTCCAAGCACGGCAGATGGGCTGAGGATTTAGCAGAAAATGCTAAATTGTCACCGAAAAACTGTGATTCTCTTACCGAAATTTCACCGGAATGAGCCGAAATTGTGCCCGAATTCGGCGTTTTTTTGCCTTCGCCGATTTCTATGACTAAAGTGTTTCTAATTGTAGATTAATCTGAATCTTTTCCCAAGAGTGTTAAGCTAGATTCCAAATGCGTCTTGGTAGGTTCTGGGATTACTATATCTTTGTCAGACTGTGCCGAAATAGTACCGGACTCTACCAGAGGCGTAACAGGTTCTACCGAAATATGACCGGAATTAGTTTTAACGTTCTTAACTTTCTTGACAACTGGGTCAGTCCTAGTTGTACTTCTACCTCCTAAAGTTGGCTTTAGTACTCCAAACTGATGATTCTTGGGATACGTTTCACCGGATCGAGTAACCGGCATATATCATCTTTTGTACTATTCGCGTAGTATTACTAACGGGACAGTCTGCAACAGTCTGGTCTGTTGCTACTGCCCATCGAACGATAGTCTAATTCTGACAGATGACTGGCAATTTTGATGCCACCTTCCCACAGATGGCACCAAGTGTTAAATGTTACACAGTTACGATGTTTTAATAACTAGCCGAAATCGTACCGAGCAAGTATTTAACATAAAATAGAGGTTCACCGTAAACTATATTAAACGTTCAATTACCGAAAGGCGTTGTCAGATCAAGTGGGTTCTTGGGAGTGGTAGGGGTCTGTTAGACAGAGGCCCTATACTATTTTCCCAAATCCTTACATAACCCCAAATACTCTTATCGCGTCTTAGCTCAGATACTTAGTTTTAACTGACCAGTAACTGTTTCTGCGTATTAGGACGTCGAACTTACATACTAATCTGCTATGGTAATGGAGCAGTAGTCTGGTTCTGACTTGCAAACTAATAGAGTTACTCAACTTACTAAACTTATGCGAATCACTACACACTTCTTCAAGACAGACAGGTATACCAGATAGTAATCAGACATACGACCATACCAGAGGGTGTACAGGCTTACCGTATGCCGAACTCAATCAACCGTCATACTAATCACAGTTTAACTCATCACCAAGCTTATCAGTTCTCCAACTCGTAGTTCATACTATTATCGTTATTAGTCCTTCCCTGTTAACGGAATCAACAGTGAATACAGAACACAACTGTCAACAACAGATTCACACTCGATACTACACGTTCATTATTCTGCACTATCGTAGGAATAGACGAACAGACTGAACAGAACAATATAGGAATATAACTCAATATCCTGATGACACCACACAACTCAGACAGTACTCAAACAACTTCTGAGACAAAAAACGGGTCTCGATCACTCTTTTTCCATTACTTTACAAAGACATTTACAGAATGCGTGTACCAATTTTTCGCGCGTAATTCAAGGAACTCCGTTACATCCGGCATACATTTGTCCTACTCCGGCGGCCGTCTAACAGATGGTTTTGAAAATTTTGTATCCCACATTGTTGGCTCATTGGTTTTGTGGGGGATATTGGTGCCTTTTGTTGGTATATGCAATACCGAAGCACATGCGGAAGGTGATGGGCTGGTTACCCAACGAGATCTAAATGAGAACTTGAATCACTTTTTTTTCAATGCTCTATAGTCCCCTTTTGCTTTTTAGTAATTAACCACAGCTTCAATACATCACTTCAATCATAGCATAGTATCATCATCATTCCACAAGATTCATACATAAATAAAGTCAATAGAACCTCAACAGAACATCACGCATATAAACCATACACTATTCAAATCATAGATCAGCCACATAAATCTTCTTCACACATTTCGTTTGTACTGTTGTCCACATACATCAAAACATCCAATATATATATATAACATATTCTAAAGTTTCCCGCATAGAAAACAATACTGTGACCTTTTGTTCTCATATACAATTGATCCTACATGGGATGTATAGCTTGAATATACTGTAGCAACACAACATTGCATTTGATGTTGTCAATCACATATGATCACAACTCATTTTACTGTACATTCTCCTTTATCACTTGTTTGCCAAGTTTGCTACTACAAACTACTAAACTTCTATAGATACGTCCCTGCACATATGAATCATCTCGAACACTTCATACTATGTAGTGTGTCACTTTCAAAGAACTCCTTATGTCAATATTCAAGATCGGTTCCATGTGAACCCTTCAGCACATAATCATACATCATTTATAATGTGATATTCATTCAAACCATAACCCGAAAACTATTGAGATATCTTTCAAGAGAAGCAACCTGTATGATTATAACCTCAATCTGTAGTGCTTATTTCCTGCAAATAAATATTTGTGTCTCACAACAAAGATATTTGCATATCATTCGATAGTATCTTAATATGGACCTGCAACGTCACTTGTATAATGTCTTCATATAAACCTGCAACTTCATCACATCTTCATTGAACTTTAGTAGCATCATGAATAAATAACTTTGGGTATGCAGAATAACCACTGTCGTTTAGTCCCTGCATGTACATAACAATAAATATGGATATCTCACAAGGAGATATTTACATCACATCACTTCATTCACTTTGACCAAGCGACCTACGTCTTGATAATTGTATTCTCAATGAGCATAGATATATAAAATGTTCTCTGTCATATCACATCACTCAATGAGCATAGATATATATAAACTATTCTCTGTCATATCACATCACTCATTATATGAAGAATACATCCACAAACAACGATTTTTATATCACGCTATCAAACGACACATTTGCTCAAATACTCAAAGTGAAAAAGACATGAGTGCGGATCTCTATTATCCTTGTCTGATCAATAATAAAAAAATACAGAATTTACCAATAGATTTCCATCACCACACTTGTTGCATGTTTTGGTATTTTCTGACAGTTTTTCACAAGCTTCTGCAATCTACAGTCCATTTCTTCACAGCATCATTCAACCGACAGTTATGTATAGAGAGAAGTAGAGAACAAATAGATATTCAACTAAAATAAAAGCTGAATTGATCATAGCTTGATACATAAGAGCTTCACTGCTAATGCAACAGTAAGCATCATCTTTATGAGAGAGGGCCACGGTGTTGTACAAGCCACACCAAAATTTTATTGTCCATACTCTTTATATAGGAGCTTGTAGCATCGGTGGACGGTGGACGTGCATGACATAAGGAGGAATATTAGTTGCACCTTTCTTTATGCATGAATCAAGGAGAAGTTTATGGAAATCATTTGGCCGCTTTATACTTATGCCTAAAAATAAAAGTTGAGAAAGTAGAAACGTGGGCAAAGGAATGAGAATAATTCTAAGAGTGAGTTCTTATGCAAGAGGAATGAGGATAAGGCTGAAAACTTAAGAGAGGATTCCTATGGACGATATAATGAAAAATAAAGTGAGAGATAGGTAGGGGAACACATATGAAGAGCTTCCATTGAAGCTTGCTACATTCTCAACACTTTTGGCTTATGAACCCATACCCTTGTTGACTTTCTTCTTACTATTTCCGAAGAGGTAAGTTGATCTTCTTTTGGTCTCTGTGTGTGGTTCTGAACCCTTGCGTCTCCTTGGCTTCGTTGTTGAGACTTTTCTTGTGTGGGAAAGCATATAGTCTTGTGGATGTAAAAGTTCCTCGAGTACCCACATGTCTGATCGCCCTTGTTGAGCAATAACTAATTTTTTAGGCACCCAAATTTTTACCTTAGTGTGGTCATCCTTCCTTGATTGCTTCAGTACCCACATTTGGTGTGCTCATTGAGATAGATATCTTTCTTGTTTTGCTACTTTTTTTCTTGCCTTTCTTCGTTGCTTCTCCGGCAATGAATTTGACTGCACTAGTGTGATTGGTTCCTCTCCCTTTTGTACCCAGATCTGCTTCATGCTCATAACTACTTTCTTCTTTAAATATATTTTTCTAGTTGATAGAGCAGTTGTCTTGTACTGTTTCTCTTGCCTCTGTGGTTGAACTGCTATAGATGGGTGAGACTTCATAAAAGAAGGAAGTTTCAATGGTTCTTTGACTCTTTTGTTGGAGGTAGCATCCTTCTACATCATAGAGCTTTGGACACATACAACATCTTTTTCTCTGAGATTATTCTGAGAAGAACTAAGAGAATGGGTGATACCTAGATTTGTTATCATGCAATTCTCTAATTCTATTGTAATGCATTGGTCATGTACCCTTACTTGGAGAAGTGCGCTTCTTAGGTTTAATTTGACTGCATGGTCATAATAAATCCAACCTTATCCCAAAACAAGAGGTTCCATAAGGTCCTCATTTGTACAAACTAGCATTTTGACTTTCATTGGGACATCGTGAAGGTAGATGGGAAGCTCCACCTTGCTCAGGCAATGGGTTTCCACACATCCCAATCCTATGATATAGGCTTCTATGGATTCAATATTCAACTATAGAGCTTGACAATATGATAGTCTGACTACACTAGTTGTTGCATCGAACAATGCTCTTACCGTACTTGCATTCTCTTTTTGTCCTATCTCTAGTGTTACAAAGGGATGTATGTCAATTATTCGAGAGGAACTCACATGATGCTTGGCACATAGCCATCTAATACCTAGGAGCATCTTGAGCCTCTTCTCTAGAGTAAGCTCTACTTTGTCTCCTCAATTTCATCTTCCAAATACACTCTAAGGCCTCTGCTTGAGCTTCTTCTTGATTGCGCCTCTCTTCTTCTTTAAATTTCTTAGCCATGTTGAGTCTCTTTAGCATCTCATGAGTGAGGGGTTCCTGATATAACTTCACTCTACAATCACTAATGTAGTTGGGTAGGACCTCACCTTCTAATGTAGCTAATTGAATTGCTCCACTTGTTGATATTCTATTGATTATCATTGGTCCATAGCCATGCTTGTCTAGCTTTCTGGCATGTTGCTTTAGTGTATATACCAAGACTAAGTCTCCATCTTTTAAGCCTTTATCCTTCACATGGGCATCAAAGTAGGCTTTTTTTCTCTTCTTAGCAGCATAGATCCCTGCAGTAGCTCTCAATCATGTCTCTCCTAGTCACTCTAAGTCAAAAATTCTAGATGAGAGCTCATGCCCCATCCACTCATGCTCTTGTGCTACCTTCAACGTAGGTATTAAGAAGTCTAATGGCAACATATCATTTTGTCCAAAGACCATTTGAAAGGGAGTGGCTTGGAGTACCGTTTTATAGGCAACTCGATATGCCCAAATAGCATGATGTAGTTGTTTGTCCCAATCAGAGCGTTTATTATTTACCAGTTTTGTCAATACATTACATAGAATCTTATTTGTGCTCTCGGCATGTCCATTAGCTTGTGGATGATAGGGGGCAGACTTCTTATGAATCACCAAGAATTCTTGGAGAAGGTTTTTGATGAATTCATTCAAGAAGTGTGTGCCTTTGTCACTTACTAACTCTATTGGTAACCCGTATCTGGTGAACACGTTTTCAAATAAGAACTTAGCCATCGTTTGAGCATCGTTCTTTGATGTGGCTTGACTTCCATCCACTTGGTAAGTTAATTTGATGGCTACAATGATATATTCTGCATGAGAGTTTCTAGTTGGGGGGTTAATAGGACCTACAAAGTCTATACCCCACTTTGAAAATGCATGTCCTCCCATCATTGACCTCAAAGGCATCTCCTCTTTTCTAATCGGATATTGTGCACATTGGCATGTGTCACATCTCTTCACATAGGCATGTGCATCCATATGAAGAGTGGGCTACCAAATTCCTGAGAATAGAATGGTCTTAATTACTCGATTAGTACCAAAGTTTCCACCTACAACACCACTATGTGCATTTTCTAAGATTTCAAATAGTCTGATTCGTGAACGCACGATCTTAAGTAACCATCTTTGCCTCTTCATTGTAGGTTGTCTCCAACTAAGTCATATTCATGAGGCTCTTTCCCCATGCTTCATCTTCTTGCTAGAATAGCCTCACAGGGTAGTGTTCTTGATCTCATAAATGCTACCAACGGAGCACTCCATTCTGGAATTAACGACACATGATAAAGGGTGACATGCTCCAATGGGGGTCTCTCTTGGCACACTGGAAAATTCTTAATCCACTCATTTATTTCTTTATCCATACTAGGCCAATACACTCCTAAACGTTTTAGATTTTGCAATGTTCATTGTTTAGAATAGTGATTTCCTAGCAATCCTTCATGAGCTTGTTGCAACCAACTACTATGTTCATTTTCCTTGACACAACAAGCTAATATACCCTCCGTATTTTGTTTGTACATGCTTCCTGCCAATATTTGATAGTTTTGTGATTTTACAACTTCTTCTTTGTTGCTTCTCACATTCTTATTTGCGAGTCCAAAGGTTAGGAAAGTGTTGGGAATTGAACTCACAACCTCTTGGTTAGGAGTACGATGGGCTAACCACTTGCCCCAAAAGCCATGGTTGAGGATTACTTCCTAATCCTCTCTCTTAAGGCATGCTTCAACCATCTCCTACTAGGACTATGTGAAATTCCTTCCCCCTTAGACTGAGCATTGTCCTCAATGCTCACTTATGGACCCTTCTAACTCTTGGACCCACTTTCCATGCATGAGCGCTTCCATCGACCTCAAACTCTAGCACATGGACCAAATTTGGACCTATCACACCCTCCGTGGGTGCCCAAATGCCCATGCACCTTCATCCAAGGCCAATTTCATACTCACCATAGATAAGCGCTTTTTCCAAGTGCCCACAAATGAGGTGTGAACCTCCATCTTGCCCAATTTCTCAACTATTCTCTGATACGAATGTTGGGAATTGAACTCACAACCTCTCGGTTAGGAGTACGATGGGCTAACCACTTGCCCTAGAAGCCATGGTTGAGGATTACTTCCTAATCCTCTCTCTTAAGGCATGGTTCAACCATCTCCTACTAGGACTATGTGATAGAAAGGTACCAACTTATTTCCCATTTAGGAACAACTTCTAACATAAGGTAGTTTATCAGACACTCCTTGTGGTGGCTCTCCTGAAGTGATGTGAGAAAGATGATATGCCCTGACGTGGGTTCTACCTTTCCTAACAACCACTTCAAAATCATATTCCATTAGTAAGAGGAACCATCTTACTAAGCATCCTGTATTGCAAGGTTTATTGACCAAATATAATAAAGCTTGATTGTCAGTGAAAAACTTGAACTTATTGGCCAATAGATAGTGTCTAAACTTCTTCACAGCATGTACCATGCTTAAGCCTTCTCGCTTGGTTGTGGTATAATTTTGTTCAGCTGCATTCAGTTATTTGCTAGCATATGCTATAGGTAAATCTAGATTTCCTTCACATGTGGGTTGTGCTAGCACACATCCTATTGCGTGATTGGATGCATCCACATGGACATGAATCAGGAGTGGTCAGTATTGTTGTTGTGCACAAACGTCTCTTCGATTCATTGAAGGAATTTTTGCATTCATCGTTCCACACAAAATTTGTCAACAAGGCATAAAGAGTTTTAGCTTTGATTGCATTCATGTGAATAAACCTGCAGTAATATCCATAATGGCCCATAAAGGCTTGTACCTCTTTAACATTCCTCGACCTTGGAAACTCCATTATGGCTTTGACTTTGTCCTCATCTGTTGATATTCCGTTCTTAGAAACAATATGATATATAATCGTGCCTTGATATACCATGAACACACACTTTTCTGGGTTCAGACACACTTGGTATTCTGTACACTTGTTGAAGATCTTTTTGAGCTCGGGGATGTGGAGTCTTCTTTCTTGGGAGTGAGCACATAAATCATCCACATATACTTCTAAGCTCTTTTGCAAGACCTTTTTGAACAAATGACACATGAGCCTTTGGAATGTTGCAGGTGCATTGGTGAGCCCAAATGGCATCACACAAAATGCAAAGATTCCCCACTTTGTGGAAAAGGTTGTTTTATGTTGACCTTATGGGGCAATGGCTACTTGGTTGTAACCTGAAAATCCATGATGGAAGCTATAAACTTATTTTCCTACAACACACTCCAATAAATGTTTGGTGATTGGAAGTGGATAGCTATCTCTAATCGTAGAGGCATTAACTTTTTTAAGGTTAATACACACTTGCAACTTTCCATTCTTCTTGGGCACCACTGCAATGTGGGACATCCATTTAGTATGGTCAATCTCATAGATAAATCCAGCTTCAATTATTCTATCAATTTCTTCTTTTATTTTGGCTACATAAGTATCATTATATGTGGAGGGCTTCTGTTTGGTGGGTTTGGTGTCAGCCATCATGGGGATCGTATGAGAGCATATTTTCGAATCTACTCCTTTCAAGTCTTTATAGGTCCACGCAAGCGTGTCCCTATATTCCCTTAATAAAGCTACAAGCTCTACTTCTTCTTCTGCACTTAGCTCTTCTCCTATGTACATACATTGCTTTTCATTCTCTTCAATGGTTACTACAATTTTTTTAGTCTTTTCTTTATGAACATATGCTTCACCTATGATGGCCTCTCTCTTAGGCATTTGTACCAAAAAATTTTTATCGTCAACTTCATACTTCTTGAAATTTTCTAGTACCTCGAATAGTGATTCCTCCTCTTCTTGTTTCACTGATTTTCTTTTCTTTTTCTTTTGACTACCCTCACTTCCTTCATTTGAATTTACTGTTTTAATGCTTGTGAGAGGTTCTTCTTCTTTCTAAGTACATACTCCTATATCTTCTAGATAGTGCTCCTTTGAGTCAAAGCAACTATACATCACAATGGATTCTAGATCATCATTGTCCTCTTCTTCTTCTATGACATCACTGGGATCACCTTCTTCTAGCAAGGGCTCACACATGAATACAGAGATATCATAACCCTCCTCATCAGAATGAGGTGTCCACTGTTCTTCATTGACAGCAATGTGCATGGTGGCTAAGATTTCTGCCCAACCATGATGCTCGAATTCCTCATCTAGAAAGATCATAGGTGTGTAGGCTGGGTCTCTAACTAGTTTGGTTTCTTGAGAAGTTCCTTCTTCTCTCGCTTTTAGGCATCTTTCCTCTTCCTCTACGACCTTGTACATCCACAAGTGAGTATCTTCATGCATCGAGGTTGGATCAAAAGAACTTTTAGAATGCACATATATTGAATCTTCTTGCGCCTTGTGGATAGGATTCCACTGTAGAGGTGGTACATCTCTAAAGGTATAATCCTTCAAACTGACTTTGGTTGTGATCCCTAAGTGCTACAAGTGCAAGGAGTTGGTTCCCCAATCCTGTACTATTTGTAGTTGTCGTACGAGGGTCTTCCTAGGATCATCTCATAGACATTATTTTTTCCAAAGTCACATATGGCAAAGGTGTGTTCAAACTCTTCACCACAAGTGGTTTGAGTTATCCCTTCTAGCAATCCTAGAGGTCTTTCAACATGGCCATCAACCATTTGAAGATTCATTCTAGTTGGTCTTAATGTGGGTTTTCCCCATTGCTTCCACAAGGAAGTGGTCACAATTGCAACACCAGCACCCGAATCTAAGATGGCTTTGATTGTGTAACCTTGGTAGGTGATTAGAAGATAAATATTACCTTCCTCACCGTCACTCATGCCTCCTATTTTGTCTAGAGGTATCTCTAGGACTCTCAGCTTAGAGCTTGCTTTTGACACATTGGAACCAAGTTCTGGATCATGATTTGCCACATGTTTCCATAGCTCAAGTTTTACTTTGAGCAGCTCTTCTAAGGTGAAATGACATTGGACCTTAGTGTTCTTCACAACTTTAGTGTTTCTAGGAACCACTAATTCTTCATTTCTTATCAGTATTGTGGGAGCTCTGATCTGAAGAGATTCAGATTCCCATGGGCCTATGAATTGTGGCAACTCTTGTAAAGAATTGGATTCAGAATCTAGTCTTTTGTCTTCTTGTTGCTTTGGTTGGTCTCCATAAATAGATGGAATGTCTTGGGGAAATTGATCATGAAGATCATCAATTTCAAGAATAGGAGGGGGGTTACCCTTCTCCGTGGCCCATTTCTCTTCTTGTATTTCTGGCAAGAACTCTTGAGAGTACTATTGAATTCAAAGATGTGTTCCATCATCCATGGAATCAGGAACATAAACTTCCATTGGTGGTGAGCTCTCTCTTTCAACATCGTGTCGAGCCTGTGGAGGTAAAGAAAGTTGCGGCTTGTTTACCAACTACTCTAATCTTTGTAATAAGCTCTGGAAATGCAAATTTGGTTTGATAGAATTTGTCTGATTGAACAATTGATTGGTCTCGAGCATAGCCTGGGCTAGTTCTATCATTTTCATGCAAAATTTGATTCCTTCAATCTCTAAATCTGCTCTAGGGTAACTCTTGTCTAGGTTTGCAACTATTTTCCCTTCTTCAAGTCAAGCTTGGTAGGCCTTGAACATCATGTCCAAGCCTTCTGGGGTTGGATCTGCAAGAACAGACCCTGGTTGCGGTCTATTTACAATGAGTGGTGGGGTGGGATGTAGTGGAGTTGATGGATTATCGGCATGTGAGGGGTTTTGAGATGCAATGTCTACTACTTTTGTTTTTGTGTCTTTTAGGCTTTCTTCTAATTCGGATAACTTTCTAGCCCACTTACGATTGGCCTTCTCTCTGGTATCCTTCCATGTTTTTGTTCTCCTCTTACTAGGCTCTCTTGATTCACTTGACTCTAATTGTTCAGTTGGTTTCCTCTGTTTTAAGATTTGTGCCCTAGTGATTGTCTATATAGGAGCCACATTCATGCTACTTGAACTTGAATACACCATTAAGCCTACCACATTAATGAGTGTAACCTTAGGGGCACTAGAGGGGTTCCTTGGACAATCTCTCGAGAGATGTTCTTTGCCGCACTCAAGACAAAAGCCTTGTATTGTGATGTTCTATCCTCGTCCCAGAGCTGGTGAGTGGGGACATTCATGAATGAAATGGTCTCCTTGACATCTAAAACATAGTCCTCTAGGAGCTTTTGGTCTCATTTGTCTCAATTGGGGCCTTGGGTTAGGATTCATATCTATGACATTAGAGTATTTTGGCTCCCAATTTGGTTCCATAGGTAGTACCTCATATTGATATGGATAAGTCTCATTGTGCCCAGGTGGACTATCTTCATGAGTGTAGTCGGAACTTTGAGCATGAGGGTCATTTGCTGAGACCAAAGGGGTTATTGGCACCAATGCTCTATTAGGGTTCTTTTCTACCACGGCATACTTAACTGGAATCACGTTGGCAGGAGGTGGCAGTTGATTTCCTAGGACTGATCGTGGCCTATATGGTGCCTAGTATTGTTGTTGGTATTGCTATTGATATTGTTGTTATGGCCTATAATATGGTTGTTGGTATTGGTTTTGATACCTACCCCGTTGGCAAGGTTGCTAATAAGTTTGTCTGACAATCTGCCTATTGTATGGACAATCTTGAGCCATGTGATTTGTATATTAACTCTCAATAGTGCAATATGGGCATTAGGGTTTCCTTGGGGTTGAGCCATCATCGGGCAAATATTAGCCATGTGGTCTCCTCCACAAGTATAACATCGTTTTACTGATACCATTCCAGGTGTATGCTTACTTGAGACTTCTAATTCTTGAGTTACCTATTCCGCCCGTTCATCAATGGAAGTGGATGGTTTGGAACTGGATGATTTCGAAGTGAAATTGGTAGAACTTTCTAAATCTTTGTATACCTTTGAAAGTTCCAGCTCATCGCCTAGGTTATCCTCAATGTATAAGCACATCTGAATGCAATGCTCTATGGTTCTAGGCTCTTTTAAGTAGACATAGGATCTCAAGTTGGTACTTTGCAAGCCATTTGAAAATAATGCCATTTGTTTGGCTGGTGTGGGTAACTCTAGTCTAGGACATCTTTCTATGTATTGTCTGAATCTCCTTCCTACTAGCCTAAACATCTCCTAAGGGGTTTGCTTAAAGCTTTGGATCAAGGATGAGGTATTGTGTCTGATCCCACTCTTAGAGAACTTGGCCCTCTCTCTCTCTCCATTCTATTTATCTCTACTATTGATCGGTCTCTTCCTATCCTGTTGGAAAAGCTTGCCTCGGGTCTCTCTCTACCCTTTTCCCTTTGAGAACCATGAGCTTGGGATGTTCAAGTTCCTTGGTAACCAAAAGGCACATTTGATCTTGGTGGGGGAAAGACTAATTCATGCTTCCACGTGTAAGCATGCCTTCCTTGCTCTGATACCACAAACACTTGCTCTGATGCGTTATCTAGATAGACCACTTTTCCTGGCATTTTGGGATCCTTGAACTCATAGATAGTGATTGTTCCTACTTCATTTAGTCGCTCATACTTATATCTCGAAAATGCCTCATCTGTCTCCCTATTCAAAAATAACTCAATACTTTTGTTATCTTGAGGGATCCAATCAGGATTGAGTACCCTATTCGAGACATATTTGCCTCTCGAAGTTCTAGGCTCTCCATCTAGATGTCCTTGCTCTATATCACCCATTTCCATTTCAGGAATCATTACTCCAAATTCATTGATCCTATCAAGATCATTGGTGATTATGTACATTGTTCCCTCCTTGTCGATATATGCATCTCCTGCAAATTTAACTATTGGATGCTCTAACCTAATGAGTTGATCAGGGTTCTTTTGTTGGATGACAAACCTTCTCAAACCATCCTCATAGATATGAGCACCTAATTGGTTGGTTCGGATGTACTCTAATCTTTGTATGGACTCTAGCATCTCTAAGTATGCAATCCCCAAACTACCCCCTAGTCTTTCCATGTTGTACGACATCTCTAACTCACTAGTTTCTAAACTTAGTGTGTATGAATAGTCACAAGGTTTTTGAGCCCTTGACCTAGCTATGTGATTGACACTAGCTTCAAAGGATCTGATGCTTTTTCTATCCCAACCTAGGTTTCTGCCTGATCTAAGGTTCATAAGCCTTGGCTTATCAATCCCAGTTTTCGCAAGTATAATCGTTTTGCAAAGTTCTTTTGTAACAGTTACTTATTCTTTTCAGAAAAATATTTGAGATAAGCTTGTATTTAAGAAATTAGGTTTTTCTGGGAATTAGTTCGTGCCTAATGTATCCCCAAATACTCAAAACTACTATTCCTCCTTAGCCTAAGCTAAGAATTGACAAAGGGGGTTTAGTATTCTTCCAACCTCAAGTTTGACGCTCCGAAAAAGATGCTCTAATGTCCAATAATTGTGCTCCCCAATCTTTGCTTTGTGTTGTGCTTGGCCTTACTTTGAACTCCTTTGAATGCTCTTAATACACTTGCAAAAATCCCATAGTTAGATCTAGATTTAGACTTAATATTTTTGATAGACCACTTGCATTCAGGTATCTCCAAGACCTACTTTTCCCCCTTTGTATTTTTGAAAACATTTCTAGAGCTCCCTTTATTCCTACTCCCACTTGAGGTTCAACTTCAAAATACCATATTTATAACTCAACATATGATTTTTACAAAAACCAGTCAAGGTTTGTGTAGGATTCGCAACGAGCTCAAAATCAGGCTTCTAGGGGTCAAAACAGGCAAACAAGGCCTCTCAGAGAATCATGATTTTTTGCAAAAAGGCAACCAGAAAGTAGTGTTTTTTTTACAAGTGCAACATCTAGAGAATCACGACTCTCTCAAAATCCACAATCCAAAGAATCATGACTTTCTCAAAATCTACCAAGCAGAGAATCGCAAATTTCTTGAGTTCCACTAAATCAAGAGAATCGCGATTTTCTTGAAATTCTAAGTGCAAGGAATTGTGAGATTCTCCAAATTCTTAAGTCCAAGGAATCGTGATTTTCTCAAATCTTCTCAATCGAGAGAATCGTGAATTTCTCAAAATGCTAAATTCCAAAGAATCTTGAATTTCTCAAATGCACTAAATCCAGAGAATTGCAAATTTCTCAATTTTCCCAAGTCTAGAGAATCACGATTTTCTCAAAATCCACAAGCGAGAGGATTGCGATTTTCTCAAATTTTCTCACGATTCTCAAAGTCTACCAGCCAGAGGATCACGATTTTCTCAAATTTTTGAAGACGAGATAATCACTATTTTCTCAAAGTCTAGCAAGTAGAGGATCAGGATTTTCTCAAATTTTCTAAGTCCAAAGAATCGTGATTTCCTCAAAATGCACAATTCTAGAGAATCTCAATTTTCTCACTTTTAGAGAATCATGATTTTCTCAAAAAATTTTAGGCAAGCAAAAAAATTTGAATTTTCCAAAGAATCGTGACTTTCTGAGAAAGTTGCAATTTTCTGAGCTTTTAGGCAGGAATCTCGAATTTTTGCATCGAGCCCCAAATGTGCAAAAAATCGTGAAAAACACAAGTGCAAGCACTTCCTAGCTCTTTCTTGCACTCCCACACATGACAAATGATGTCAATATGGTGAAAATGCACTCAAAAACGAAAAAATTCTATGAAGGTGAAGATGGATGATGGTGATGATAATGATGATGAAGGTTGAGAAGAAAAATCAAAAAATGACTATTTCTTACCTTCCAACATCACAAAACTATGATCTTACCATCACAATGCTTGTCCTTGAGCAACGCTCCCCGACAACGGTGCCAAAATTTGGTGTAGCTCAAACATAAGCACCACCTCCTTTACTCATCGATCTACAAAGATGTGAGGAGAATATGAAGATTGTGAGCAATTGTGGTGATCAAATGTGAGTGACAAGCACATACATGCACACACACACGCACACAAGGTAAGATAGCAAAGATAGGAACAATGGAAGTTTCTATTATCAAGCTCAAGAAAATACAATGCTCAAGAATGAGTTCACTCTCCACAAGCTCTCTACAAGATACTAACCTAAAAAATGAGCTCTCTAGCTCTTTTTATAGTTTTTAGACTAGTCTTGGCGCTTTCCAAACCTAGGGTCTGGCCTAGTTAAAAATTAGGTTCCATGGCTTATTTGAGGGCTCAAACAAAGTCTAAAAATTATGAAAATTTATATGTAGATACTTCTAATGCTCCTCAAGCTCAAGGACTCCTCATCTTGCACAAAATGGAGCTATAAAAAGGTGAAATTATATTTACAATATTTGTACTGATCAAAATCACTCTTTTTGCAAGGGTTTCTTCAGAAAAATTGACATACTTCTTGGAGCTCCCTAATTGCTCCTTCTTGTCAGCTCTCTTCTTCGACACGTTCGTGCACTTCATGCTTGACCTTCAGTGCTAACACTTTGATTGCCCAAAGATATGACTTTTTCAAAAAAAAACCCTATTTTCACCCTTACACACTGAAAGAAGTCGTTTTGATCTATCCACATACCAAAAAGACACTTTTTTCTTGCAATAGAAATATTGTACAAGTCATTCGAGTCAGATCTATGCTTCTTGCTATTACAATGCTCGATTTTTTGAACATCATGGTGCTCAGATGTATTACAAACATGACACTGTGTGCTCCTCATTCAACAAGTGTATGTGTTCATGTTCCAACAAACTTTGCACCAACAACTAGAGATAGCAATGACAAAGACTCTCAAAATGAACGACCTATAGCTAGAGAGAAGCATTTTGATCTTTGGGTCATGGTGCATTGTATCCCTTAGATCTAGTGTCTAATTTTCATCCTACATTCCATGGTATATCCATGTTTCTACAATCCCTTAGTAGTGGTGAAGCTAGACTACTAGGTTACTGCAAGAGATTGTCTAGCCATTCAACATCTATTGCAAATTATTGGATGCAACTATGTCATTATAACCATTTGAAGATAGACACTTTGTAAAGTGTTGTCAAATCTTTAGAAGAGTGCAATAATATATTCCAACAAGATGTGGAAGAAAAGGACAGCACAATTACAAAGTTAAAAACCAATTTAACACAAGTAAAAGAGACTCCACTTGGTATGAGATACAAGAAATGACCTTTATCATCCTTTGAAGCTCTTTCAACTGGTGGTGGAGCACAAAAGCCATGTATTTTTGCAATTAGTTCTGTGTTTCACTTGTTTATTTATGTTACAATACTTTTAGATTGAGTTTCTTATTGTGCAAGTCATTTATTGAAGATGGTAGTGCTTCATCAACAATAGAGGACCAATTCAAGTTGTTGAATTTTTGTTTGAGAAACAAACATGTGCTTACTATTTTGGATTCTACCAATAGAAAATCACATCAATACATAAGTGATTAAAGATTTTGTAGGCAACTTAGAAGATATTATTACTCCTAGGGAGGTACAGATGTCATGTGATGAAGCAGGTATTAGTACTAGAGGATACACTACATTGTATAATCCTTTGAAGCATGCATTGCAAAACAAAGGTATTTTGCAAATTATTTTTCAATGCCCTTACAAGGTATCTCTAAAGAAGGAGACGACCAATGAGGATGTAGTTAATACTCTTGGCCATTACTTGAATATAGAAGATATTACGCCTCCATCCATTTATAATTGTGCTACATCTAAGTAAGATTTGAAAAATTCATCTAGAAAAGGACTCATCTACACAAAGTACAACAAGGTATTTGTCAATTTGGAGAGGCTTCAAAGGGAAACAATTTAATTTTACAAATCTACAATTCAAGATATATTCATTGTTGCGATAATGACATTCATGGTATTTTTATCAATATAACTTTTTTTATTTGATGTAGATTGTGATTCCAAACTCAATTTTATATTGAAGCCAGACACAGTGGCATTTATGATGTAAAGGTACGATGTATGGAGACACAGTGTGACATTTATGAATGAAGCTATGGCACATGCCATTATTGATGAAAGTCAAAACTCTACCCATCACTTTACATATAGTGTTGAATCCAAGAAAGATATATGGTGGTTAGGTGAATCCAATGATGTTCTTTCATGGATTTTTAGTAGGACCTCATGGATCACAAAGGTGATAGCTTCTCAAAGTCATGGTGCAATAGTCAATGTAGAAGTCCTAGGCTATTTTGAGGCAAACTGTCACTTGGGTGGAGACTTGAAGACTATCAAATGCATAACGGCTACAAACAAGGTGCATTTTCTCTTTATCATTTTCCATATTGCACATGAGGTTATAAACCAATAACGGGATTGTGACATGTCAGATAATGATTGGAATCCCATTATTCCATTTCCTTTAGTTAATTTTCACTTTTGCACCCTTGCATGCCTTCATGATATATTTTGATAGACTATTGAAGGTCCATATAGAATATGCATTCTCCATGAGGCTAGTTGATAAATATATACAAGCTATAGAAATTTGGAGGAACTCATTAATTAAATTGATTGTAATGGTGGAAACATAACCCTAGTTGTTAAGAAATTTGGGGAATCTCAAGATCGTTTACAACAAGTGTCAATGATAGGGAATAAGGAAAGAAGTTTTTTGGAAGAGGTAATAGCACTCAAAATAATGAACATTATGAGCTATGGAAAGACCTATGCATGATCACAATAGACAATGATTCTCAAGTTGATCTTTGTAATAAGAAAAAGAAGGTTTGGTCATGCTTAGATAAGTTGGTAGGTTTAAGAAATCTTACTAGCTCTAGTGATATTCAACATCAATTGTTTCAAGATACATTAGTTGAGTTCACAAAGTGCTTCATCCTATCTTGGGGAGAGATCAATATTACACACCAGATGTAAGTCTATTTGACCTTTCAATTTGTTCATTGCACTTAATTTTCTCCAATGTACTTAAAAACTTTTAGCATATTTTATTTGCATATGGAGCATTTTTCGTGCATTGATATGGATCACTCGAGATTTTCAATACCCAAGGAATTGAAAAGTCACACTACAAGACTAGAGGTGTGTAATTCAAAAACACACGACATGGTGGTATTCCAATGCAATCACACTATATGAAAGAGATATTTAATTGGTTTTATTGCACTGCATTCTCAAGAAAGTTTGCTATGGAATGAGCTAGGGAGTCACATTTAGAAAAAGTTGCAACAAGGATACAACACAACATTGCTAGTGAGAAATGGAAATCATCATTAGTACCTCAACATCATGCTTAGTGTCATGCTTAAACACTACAAGAGGGTTGAGCTTAGAAGTAAAGTGAATTCATTAGATTCCATTAAGTGGTAAATCATAAGGTTATGTATAATCTTGGTTTCAATGTGTTATTCTTCATATTATTGTTTTCTGTAAGTTTCTAAACTAGTTTTTGTTCATTCTAGTGTGAACATATAGTTTGAAAAAAAAAACTCTATAAATAGAGAGAACCCACTCCATTTCACACTTTAAAACTTGAGAGAATGGCACACACCAAGCATACTACAAGGAAAGAACATGTGGTCTATCCTAGCTATGTGCAAGGAACTCAATGCCCACCATGGATACAACCCCACAAGAGACCTTAAAGTGCTTGCGAGACCACTTCTAGACATCTCTTGCATGATGGCACACCCTTTGGGAGCAATCCATCGTAAGAACAAGAACTAAAAAATCAACAAAAATATTGATCTCAAGAACATTCAAACATAGAGTCTAATGATGAGCCACCGTAGAGGACACCCATCAAGACAAGGCCCAAACAAGAAGTGAAGAAAAGGGTTAAAACAGATTTTGATTCAGATACACAACCATCATCTAAAGAAGAAAGCTACACGCAACCACCATGGACAAGCCATAGGATAACACATGTAGGAAAGACACTTCCCAAAGAACAAGTTTGGATACCAAGAGAGGAGGAAAGGGAGCAAATCTAGCACACAACTTGACAACAGAATGTGGAAGATGAAGTTGGACCTTCAAAGTGTGTACGTTGGAAAAAAAAGAATTATAAACCATGTCATAGACATCAATGACCACAACCTAACATTCCTCCCAATGCAAGAACCCCTCAAAGACAATTGAGGCATTGTAGAGCATTTGCAGAGATATGACACTATCAAAAATTAGTTGAACTTCTCATACCACAAAGAGCGTTTGCAAGAGTGGTAAAGGAATAACTACAAAGCTATTGTGCAGGTTTACAAATACAAGGAATAGCACTTGAGGCACTTCAAGAGGTAGCAAAGGCCTACCTCATCTCCATGCTTAAAGATGCCAACCTATGTGCTATCCATGTCAAGATAGTAACCATACAACCCAAAGATTGTTTTCCAAATAGAAGAATAAGAGGAAATAACCCATGACCTTTGTAATTAGGATCCTTTGAGAAACACATTTTGCAATGTACTTCAATGATGAATGAAATTTTACCCTATATTGTCTATTTGCTTCTCTATCTCACACTCTTTCGAATTATCTTGTACTTAAGTTTTGAAAAGAGAAAAGTTAATTTTATATTTTCTTTTATTTATTATCTTTAAAATTTGATCATTTATGTTCAAGTAAGCCATTACATGGCTTAATAAAACTACAAAACCCCCATCCACATAAATGCAAGAAAATGCCCTCCAAAATGTTTGCAGGGCATAAACTCGTGTTTCTGTGGCTGGGGGTTTTTTAGCTTTTCTAAGCCATGGGAAGGCAGGATATGTAGTTATAGGTAGCTCTAGCATGCTCTAAAAAGGTTTAGGCTTCCATAAATGATCAGGGTCTACATATAGAGTTCTTGGGGTTTATATCAGTACTTTTTGGCCTCATTCCCTTTGAGTATGGACAGTACCTTTCCTCTAAAGTTAACTCCAAGAGTAGTTATAACTAAAGATTTTCTAACCAAAATGATGCTAAGATATCAAGCTCAATATGTGATGATCCAGGATAACACGTATCACCTTTTCATTTCCCTGACATGTATAATGGTCACGCTAGTATATGTCAGGGACACTTCATTGAGCTTTATTAGATTTATCTACCGAGAGTGATGGCACATTTGTTTCTTGCTAGCTCACTCACTCACGGACATTAGGTTTTTTCTTATTTATTGGTCTTTATATATTGCACTTGTTGTATTCTTGTTTTGATGTCATTCTTGTACATTCCTTTTATGTAATAGAAGAAGAAGAACAAGATCATTCTTCCTTGCCTCAATCTAAGTGTGTGCTTCTTTTTTATTATGAGTGTGTGTGTGTATGATCTCTCTTCCTTTTCTCCTTCCTCCTGACATGGTATCAGAGCCAGTGTGGCTATAGAGAGCTTGTGGAGAAGACTAACGGTGAAGAGTACGCGAGAAGGCATGGAGAAAGCACGATGCACAAACGACCTCAAATTGCTATGAAAATTAGTGTGAAGGTAGAAGACCTCAAAATATTTTTGAGATTTATCCCTTAAGGGTCACTCATTTTTTTCAGACCAAAATTTCGGAGCCATCTCGACCTCTATCTCAAGCCTATAAGGTGGGGCCCACAAAAAAACCAGGTCCGCTTGCAAAACTGTAAGTTGCATCCTATTCTACACATATATTCCAGATCTAGAATTTCAAGTGATTGCATGTATTGTTGATACACGAAAACTGTGTTTTTCTGAGATCGAATTGTCACATCATAGTGCAATAGTGTTCAAGCAGAAGTGCTACTTGTAGTGTTTTGTAGTGTTGTGAATTACCATAGAAATGGCAATCACAGATGGAATGAGTCAGCTTATGAGCGATAAGCTAGACAAGAACAAATTTCATTCTTGAAGATTCAAAATGATGAATTTCCTTATGGGAAAAGGCTACTGGAAGTACATAAAAGGAGAGAATGAAAATGTTTCGCAGTTACCAAAAAGGAATCGCACTGCAGACCAATTAAGATCATATGAGGAATGGAATCAAGAAGCATGAAATGTAATGTATTGGCTATCTATTAGCATACAAGATAGCATGATTGGGCACATACAGGATGCCAAGACTCTAAAAGAGGCTTGGAACAGTTTGCTCACTTTGTATGAGGCCAATACAAAGGCACAAAAATTGCAACTCAAGAACGAGCTACATACTTTGGAGAAAAAGAGCATGTCGATAAGTGACTACACCCTGAAAATCAAAAGCATATGTAAGTCACTTGCATCTATTGGCATGAATGTAGATGATGTTGATAAGGTGGAAGTGTGCCTTTGTGGTCTAAGAGTTGCATATAAGCAGTTCAAAACTTCTATATAGACCAGGGAGAATATTTTGGATTTTGCTGATCTAGTATCTATGCTAATTATTGAAGAAAACAATCTTGGTGAGGATTCAAACTCCCAAGGAAAACCTAGTTCTGAGTAGGTATTCTACTTTGGAAGAGGAAGAGGAAGAGACAGAGGCTTTGGAAGTGGAAGAGGACACAATAACCAAGAACAAAGTCAACAACAGAATCATGTAGGTGGTAGAGGACAATTTCAAGGTAGGGGGAGCCAAAGAGGCTGTAGAATTTCCAAAGAAATGATTCAGTTAATGGCAATAAAGGATGCTGGAATTGTGGTAAACCTGGACACTTTGAACGTGATTGCAGGTTGAAGAATCAAAATAACAAAAGGCAACAAAACAATTATGCATCCACAAGTGCAGATGATTCTAACAAGTTGTTCATGGTTCAACATCATATGATGAATACGATGTCTACTGGTGTTTCAAAATCAAACACTAATGTCTGGTATGTTGACTCAGGTGCTTCAAATCCCATGAGAAGTCATGCAAAATGGTTTAGTAGTTTGTGGAAATTGCTAGTTCCTCGATATGTTGAAACAGGTGATGACACCACATCGTATCGAGCATACAGGAAATATAGCACTATCTATGGAGGATAGGAAGGTAAAACATCTTGCTGATGTGCTGAATCTTCCAAATATAACAAAGAATCTGGTTTCTGTTGGACAAATGGTTGACCAGGGATTACAAGTCAGGCTCAATGTTGATGGGTTATATGTAGAAGAGCATACGCAGGATGGAAGATTAATTTCCAAAGGACACAAAGTGGGTAGGATGTTCACCTTAAATGTGAAAATTCATCAAATGAATGCAGCCATGTTTGCAAAAGGAGTAGGAGTTATTGCAAATATAGAGATGTGGCAAATGGATTGGACATGCAAACTTGCAAAGGCTAAACTTGATGCAGTCAAAGGAGATTGTCCATGGACTACCAAATTTCAAGGTTGCAGAGATGCAAAAGGTATGTGCAGAATGTCAATTTGGTAAACAGTCAAGATCATCGTTTTTGCAAAACAAGCATGTTAGTGAGAATGTGCTAGAAATAGTACATACAGATGTTTGGGGTCCTACAAAGACCACATATATGGGTGGTTGCAAGTTTTATGTTACTTTCATTGATGAACATACACGAAAAGTATGGGTATATTTCATGAAAGATAAGAGCGGCGTTCACTCACTTCCAGAATTTTAAAGCTATGGTGGAAACGCAGAGAGGGAAGCATATTTAGACATTAAATTCTGATAGAGGAGGTGAATACATGTCAAATAAGTTCAGAAATTTTCTTAAAAGTCATGGAATTTGACGTCAGTTTTCATGTAGGTACACACCACAACAGAATGGCGTTGTTGAATGCAAAAATAGACATATTGTAGAAATGGCAAGAGCCTTAATGGCTGAGAAGAATATGCCTCAGTGTTATTGGGTAGAAGCTGTGCATATTGCTATATACATCATGAATAGAACTCCGACTGCTATTGTACATCAATTTACACCAGAAGAGAAGTTTATAGGTAAAAATCCATATTTATCACATATGGAAGTTTTTGGTTGTATTGCATATGCACATGTTCCAGATGAGTTGAGGACGAAGCTTGATCCAAAAGTAGAAAAATGTATCTTCATTGGATACTCCCTTGAGCAAAAGGGATATAAATGTTATAACCCACTCACACGATAGGTGCAGGTAAGTAGAGATGTGGTATTTGATGAAATGTCAAGCTTCTATGTAGATGTCAAAGAAGGACTGAATCTTGAACCAAATGACAAAGAAAATGCTGAAAAATCAAGTGCAAAATCTCAAGTTATGTGTGGACTGGATGCATCACCAAGCAATAGTTCCAACTCAAATTCATGGAGTGGAAGATTGCGTGGAAATTCAACCCAACAAATTTATCAAATACATCCAAGAAAGGTAAAGAAAAGCTTTGTATTGGTAGTAAAACATCTATAGATTTTGAAGACATTGGAGATTCAAGCGATTCAGAAAAGAGCCTTGATGAGGAGCTTGCATTGCCCTCTATGAAGACTCCAGGTTGAAAGGCATATGCAAATGATACAAGGAAAAGTGACCCAGGACCAAGAAGATCTAGAAGAATGTGGAATTTTGTGCAACGATTGACATATGATACTTACATGGCTCGTCGTTGTGCCTACAAGACAAAGGTAATACAAGATGTTGAACCCTCTTGTTTTGAAGATGCAATTGGAAATGCAGATTGGGAAAAAGCTATGGATGAGGAGATGGTTGCACTTTATGGTAATGATACATGGAAGCTGCATTAATTGCCATAAGGGAAGAAGCCCATATGCTACAAGTGGGTTTACAAGGTAAAACACAACGCAAATGGTAGCATAAATAGGTACAAAGCACGATTGGTAGCAAAAGGATATGCACAAACATATGGAATTGATTATGAGGAAACATTCAGTCCTGTAGCTAAAATGTCTATTGCGAGAACACTTGTTGCATTAGCTATAGCAAAAGGATGGATTTTTCATCATATGCATGTAAAGAATGCTTTCCTACATGGTGAGTTACAGGAAGAAGTATACATGGACCAACCACAAGGATATGAAGATTCAAAGCATCCAAAATATGTTTGCAGATTGCAAAAGGCTTTGTATGGGTTTAAGCAAGCTCCTCGTGCATGGCATGTAAGGATCGCTAATTACTTAACCACCATTGGGTTTTCTATGTGTGATGCAGATCATTCACTATATGCAAGGAAGGGTGATGATGGCATCACGATTGTTCGTATTTATGTTGATGACTTGATTGTAGGTGGTGATAATGAAGGAAGCATTAAAGAGGTAAAGCAACTTCTTATGCAGGAATTTGATATGAAAGATCTTGGTGTGTTGTGTTATTTCTTGGGCATTGAGTTTATACATACATGAAGAGGTATATGGATGCCGCAAAGGCAAGATGCCTTGAATATGCTGCAAAAGTATGGTATGGCTAATTGTAAGCCAATTTCTATGCCATTAGATTAGAATTTGAAGTTAGATACTACATCAGGTAAACATTGGAAAATTCTACTATGTACAGGAAAATTGTGGGAAGTTTGATATATCTCACAATTACAAGGCATGATCTTAGCTACACTATTAGACCTGAAAGTCAATTTATGCAGGTTCCCAAGAAGCCACATTTAGATGCTCTGAGGTGCACTCTACATTATGTGACTGCTACTTTGGATTATGTACTGTTTTATGAAGCTGGTGTAGATTTGCAAGTTCATGGATACACCGATGTAGATTGGGCTGGTAGCATTCCAGATAGAAGATCTACTAGTGGCTTTCTATTCTCACTTGGGAGTGTAGCTATTACATGGAGCAGCAAGAAGCAACCCACTATTGCTTTGTTGAGTACAGAGGTTGAGTATAGAGGTGTTGCAATGGCAGCATGTGAGGCATCATGACTGGAGATGCTACTTGTAGATTTAGGAGTGGAAGTGCAAAAGCCTATCACCATCTATTGTGATAATCTTAGTAGTATATAGGTGGCACGGAACCCTATTTTTCATGCTACAACAAAGCATATCGAGGTACATTATCACTTCATCAGAGAGAAGGTAATAACAGGTGATATTGATCTTGTTTATGTGAGAAAAGATAAGCAGGTTGCTGATATTTTCACTAAAGCACTTGGAGCAGAGAAGCTAAAGAAGTCTTGGAAGATGCTTGGATTTGAGGACATCACGTTGAGCTTGAGGGAGAGTGTTGAGATATCAAGCTCAACATGTGATGATCTAGGATAACACATATCACTTTTTCATTTTTATGACATGTATAGTGGTCATGCTGGTATATGTCAGGGACACTTCATTGAACTTTATTAGATTTATATACCGAGAGTGATGGCACATTTGTTTCTTGCTAGCTCACTCATTCGCAGACATTAGGTTTTTTCTTATGTATTGGTCTTTATATATTGCACTTGTTGTATTCTTGTTTTTAGGTCATTCTTGTACATTCCTTTTATGTAATAGAAGAAGAAGAAATAGCATTCTTCCTTGCCTCAATCTGAGTGTGTGCTTCTCTTTGATTGTGAGAGTGTGTGTGTGTGTGCGCACGCTCTCTTCCTTATCTCCTTCCTCATGACAAATCACACAATTAGTGCCTTGTGTGATTGTAGTCAAACATAGAGATTTTCCCAAGGCCTTCAATCACCATGTCATGAAGTGCCCTTGAGGAGTCTAATCTTTATGAATGATGACAAAATTATCCTTTGGAAACTTTTTGATGTAGTTTGCCAAGGATGCACCACTTCCATGAGAAGAACGATCCCCACGAGATCTTGCAGTGAACTTGTCCACTTCAATGGCTTCCTGTAAGAGAAGAAAAGGATAACTTCAAGTTCCAATCTTATTAAGATAAATTATTCAATACCTTAATACCACTTACACCATGAAGCTTGACTTCTTCTTCCCCCCTTCTAGAGGCATCAAGATCTATGCTAGAGTGAACCATCCCACTCTGATCTGCTATTGGGGATGTAGGCACTTTATTCTTGATTATTATCTCTCGTGTGGCACTATACTCTTCTTCCATGGTGTGATTGTTATCATCTTTCAAAATATCTTCACACACCATCACGATAGTGTCTTCCATTGAATCACCTAGTGGGATAAATTTATTTTCAAGAAGATCAAATGTACTAGCATTTGACATTGTGGAAATAGATTAAGACATTCATCAAGATGAAGTCTGAATGGCCTCTCAATATCATGAAGAAAAATAAATTCATCTCCATCCACAAGGGTGACGGAGAGAAATTCAATTTCCACATCTGGTATTGTGGTCTCCGAGGGGTTGAGATTTGATTATGGGGGCTCTTCCATGCTTCATTTCTTGCACAATTTATCCTGCACACCACCATGGAGAACATCAGACACCTTAGTGTTATTACATTAAGAAATAGTCATGGAATGAAGGCACTTATCGCTAGAGTGATACAAAACTCTCTTGAGAGAGGAATAAACATTTTTATTCCTAGTATCAACTTCTTATTATTCTAATTGAGCCAAATATGACAAAGAATGTCGCTCCTCCACACTTGCCATGGTAACAGGCCCTTGTGCTTACAATAGCCTAACATGCAATCTTCTTCTTCCATATTGGGGATGGCCTTCATCTAGTGATAAGGATAAAGCACCTACCAAAAAAGCTTGGCATGCAAAAAGAGCCAAAAAAAGGTGGGAAATGTCTTCCTCCCTGCCACGAAATGCACACTTACCATCATCAACATTAATTCTCTTGGCCCTACTACTAGTCTGAATCCCATTGTGAATCGTTAGGGGAAAAATGAACCTTGCATGGGCCTTTTAAGGATCCATTATTTTTAGGGATTTAACTTAATTTTGTTCTTGTTTAAGGGGCCAAAGTGCATTTAATAGAAAAAATTTTAGTATGCTAGAGTAGGCTTTGAGTCCATGGATTACAGAAGTAATTTCTTCTCAAAAACATGGGCAAAATCTTTTTGTAGATGGTATAGGTGATTTTCAAGTAGAATGGAATTTGGGTGAAGACCTAAGAGTATAATATGCATGCTCGGTTGTAAGCAAGGAGCAACTTCTCTCTATCCTTGCCCATATTGTACACAAGGTTACAAAGGATCTAAGAGACAATCTAAACCTGCAAGGGCATTGATGAGAATTGATGACTCTAAAGAGATTGATGACATAGACTCATGGAATAGTAGGGAATGGGAGATATCTTTTTTGAGGTGTCCAATGTTAGAAGAACTGAATTGTGAAAAAACAACCAATGATTGAAACCCATTATTCCATTTCCATTGGTCAATGATCACTTTTGTACTTTGCATGCCTTCATGAGGATCTTCGATATGCTTTTGAAGCTCCATGTTGAATATGCATTGCAATGAAACCACTAGAGATGTCTACAATACCAATTCAAAAAAAAAAAGAAGATCTTCTAAATTCTATTGGTTGTCATGATGGCCATGTATCTTTAGTTATTAAGAAGTATGATGAGTCTCAAGAGATTTTACAATAAGTTTCAATGATTGCGAAGAATGCAAGATGTTTCTTTAAAAGATATGTAAATAGTCAAGATGATCAGAAATGGGAGCTTTGGAAAGACCTATGTTTGATTACATGAGCCAATGACAGTGAGGTTGACCTCATTAACAAGCAAAAGAAGGCTTGGTCATCTTTAGATCAATTCTTACATTTGATGGGTTTGGTTTCCACTAGTGCTTCACAATGAGAATTATTCCAAGTGACTTTGAAGAAGTTTACACAGTCATTCATCCTATCATGGGCAGATACCAACATTACACATTACATAGTAAGTTTTTCTTATATTTTTTAATACATTTTTTAATACCATGTAAACATCTTATTGACCAAACCATAGCATATTCTTTTTGCACATGGAGCATATTTTATGAACCGATATGGATCACTGGGGATTTTTCGTACACAAGGAATGGACAAGTCACCTTACAGGGCTAGAGGTATTTACTTTAAAAACACCCATCATGGGGGTGGTCTATTGCAATCAAACTATTTAGAAGAAATGTTCAACTAGTTTTTCTGTACAATATTCTCTAGAAAAATTGCAATGGAATGAGCATGTGATTCATAAATAGAAAAAAATGCAAGAAAGATATAACATGATATTACAAGAGAGAAGTGGATGTCATTATCATGACCACTACATCATGCCCAATGGCGTGCACAAAGAGTTCATGATGGTTCTACTTGGAAATAGTTTACCGACTCCCACCATACATTATTTCTTATCAAAGCTTGATTATCAAGGTTTTTGTCATTCCTTTATCATCAAATAAATTTTTAAATCTTTCCACTATATCATGCTTAATTTTTTTATTATTCTTGTTAGTTTAAAAGTTTTTTTCTAATATTTTTTAAATCTTTTTAAACTAATTTTTGTCTATTTAAATGTGAATAGGACAAATCTTAAGTGAAAGTCTTTAAATAAATGCAAGCTTATTCATTTTGGCACTTTAGATCCTAGGAGAATGGCACGCACCAAGTAGACTACTAGGAAGGATTGCATCATCTACCCTAGCCATGTGCAAGGTACTCAACACCCAACATGGATGACACCCCATAAGAAGCGTTGAACCACAAGCCACTCTTCTAGAAAAAACTCAAGTGCAAGCACTCACTCTAGCAGCATTCCATCACGGGGGAATTAAGCTTCACAACAAGAGAGATAGAGATAGAGAGAGAGAGAGATGTAATGCAAGAAATGTGACCTTCCCCATTTATATCTGATGATGAGCCCCCACCTAAGACAACATTCAAGGTAGGGCCCAAACAACAAGGATACAGATGATTCATAATGGATTCAGAGTCAAATTTAGAGGATTACTTCAATGAAGAAAGTGTTAACAAGCCACCATGGAACAATGATCCCAATGAACTATCGAGTAACACAAGGAGGCAAGCCACTCCCCACGGGACAAGGGCAAAGACCAACTAATGAAGAAAGAGAACAAATTCAACATGCAAACATGGTAGAGCATGTAAATGATGAGGTAGGACCATCTAGGTCTGCTCCAAGAAGAAAGAAGAACTATCAAACTGTGTCATAGACCACAAAGACCACAACCCAACATCCCTTCAAGTGCAAGAGTACCACAAAGGTGCAAAAAGCAAACCGCAGCCTTTGGAAAGATTCAGCATTATCAAAGATTTGTGGAGCTTCTTACTCCACGAAGGCCATTTGCAAGAGTTGTGAAGGAAGAGCTCCAAAGCTATTATGTCAGACTTCATATTCAAGGGATATCCATTGAGGTACTCCAAGAAGCTATAGAGGCATATCTAATATCAAACTTGGAAGACTCTAACATGTGTGCTATCCATGCAAAGAGAGTGACAACATGACATAAAGATATGCAACTACCTGGAAGGATTAGGGGGAATAACCCTTAAAATTTGCCAAATGATTAATATGATCTTTTTCTTATTAAATTTTTCTCTAAAGTGCTTGTCTATTAGTCTATTTGTTTTGAAGTCTATATGTCTCATAGGTATATTAAAGTGTCTTTGTGTCTTTGCACATGAGTATCTTAGTCTTCCACATTGTTTATGAAGTAAAGCAAATATTTCATGTACATGGAGTGTCTATTTTGTGCTTTAAATGCTTGCAATGGCCAAGAATAGCCAAAATGGCCTGCCATAGAAATGTAGGATCTGGCCCTACAAAATTTTTGTAGGGCCCAATCCCTCATTTCTATGGCAGGTTTTTTTTTGCTATTCTTGGCCATCAAACCACAGTGCATGATGATTGGAGCATATGGTTTTCCTTATTTGAGGTGCAATTCATGCAAAGCCTTTGTACAAGAGAGCAATAAACTTGATGCATGTTTACATGTACTTGTACCTTGATGCATGCTTACATGTAATTGTACCTTGATGCATGTTTACATGTAGTTGTACCTTGATGCATGTTTATAGGAACCTATAGGACTCCAAATGTGCTCTAATGCACTCAAGAAGGCTAGAAATGCCAAAAAAAGTTTGCACAGCCCATATCCACATTTTTATGGCAACCCTTTTTTAGCATTCCTAGGCCTTTAGTAGCCAATTGCAATATATATAAAATTCATGAAGTATGTTTTCAAAAACATAAAAGCACAACAGACAATTGAATGCACATGGGAATCGAAAAAAACATAAGTTCTATTTTGAGTGTTTACAATTGGCTCTTGGGCTTGAGCCTCTCCACTACATTCTTTCTTCTTTGGAAAGATTATCACAATTGGCAAGTCAAAATTGATTGGGATATTACATGGGGGTTTGTCAATCCAAGACCCAAAGCAATTCCTATTTTACCAAAAAAAATTTCCTTAAAGTTAACTCCTAAGGTTGAAAGGGCAAAGGACTTCCTAAACAACATTACACAATTGGTCCCTTGCATTATTGTAGATAGGCACAAAAGTCTGCTCAAGGCCTTCAGACACCAAGTCATGAAGTGCCGTTGAGGGGAGTAGTCCTTGTGGATAATTACAAAATCTTCCTTTGACAATCTCCCAATGTAGTTTGCCAAGGAAGAGCCACCACCATGGGTGGTCACCACCACTCCTTGCTGCAAATTTATCGACTTTAATTGCTTCTTGCACATAGACATTTAATGAGCACAAATATGAGACATAGTCAATCATACATTTCATTAGATACTTACATCTTGAATCCTATCTTCATCCTCTCCTCCTCCCATTGCATCTAGAGGAATGTAAGAGTGAGCCATGCCAATCTGCTCCACAAAAAGGGATGTTGTGATCTTCTTCTCCAAAATTCTTTCCCTTGTTGCATCCAAATCCTCTTCATTGTCATTTTGGTTGGCATGACTCAAAATCTCCTCGCTCACCAAGGAAAATGTATGCAAATGAATCACTGAATGGAATGGTTGATTTATCAATTCTATCAAAAGATTTGCCCATGGGAACATCAGAGGTCAAACAAAAAATACTAATGCATTCATCGAGGCATAGAGCAAATGCCTTCTCAATATTATGTAAGAATAAAAACTCTTTCCCATCTACAAGCACCATGAAAAACATTTCCATCTCTACCTCTGGTAGAGTGGGTTCCAAGGGATCCAAGTTGAGGGAAATAACTCTTTTTTGAGTTTTTTTTCTAAGTCATTGTTTTCAGCTCAAAACATGCATGAATTTTGGATTTAAAGTCAAAAAGAGTACATGTAACCCTAAAAAGTAATGATGGGTCCATTCTCAAGTGGTGTGATGAGTTTTTTTTTTTACTTTTTAAAACATTTGAATTTTGGGCCTAGCCAAGTTATAAGATTCCTTCTCTATCTAGAGGAAGCTCATTAAATAAGGGAGAAGTATGTCCCCTCTCTCCCTTCATCCTAATATTTTATAGGATATAGATTATCACCACCCTCTTTTGATTGCTCCATCACTAATCTCTCCTTAATCTAAAAGGTCCATGCAGGCTTCATTTTCTCCACTAATGTGATGAGCCATTGTAATAAAGAGTGCTTGATGTCTGTAGGGAAGGCCCAGAAATAGGTAAATTTGTATCTCCATTGGTAATTTGACCACATAACCTTCCATCTATTGTTGAGCCTACTAATGATCTTAGAAATGTTCCCCTTTTTCTTTTTGAGAAAACTAAGCATGTCCAGAGATACTTTGTGAAGACTCAAGGTTCTACTGGTGCACACCTCCATTCCAAGAAATAGTTGTTGTTTAGCTTGAATCAACACCTATAAACAAGGATGAGAAAGATTGGAAATTTTCCTCAAAGAATTATCAAACATTACCTCACCATCTTGAAAGAAATTCTATCAATTTTTTAAGCCCTTATTGAAATAATCCCTTGTTGGTAGTTATTCTAAAGACTAATCCACCCATTCCAAGGGGATTATTGCAGGAAAAAGTTAATGTTGCAAACAAAGGTGTTGTTAGGAATAAAGAAATATTTGACTTTCATCCAACGTCTCCAGAACCTGTAAGATAAGGCACTACCAACATGACAAAAGTGTTGACGTGAAGCAATAATGTCCCAAAGATGGTTAGTAGTCCAAGGTTTATAGTTTTTCACATAGAAAAGATGAGTTTTCCTTTTGATTAATAAAGATCAGAAGTCATTAGAATCCAAATGTCTAACTATTTATTTAGCTGGTAGGTTTTCAACCATCTTTATAGGGCAACAAATTCCTAGACCTCCTTGCTTGAGTAAACAGTGGACAGGCCAAGAAACTTTATTGAATTTACTCACTTGGACACCCCCCCCCCAAAGAAACCTCTTAGAAAGACAGATAACCTAGGATAATTGTCTTTTAGAGGGAACCCAGCAGGAAAGAAAGTAAGTAGAACACAGTTAAATGAAGTGATCTAATTAAAAAATTCATGTGAGCAAGAGAAGAGAGATCATTGTACCATTTGAAAACATTTCTCTAAACTTACACATGAACCAATCCCATCTTTGTTGAAAGGACACTTTAAAACCCATAGGTATAACCTAATAGTCTAAAAACCACTCCCTCTTGCAAAACTTCACGATCAAGATTAGTAACACAAGCAAGAATGATATTATTTGAATATTTGAAACCATTTTTTTTATAACTAATCATAGAACCAGTTACCAAGCAGAAAAGATGGAGACATTTCAAAAAAAATTAAGCAAACTTAGAATCAACATTAGTGCATATGTTAGTATCATCAGGAAAAATCTAAAGCCGTAACTTCTAGACTTAGCTAAAATTCTCTTGAGAACTTGGAAACAAAGACTTGTGAATGATGCATGTGCCGCTCTCCTCCCATCCATCATATCCCCTTGTATTCAAAATAGCAATGAGCTGGCATGGTCTAGTGCCGACATGTGGCCACCATGGCCATTACCATTGAATACCTTAGGATATCCCCCGAGCTAGGGACCTTGGCTATGATTGGCCCTTGTCCCACACACACATGGAATGGTCTCTGTAGATCAATGTCTAACACTCTCTACCCCTTCTAAAGACCATTGTCCTCAATGATCAATGAGGGAAGGTCCTTGCAAATCAGAGCTTCTCATTTCCAAGTAGAATCTATAAGCGATAATCCTCTCCGAGCTATTAGATACTCTTGGATGAAATAGTTTCTCAATCATTTCTATCTTTGATCTAGTATCCTATCTGGAGAACGTTTGTGTTATCACTTTCCTATAAAGAAACAATACCTACTATTAGAGGATAGGAGGTAAAAGAAAGGTGTTTGTTTGGGTTGAGAGGTCTTACAACAAGTCCGTCCTTACTCCTCAGTAGAAAGAGAAGGAAGGATTATGCTATGGATGCGTAGGACAACACCGCTTCAAGGATTCTACTAAGAAGAAAAAGATATCAATGATCATAGTCATAAATCCTACACAAGTAGGAAGTGATGTAGATGAGGATTTCCATGATTCTCCATCACAAATATCATCTCCCATAGTGGCCATGACAGTCACAAGGAACGTTCCTTCTATGCCAGATGTTGTGCTTTCGCCAGTGGCACAAAAAGGATACCGATTCCCAAATACATAACTCATTTTTATGAGAGGATTCAAGGAAGGAAAACTTGTCAAGGTCCTCTTTGACAATGGGTCTAGGCATACTGTCATTAGTTCCCGACTAGTCAAGAAGTTACACTTAGACATTGTGTAGTTAGAGTATGGCTACACAATGGAGTTAGTTGATGAGAAGGGAAATGAGACATGGGACCGATGAGTAGTAGGTCTACCCATTCAAATCTAGTCCTATGAGGACATATTGGATTTTGAGATACCACAACTGGCCCATTTTGATTTAGTCCTAAGTAAAAGTGGCATGCTAGGAAATGACCTGTCATAGATTTTGCTTCATATGTTTATCCGTTTGAGCATGATGGGAGGCAATTACTGATCCGTGGAGAGCGAGATCTCTAAGAGATGTAATTGGTGACCGCAATCAAGTTGCTCAAGATCGATTGTAAGTATATTTCTTTATTTTGTGTATTCATCATGTGTAGCGATGGATTCTTACAGTCAAGGAAACTCTAGTTGGAATCCTCAAGTACATTCAGATAAAATAAGACCAGAATTCCAAGAGTTGTTTTTAAAAGAATTGCCTTCGGGTTTATCTCCTTGGAGGAACATTGAGCATAGAAGCAAATTGGTACTAGGAGTGAGTCTCGCAGCTCGACCACCATTTCGAATGAGCTTCAGGAGGAGAATGAAGTCTGCAAGGTCTTGGATGGGTATTTGTAGAAAAGGCTGATTAGACCCAGTTTTTTGCCCTTTGTAGCATGAGTTCTTCTAGTGAAGAAGAAAGATGGATCTTATAGGATGTGCGTCAACTACAGAGCACTCAGTAAGATTACCATCAAGCACAAATGTCCCATGCCCAAGATAGATGATCTCCTAGATACTCTAGGTAGAGCCGTTGTATATAGTAAGATAGATTTGAAAAGTGGCTATCACCAGATTGGAGTAAAGGAACAAGATATAGATAAAACAGCTTTCAGGACCTATTTTAAGCATTATGAGTATTTAGGTATACCATTTGGTTTGACTAATGCACTTGCTACTTTCATGAGGTTAATGAATGATATTTTACAACTGTTCATTGGAAAGCTTGTTATGGATTTTATTGCTGAATTGTTGGTGTATAACACATCTATACATGATCATACAAGTCATTTAAGATTAGTGTTAAATGAGTTAGAAGAAAATCAGTTATTTGTAAATCCAAATAAGAATGAGTTGTTCCTTCCAGAGATAGAGTATTTAGGGCATGTGGTATCGATTGATGGGATTGAGATGGATCCCAAAAAGGTCTCAGTTAGTCTAGCTTGGCCTACTCCTCAAGAAGGGGCAGTTACAATCATTTCTAGGACTTTCTTGTTTCTATCGAAAATTCATTTCCTCTTATTCGATGATAGCAATGCCTATGACGAACTTTCTTAAAGGCAAAGTACCATTTGCATGGAAGCAAGAGCAACAAGAAAGTTTACTATGAAACAAGTTGTTTCAGAGGATCCTATACTGAAAGTGGTAGATCCACAAAAACACATTTGAGTTAGAGACAGATGCTAGTGGCATAGCCATAGGGGTCGTCTTGAGCCAAGATGGAAAGCCAATAGCTTTTGAAAGAAAAAAGTTGAGTAGTGCATAACACAATTGGTCAGTGCATACAAGAGTTGTATGCAGTGGTGCATGCTCGTAAAGTCTGGAGACACTATCTTTATGGTGCAGACTTTAAGATAAACACGAATTACCATACACTCAAGTACTTTTGTAGTCAGCCAAATGTTCGAGGCAGACAGGCTCATTGGACTGAGCTTATGCAAGAATTTCACATGGAAATCTTGTATAGAAGAGGCAAAGAAAATTTTGTAGTAGATTCCATGGATTTTTTTTTTGAAAAAGATCAAAGATTTGAAGGAGCAGTTGGTTTTTGCCGATGAGGTCTTGCTAGATAGTTCACTTGTGTAGACTATTTTGGATGGTCTTCCAAATTCATATTAGAGTTTTCTACTACTCTTTGATTGATGATGAAAGGCAATCCAAATGCCTTAACATTTGAGGAGTTAGTCTCTATTTTGTTGCAGGAAGATCAGTCTAGGCAGAACAAGTCCATTATGCATGTTGCAGATCAAGCTTTCTTGGCTAGTCAAAAGGGCAAAGGTAAATGGAGCTCATCTACTAGTAAGCAGAAATATGATAATTCTGCATAATCAAAGAAGAATGATAGAGATGAGAAGAAAATAGAAAAACAGAATTCTTTTTGTAAATATTGTGAAGGAAATGATCATGCCATAAAGAGTTGTCCAAAACTCGCTACAAAAGAGGCAAAGATGTTGGAATGGTTGTTGCAAAAGCCTCTACACCCAAATCAGAGTTTACAAATCTTGTGCAGAATGAAGAATGGATGTTTACTACTATTTGCAGTTATGACCCATCTTCTCATGAACAGTGTATGTCTCCAATAGAATCAGATGTTTGGTACTTTGATAGTGGGGCAATCAAACATATAACCTCGCAGTGTAGTTTCTATCATGGACACGAGAAAACCATCTTAAACCTTAGATTCCAAGCGTGTTTCCTATGTCTCATGTTTGGTTAAGATTTTGGAGAAAGTAATGCTACCATTGCATCCAAAATGTGCCAAAACCCCAAGATCGACTGTCTACTTGCTGAATTCTGATACCTAGAGATCTTGTTTCAAGTCGATGACATCATGATGACATCATCAAGTCGCAACCGCCCTTGGGAACCGCCCTTGAAAACCTATATAAGGAGGGGTTGGCCACATTCATAATCATTCTTGCCAATACCAATCTTGGGAGCTCAAGGAGTCGTGGCTGCCAAGTAAGTACTCTTCAAGTTTCAGTTCTAGTTCTTGTCTTGTTCCTTGTTCTAGTCTAGTTCTTGGACATCCTATCTTGTCCCCTTGTAATCTCGTAGTACGAGATCCTATCGAGTTCTTTCGTGTATCCAGTTCATCTCCCAGAAGGGAGTTCTTGTAATCCAGATATCTTGTCTCATACTTACGATCCCGGGTTGTGGGATCTCCTGTATCATCTCTAGTCCAGTTTTCCATACCTATAGGTCCCTGGTTGTGGGACGTCTTGTATCAGTCATATATTCTTGTATTGTTTTCCCTTCGTGGGTGTTCTTGTAATCATAAGTGTACTTCCGAAATCTTGTCTACTCTAGTCAAAGAGCACAATCTAGTGCTCCCCTGACATTTTGGCAAGACTACCTTCATCAAGACAAGGTACCATGGATTCCCTATGCAAGGAGATCCAATCTACCATAAAGGACATGATCCAACATGTCCAAAAGATGAAAAGATTGCTACGAAAAGATGATCGATCAGTTTCAAGCTATGCCTTGAATATTAAGATGTTGTTTCGTGGAACTACATATCAAGAAGACTACATGGTTAATCAGTTTCAAAGTGGCCTCAATCCTGAAGTCAAGCATCTCTTGCTATCCATGCCTCAAGAAAATACCTTGGAGGATGTTATCAATCAAGCAATTCAGTGTGAGAATCAGTTGTTAAAAGAATTCCAAGTCCAAGAGTCAGAAGTCTTGAATAATGAAGACACTACTCCTCAGGAATCTGAACCAAGAATCTTTGAAGCCCAAAAAGTTATTACAAATGATATGGAGTATACTTGTTATGAAGATATCAACGAGGTAAACGATAGGGAGGAGTTCATGTTCAATCAAGGAGGTGTGCTTACTCAAGGCACTCCATCAAAGATCTTGGAAACACTACAACACACCATTAAAAGCTCAAAGGACCTATCTTGTCATGAAGTTAAGGAAGCTCAAGGGAGACCGAGTCCTTCAGCACCTATCAGGATTAAGGATCATGAAGAATTCAAAGTTGTTTATTTATTAGATTCAAGGATCTCGAAGAAGAAGATTGGAATGCTTTATTCATTGGAAAGCATATGACATCATTGATTGTACCTGGGAACTTACAAAAAATATTCAGAGAGCAAAATTCAAGGTTCATGAGTTCCATAGGAAGAATCCAATGAAACCCAAGTTAGAGAACATGGCCGCTCCTCATGGAACTCGTCACTTGAGGGGGAGGTGATGTCATGGATACGAGAAAACCATCTTAAACCTTAGATTCCAAGCGTGTTTCCTATGTCTCATGTTTGGTTAAGATTTTGGAGAAAGTAATGCTACCATTGCATCCGGAATGTGCCAAAACCCCAAGATCGACTGTCTATTTGCTGAATTCTGACACCTAGAGATCTTGTTTCAAGTCGATGACATCATGATGACATCATCAAGTCGCAACCGCCCTTGGGAACCGCCCTTGAAAACCTATATAAGGAGGGGTTGGCCACATTCATAATCAGTCTTGCCAATACCAGTCTTGGGAGCTTAAGGAGTCGTGGCCGCCAAGTAAGTACTCTTCAAGTTTCAGTTCTAGTTCTTGTCTTGTTCCTTGTTCTAGTCTAGTTCTTGGACATCCTATCTTTTCCCCTTGTAATCTCGTAGTACGAGATCCTGTCGATTTCTTTCGTGTATCCAGTTCATCTCCCAGAAGGGAGTTCTTGTAATCCAGATATCTTGTCTCATACTTACGATCCCGGGTTGTGGGATCTCCTGTATCATCTCTAGTCCAGTTTTCCATACCTATAGGTCCCTGGTTGTGGGACGTCTTGTATCAGTCATATATTCTTGTATTGTTTTCCCTTCGTGGATGTTCTTGTAATTGAAAGTGTATTTCTGAAATCTTGTCTAGTGAAGTCAGAGAGCACAATCTAGTGCTCCCCTGACAGTTTCTTTGCTTCACTTGAGCCTACTCCTACAGGGAATATTGTCATATGCGCCAATAACTCCTCTTATCCTATCATGGGAGTTAGTAAGATCATTTTGACTACTGTTGATGGTAGTTCTTTTACATTATCAGATGCTTTATTTATGCAAAAATCAAGAAAAATCTATTGTCAGTTTCAACATTAGCCAAGATCAGCTTGGTTGTGAAGTTTGTTGATGACAGATATACAGTTCATGATCTCTCAAATGGCAATGTCATTATTGTTTTTTCTTGATCATATGCACCTGCATAGGCTCATTCTGAGGCTATGCACTAATCAAGCTAGGAGTGGATGTGGAAAAGGGCCAACTCATTTTAGTCCATGACTCTGACCCTAGGAGCCTATGCCCATGTGCCCATCCTCATAAACTAGAGCCATCTCTATGGCATGTGCCAAAGAGTGACACCTCTCCTTTCTAACTATGTATCGGATAGTTTCTCTAAGCCCTAAGATAAATTATGAATTTGGAGAAACTATGGGATAGAGTCAGGTACTTTGAGAAGTACCTCCCTACACTTATCTGCATAATCTTGAACGTTTGGTTTTTTTTACTAATGAAAAACCAAGTGTCTAGTGCTCTAGACCTTTCATGAGGTGGTACAAAATTGTCATAGAACAAGACTTTAAATTGTTCCCATGTAGTGGGCTCTTTCTTGTCTTGCTCAATCTTACACCACCATCTATAGGCAACATCCATAAGATTATAAGTTACTTGCTGAATCTTATGCCTATCCTCCATGATATGGCATAGATGGAAGCATTACTTCCACTTTCTGAGCCACTGCTCAACAGCATCAGCAGTCCATGCGCTAGTAGAGCCATGATACCTTGGCAGCTTAAGATCCTTAAGCTACCATTGGGCCTCTCTTACTATAACACTCTGACTAGGAATTTTTGAGGTTTGATGCTCGCCTGGAGCATCTAACTCTATTCTGGTACTACTTCCTCTTTCTTGGAGCTATGTATGTGCTCCAAGATATCATGAAGTGTGCTCTCTAGCTGTGAGATCTCAGCATTCATAGACTCCAAAGCATCTGACATATGATCAACCATGTGTGTATCAATCCTAATTGGTGAAGGTCTTGAATCCATACTAGGAAAAAGTGAAATTTTTTGTATGTTTTTATTGGTTTTAGGTGTGTTTTTTTGTGTTTTATGTACACCTAAAGTAACAAAGTGGTAGTGGAAAGAAACTAATCACAAGCCATTGCATAAAGAAATTTAAAAAAAAAGGGGGGGGGGAACTTTTAGCATGCTTTCTGGCTCTTATGCATATGCATGTAAAAATTTAAAAATTTTGACAACATTTCAATAGGAAAATGAAAATTTTAAAAAAATATAACTAAGTGCACTACACGCATTTTCAAGCAAAAGGTGTCGACGAGCACAATATATATACAATGAGACTAAAGGGCACTACACGCCCTTGTATAAAACCTCGTGCTTGTGGCATGGTATAAAAAAAATAAGAACCTTGAATGTTCTTATGTCTTCTTAGTGGTACCTACAAAATAAAACACTACCATCCTACTTGCATCCAAAATGCAGAGTTGAACAAGCCTATAAACAAACATATGATGCATATGCCATGTATTATGCTTGTTTTAAGTGCAAAACAATCCATAAAAGAGTAGGAATCCATGAAAATCACAAGAAAATTTATCATGGGGTTTAAAATTTCAGAGTTGGGAATGTAAATACCTTTGATGTCCCCTTTATTTGTGGCATCTTTGACTAGCCAACCCAGTTTGTTGCATTGTTTTCATGTACCAAGATCTTAAGAGATATTGATTGAAGGGTCTAATCCATTTTCTTCTAATCCACATTGCCAATCTCCAATGAATATTTTCATGAGAATGAAAAAATACATTGTGGTCTAGGGTAATCCATAATTTCACTTCAAGGAATGCTAAATTTCATCTTCGTTCTCACTAACAACCGAAGAGATTACATCATTATCAAGAATTGGCCATTTTAAGCTTGTACTTGTTTTGAGGTACTTAAACTCGAGTATAAAGAATCCTCATATGTAATGTATCATCAGCACATGAATGCAATTCATCCTTTTTTCCTAGTATGAATATATCTAATTAAAAGTGTAATATCATCATTCTTAATGTATGTAATGGTATATAGGCTTCGCTGCATCGTTTTCATGGTCCAGAATCTCAAGGTATGTTGATTAAAAGGTCAAATCTCTTTTTTATCCACATTGCCAATTTCCAATGAATATTTGCACAAAAAGAAGATTTGCATTGTGGTTTGGTGCAATCCCTAGTTCAGTACATGGAATGCAATATCTCACCTTCATTCTTCATCGCAATTGAAGAGAGTATTCCATTCTCAAGAACTGGCCACTTTATGCTATCCAAAAATAGTGAAGAAAGCTTTCTCCAATTTTTTTAACTCATGGATGTGCCATGCATAGTGTAGATGTTGAACAATAAAATGAATTCGCTCCGCATGAGCTTCAAATTACTAACATTGCCAAATCACAAATGTTTGATATCCACACGGACAGTATGAAAACATTCCAAACACTGCCTCTATGGGCACCATCTATTCAGGGAACATTAAAAAAGAAATGTGTTACAAATACATGCTATATATGTAATGCACGGTACATGCAAATAATGGAATATTGAGATAATGTTCTAAGCATTGCATAATACATGTATTCACATGAAACCGGGGAAGGGTTTCAAAGATTGGATAAGAGTTACTGATTATCGTAAGATATTATGAGTGTGATTTTCATACGAACTTATACAAAAATAAGAACTTCGTGCTCACGAAATACTCTCGATTCGGTATTACATGTTAGAATATAGAGGAATAAAAACTTAGATGAAAATTATACAATTTCCAACAGTAGTTTCTAGATAGATTAGTAACAAAAATAACTAATGATGGAAATAAAAAATGAAATAAATATTCCGAAACCTAAAACAGATAACAAAATCCCAGTTGTTTTCTAGATAAATAGCTACTCATGGAAATGAAATACTAAATAAATTTTCCGAAATCAAGAATAGATAACTTTTCTATAAAATAACGAATAAAATACCAAAGTATAATCGGACTAAAATGGAACGTACAGATACAAACGTCACAACTGTGAATGAAATAAAGAATGTACCTTGAATTGAAGCTGTTTTGCATTACTGAACGTACACAAGCTACCTAGAAAACTCTTTCTTCTCGAACATGTTAGATGTGTTCTCTTAAAACTCATTAAAAAAAATGGAAGGAACGATGATTTTCATGTCGAACTGCATTATCAGAAAAAGCTTTCTGGAGTCTGGTGCATGCAATTGCAACATTCAAAGGAATCCACATTTTTTGGTGAAAGTTTTAGATACGGCTCACCTGCTACAGCACCTCTTGGTAGATTCCCAAAGAGGAACATCGGCTGACTCGGCTCACAGGAGGTGAACGCAGCCAGGGGAGTCCCCCTTTCGGACTTGGTGAGCTATCCTGATGAGATTCCTGCATTGGAAAATGGCATCACTTTTCAATAACAGGTGAAGCACCTGCATACCCACGCACAGCTTGACCAAGACTGCAAACAACACTGACTTCGCCACTCATACATCCTGAATGCGGGAAAAGAACGACCAAATAGGCCCACCACTCACCAACGTCCCCTCCAGATTCCAGAGCCCATGTCCAAGGTACTCGCCGACAAGACCAAAGGAACAATCAGAAGCGCAAACCACAACCATTTTTCTCTCATCACTTTCACTTCAAAACACTCCATCGAGTGGACATGAAAACTAATCCTCCCCCCCAAACCACCAATGAGCACATTACAGGCAGCACAAGCACCCCTTCCTAGGCATCAACCTATTGTCCAAGCAACCCACCCTAGGCAACATAAGCTCAGCTGATGAATAGCGCTTTAGTGCAGCAGCTAATAGTTCAGTTGGTCTGAGCTCTTGTCTCTTGAGGCCGGGCACGGGTTCAACCCCTGCTATCTTCAACTGACATGTAATGGGCACTTAGGGTCATCATTGCACTTAGGCTAGTCCAAGTGTCCTTACCACCTTCGGGTGGTCATCATTGTATCACCTTTGGACAATCTTAACCACTTTTTACTTTCTGAGATATGGGGTCCATGGGTACTATGCCTGTTTATGTACAGTAGTTTTTTCAATCAGTTCAAGCAAAGGGACCTGAAGGCTGAACTTCTTTACATTTTTATTTTTATTTTTAACATAAATTTGCTAAGTAAGAATCGTAACTTGATTCAAGTTTGAATGAGATATTGTTCTGGATACGATTTCACGAATAATAACTTCCAGAGAACATAATCTCACTATCGTGGCTGGTGAACGCCAACCGTAAAATCTCAATTCTCATTCGCACTTGCAAAAAACGAATCCTACAAAACTAAATAGTAGGCAGAAGATTGTCTAGCTCACCGAGGGGATGCAGAAACTATTGAGCCTCTGAAGCCTTCTCTAATATTGCTGCAACAGTAAAATCGGTGCAGAAGAAGCACATGTATGCGATAAGAAGACCATAATTCCAACAAGAAACGCCAATTAGAAAACCATCTCACATAAACTCAAATGTAAGTTCTACACAACAAAAGCATCTGTAGAGAAGTTTGTGCCAGCTTCATCACACCATTCCTGACATTCCTCTATTATCTAAGAAACACGTGCAAGTGAAATATCTGCATTAACCTCATGTGCAATCATGTACGTGCACGCACAAAAATAGTGAATGAAAACATAAACAATTCGAAGCAGTTGAGCCTGTCGAAAGTGTCAAAAATAGCAGAGAGAGAGAGGTGAAATAGAATGGTTCATTAACATCTTCTTAATGCCAAATGACATAGGCGATCTCAGTGCTACAAACTGTGACTCTGATAGAATGTCTGTATGCTGAAAGAACTAAAAATACTCTTCTGGACGTGGGCTACGAATGATGGATGGGCTGAAGACTCTGGTCTATACAATCATACAAAGGGAAGGCTATAAACCTGGCCCAAAGTAAGGAGATACAACCTCAATTATCATGAAGCACAGAATAATGAAACATGCAACAACATCAGCAAATATAGAGCACTCCATCCCAGAAGAATTCGAGCATCAGTCAATATCAGATCACATCAACATCTTTAAGATAGATGGATGGTAGGTATCAGTGTCCGCACAGCCACAACTCACAACAGCAAAGTCTGAACTTTCAAAGGATTAATGGTCTGACAGCTGATAAACTTAGGAGAAAAGCTCAGTATACAATCGATCTCAACACGAAAAATAAACCTCTGAAAAGAATTTTCTACTAATATTCAAATTTGGCCACAACTGAGCCTTCAGAATACAAAACTGTTTCAGGGATCATGGATGTAGATACAATGGCTCATTTGTACAAAGATTGGTGGTTACATGATGTATCGGGGGTATTCCAAGGGAAAGGAAGAGTTCCTTGTCCCGTAACTGTATGAAAAAATTTGCTTTCCATGAAGTACAATAGTACACTCTTCAGGTTAACTAGTTCTGAGAACCCTTTCACAATTCTGAGGAAAATTTAAGACGGTTTACGTAGTTCGGGTCAAGCTGAATAATCCCTCTCCACCTCTTGATGATAGATATCAAATGGATCGGCAAGAAAAAAAGAGGGCCCAATCACCCTTCAGGGGTTATCTAGGCCACTCCTGAGTTTACAAAGGTGCATCGGGTTAGTTAGGATGATGCATATTCACATCAAGATGAGCATCTCTGTTTGCACATTCAAAGCCTTCAACTCGCACCACTGGACTGAGAGGAAAAGAAGGTTTAGAAACTATCTTGGGCCTCGTAGGCATGAGTGAACAAGATTTCTGATTACAGAATTGTTTATCATGTACAATGGGGTTAGTAGATCGAACAGGAGGGGAGCAATAGGGCGGAGAACAACCCAAACTAACGACTTCTCCATCTCTGCATATCGCACCCTGAAAAATATCAGCTCCAGGTTAGCAGAAATAAAATTACCAGAACATACCCAACATCCCGTTGAGTAACATTAAGTGAACCAGGATCAGCGAGTTCACCCACCTTTCCGAAAATCTCAAGTATCTCATAGCCAGGTTCACATTCAAGCACTCTTGAACAGCTATAGCCAACAGCAATAATATACTTCAGACTTTCTCCTGGGGAATACATGCTTGCACTTGTATCAGAGGAAAAATTTTGAACCTACAGACAAAGAGAAGTGAGCCCATACCTTTGAAACTGGAGGAATGGCTTGACTATTTCTGGCGTGCAAAAAGATAATGCCATTCTGCAAGGTTTAGGACATAACACGTTCTCCTTAGAAGCTTCGGCCTGAAGCCCAACTTTACACCTTCCCGTATCATCCAAATCTGGCCTGGTTTCCAATGGGCTGAGAGAAGCAATGTGGTGAACAAAACTGAGATTTCTCATGCAAGTATCCATTATACAATGATAGCTTTGCTTAGACTTTACAGTATGTACAATATTCCTCGAGCAGCTCTGAAATTCCCATAGAATTGCGTCAGTTGAAGGAAACTATCAAAAAAATTAAATAAGATAAATGAACTAACCAAATTCATGACCGTGACTACAAACATCAAAAACTTAACCTGACAAATAGATAAGAAACAGAAACTTGACATTAACTGCGACTCTCCCTAACTGCGCATCTGCACGAGCTTTCGACAGTAAGAAAAATGGTTTGTAAAGAGTTCCTCTGTGTGTGTGTGTGTGTTAGCTGTTTCACAAGCGGATACATGTGAACGAAATGATAACCTGAAGAGATACATCAAACTGCAATATAAGTGGCAATAATAATAGGCCTTACGCATAGCAAATTCTTCTGTCCTGTGGTCTTGAGTGCGCAATTAACAGTGCAACCACATTGACAAGTTTCTCGTAATACCGAAAACATGGAATGATATGACGTTAAACATGAGCAGTGTGGAGGGTCACTCATTCATAACTCTCGGACTGTACATGTAGATGATCACCTGCTGATTTCAACCATACCGAAGACAGCATGCATCAAAACAAACAGAGAATTGAAAAACTTTTTTCATATAAGAACCTAATAAGCAACACCCTTCCTTTTCAATGCAACACCTTATGTGGTTAAAGGGGCCAGACATGGAACTGCAAATAGACACAAAGTTGGATGACATCGAATTACATGCTGGCTTTCAGCAATTTGGAGCGTTTGAAGATCGTCTACGTCAACTAACTGAATCACTAAAAACCAGGCATCTATTCAAACGTCATGATGAGATATGTCAAGCCCCAGAAAGGTTGTGCATTTATAACATTTCACATATCCTGAATTCCTAAATTCAGCCGAAAAACACTTCTCTCTGTGTTGAAGTCGTGAAGGCGACAACGGATGACAGGTTCAACTTCACGGCATTGCAAAACATAAGCAATACGTGTTTCTGCGACATCTAATTTATGCACTAAATAATAAAGAGCCAACGAGACGACAAACATAGAGATCTAACGAGTGCTGAAGAGAACTTGAAAAATCCGTCTGATTCGCATTCAGCTTAGCGGGCAAAGAAATATTTGAACAAACACGTAAGATCTACAAATCCGACAGACGTCATAGACTAGAACACCCTTGCGAAGGGCAAGAAAGCCATATGACACAAAATAACCAGAAAATTCAGTGAACGACCGCACCATCATAGGACTCGGGTTGTTTGTGAGGGGAAATCGAGAGTCGTGAAATTTGAGAGAGAAGTACAATACGTTTATCAGTACGCAAACAACAGCATGGAGGAAAAGCAACTAAACAAAGGTAAGATTACCAGATATGAAGAGGTGTTCGAGAAAATGGAAGGATCAGAATGACAAGCAAGAGAAACGCATCGGATTGAAAGACTCACCTGCGGGAGATCACCCAGGAGGCGGAGGACGTGGTAGGTACGGTGCAGGCGACGTAATGACAACAGAAAATGCGGCATCTCATAAAGCGAGGAGGAGGTGAAGAGACAAGGTTCTGATTTTCGATACATTAGGGCGGCGTGAAAACCAATAGCCAGTTGCCACGTAGAAAACATATTCCCTACCTTGTTGTAAGGCCAGAAATATTATGCAAAAATTCACATTTTTTCCTTCATATGACGCAAATGAAAATATCCAACTTCATCGAAGGAAACGGAAGGTTACGGAACTCTCAGTCGGTCCTCGGCATCTCAATGTATGTAAAGCTGATTTCAGATTGCTCCGCCGGAACAGACATCATTTCTTGACAAAATTTTTCCTCCGCCTTAACGATTAACACCAGGCGACATAGTTTAGAAATACAAAATTATGTTCATTGTTGATCGTGGGATTGTCGATAAAAACTGTCAGAGTCAATCAAGTCTCATAGGGCAGTTGCTTGAGTCTTGGCCTTTCGAGGTAGAGGTCAGAGTAATGTTTTTTTTTTTTAAATGGAGGTTCGGCCGAGGCCTACTCCTCCGAACTTTAACTTTGAAATTGCAACTGTACAAAGAAGAGTAATGTTTTTTTTTTTTAAATGGAGGTTCGGCCGAGGCCTACTCCTCCGAACTTTAACTTTGAAATTGCAACTGTACAAAGAAGAGTAATGTTTTTTTTTTTTAAATGGAGGTTCGGCCGAGGCCTACTCCTCCGAACTTTAACTTTGAAATTGCAACTGTACAAAGAAGGGCATAGTACCCATGGGACCTCCCTTATTCCACAAGAATAGGGGTTTACAAGATTAGATTAAACGGCGGTCAACACTACCGCAGAGATAGACAAACGGTGGCACTCAGCCACAATACAACTAATTGTAATGTTGTAACCTTATCTAACCGCTACTTTGAGGAATAGGGGGGTCCCACAAGTACTATGCCCGTTCACTTGTACAGTTGCATTTTCAAAGTTAAAGCTCGGGGAAGTCAGCTTCGATTAAACCTCCATTTAAAAACAAAAAACTTTCAAAGTCGTAGATCTCATTTGTTCTGCTATGTGTTGACTTTGTTCAGAGGGGGGAAAGTCGAAACGTTTCTAAGTAGGTCCAAAATTTTTTGTAGGCTAATAAACATCCGCCACACAAATGCTCTCAAAAATGATTTGGTGCCAATGAGCCATGTGAATTGACACTAAGATTGGGCTCACACATAGATGATGAGACAGACACTCAAAAATGCACTATTCTAAGTGGAGTTCCATTGTTCATATGTTCACACAAAAAAGTGAAACTATGCAAAAGTTATTTTTGTATCACTGCCATATATGGACACATAAATGACAGAACAATTACTTTTGATCTTGCGACAGAACAACTACTTTTGATCTTGTAGCAAGAAAGAGAGTAGAGGAGCATAGAAGCCAAAAGGAATAAGGTTCAATAGATGAGCAACGACAAAAATCAAGATGACATCAATGTGATGGTGCCCTCTAACGTTCGAATGCAATTCATAATTGAAAAGATAGCGCATATGAAATGGAAGTAAAGTCACATTGACTTGACAAAGCTCATATGTGGTGGAAATCTATTGATAATTTTGAGGCATCCAAGAGCCTACAACCTTGTGCTCCTATATATATGATGGATATTGCATGTTCATAAGGTGTGAGGAACAAAGGTACTACATAGCATGCACTCATGCGCTTGCGAAGACATAGAGTAGTGCTTATGAGCACTTGATCGATGGAGATGAATGATGAAGCTTTTTTTTACCTTGCTCGTTGCAAAGAATTCAATAATGTAATCGATGAGGTCTTCTTTTTTTTTTTTGCAAAATGTACAAAGTGTACATTGCAAATACGCGAGGTCTTTTTTTTTTTTTACGTTGGGAAATTGCAACCTTTATTGATTAAAAAATCAAGAAATGGTGACTTACACATATGTGCCGCTCAGGGGCAGGCTTACCCCCTCGGCACTGAAATCTATACTTGTTACTGTGCGTTGGCAATGAAGGAGATCATTTGCCGCTGCCCTCTCTGAACAGAAGCTGACAAATGATTGGCTCTTATCGGATCAGAGGGGCAACGCAACTCTATCGTTGCCCTATCTGATCCCAGCCTAAGCCTAATATGTATGGTGTACAACTCATTCATAGACAATGGAGTTTTTTTTCATTGCAAATTAGTCTTTTCTCGCTTCTAAATGTTTCAAAATGGAAGAGTCCTACATCAATTCTTAAATGTTTCAAAATGGAAGAGTCCTACATCAACTTAAAGAATGAAGCGCTTATAAAGCTAAATCACAAGACCTCATATGGGTGGATGACAAGTTGGCCTTCGAGCATTCATATGGAGGGATGGCAAGTTGGCCTTCAAGCATCTGGCTTTTGGGTCTTCAAATGCCTCTGAACTTACGGCACCTTATGAAATGCATATCCCGGTTTTGGACAAGTCAAACTCATCTCTTCGTTGAGTCTTAAGATTGTCCCTTTTCAAGGTAGACCTTACCGGACCTTCGAGCTATGTAATCTTAGTCGTGCCAAGCATCTAACCCCTGCTTTCTGAGATACAGAGAGTCCTAAGGGTATAAAACCATATTCATGTGTATCTTCAATTAATTCAAGTGCATTCAAGAAAAATAAGCCTCATACCAAGCTTCCTTTTTTAAAAAATCATAGGGACTTGAATATTTAGAAAATTTCACGCTCATACTTAAGGCTTTCAAATGAAGACTTGATCGCTCAATTTTCTGTCAAAAATTCAAGTGGCTTAGCATTAAACCACGCTTTTTACAACAAAGACAATGAATTTCATGGTCAAATGTATGATATTTTGTTTTGTTTAGGGCAAACCACCTAGATGTTGAAATGGGCTAGATAGAAATATTGAAGGTTGTGACAATATGAAGGTGGGAAGGGAGTTCAAATGGAGAGCTCAATGCATGCCAAAATCTTCAAGTTGGACCTACTAGAGTAGCATATTGATGGATCCACATTCAAGTTACATTGTGAGATGAACACATTGCACAAAAGTTGATATAATTAGTGATGGAGATGATTAATCTCCAAAAGACAAGGTATACTTGAGTTTAGAATACCTTTATGCCAAGCATAGCTCAAGACTTTCACCAATTCTGGAAGTCTTTACCGAAACATGAAAACTTAACTCCTCTATGAGAAATAGCTTCACTCAAGAAAGTATGCTTCACAAAACTTACTCATTGACTTATGAAATGATTAAATTTTTCTATGAAGCTTTGACACAACACTCTCCTAGTGTTTGCGCAACTGCTCCAAGTGAAAGTTCTCTAAAAGAACTTAAATAACTTTAGATTTACCTCAATAAGTAAACCTATATCTGAAACAACCTTTCTCTATAGGCGACTTTCACATGTACAACTTTAAACACTTGGTTCTCTCAATCTACAACCCGTTTAATCAAATGCTTTTAGACATAGATGGCTTGCCTTCAAACCTAGTTTTTTAATGCTTATTTGTGAAAAACTTTACACTCAACACTGAGATCTGATCAATTCTTGGGCCATCAAGATTGCGCCTATTTCAGAAGTCTCTCATCACCTTTCACACTTACAAATGTTCCTACTCACGATTCTCTCAGCTTGTTTACAAGTAAGCTCTCAAATCTTGACCATAGATGCATCAACTATGGAATTAGACACATATAAAAGGATTTCTCAATTGATTAACCATAGCAGGAGAAAATGGAGAAAGATCGAGGCGCAATTCTCAGAAACTTCTTCTATTCTCTTAAAAATACATCTGATGGAAAATTCTCACACTAATAATCACTCATTCATCATCTGCTCATCCTCTATTCATCTATTCTTCATCTCATCTATATGACACATCTATATACAAGTATATATAGGCATATAAGCCCGGATTCATCACTATTACAAGTATATATGGACTATTTACAATATTAATGTACATGTGTCTACAACTCATTTCTCTCTGAATCTTCATTTCACTTTATGCTTCATCCTTTATCCTTTTCTTCATTCTTCATTCTTCAATCCTCTTTGTAATCATCAATTAGTGATTGTCTTGCTCCAACGGCTCCCCCTCAATCATTAATTGTGATTACCTGCCTCTTCTTTATACCTGCCATTTCTTTAAACCTCTACAACTTAGGTCCATCCAAGCTCTTTGTTAACATATATGCAACTTGATCTTTTGTAGGAGTATACATGATCTCTATCTCTTTGTCAATCACCTTTTCTCTCAAGAAATGATATTGAATCTCAATATGTTTGGTACTGGCATGAAACACAAGGTTAGTTGGCAAATACAAAGAACTCATACTGTCTCCACAAATAATAGGAACACTCTGATTGATGTCAAAACTCTTCACGAGAGTTCTCAACCATATGACCTCCTTTGCACCTTCCACCATACCTGTATACTCTGCTTCTATAGATGATAAAGTAGTTGTGTGTTGCTTCTTAGAACACCAAGAAATCAATTTATCTCCCACATAACACAAATACCCATGTGTTGAACTTCTATCATTAGAGTTACCTGCCCAATTTGCATCACTATATATCTTGATTCTTGTATCTGATGTGAACCCATAGTACAAACCTTCTTTAAGTGTGCCTTGAATATATCTTAGCACCCTTTGACCTGCAATCCAATGTTCCTTCCTTGGACAATGCATGAATTGAGATAAAACTCCAACTTCATATGATAGATCAGGCCTAGTCAATGTAGCATAAATCAAGCTACCCACCAAACTCTGATAAAGCTTCATATCTTTGAATTCTTCTCCTCCATATCTACTCAATTTGTGGTTCACCTCCATTGGGGTTGATGCTATCCTGCAATCTTCCATCTTAAACTTGATTAGCAAATTCTTCAAATACCTTTCTTGAGTCACAGATACTCCATGTTGAATATATAGAATCTCCATTCCCAAGAAGTATGACAAATCTCCCAAGTCACTTATCTTGAATTCTTTCTCCATCTGCTTCTTAAGACTTTGTATGCCTTTGTCATCTGTACCTATGAGTGTTATGTCATCAACATAAATGAAAACATAAATAAAACCAGCTTCACTTGCTTTAACTAACAAGCTATTATCTGTCTTTGATGCTTCAAAACCAAGTTCCTTCAAGAACTTTAAAAGCCTATAATCCCATGCCCTTGGGGCTTGTTTCAAGCCATACAAAGCTCTCTTGAGCTTGGACACATAATCTGGATAATGTTGATCTTTGAAACAATCTGGTTGTTACATGTAGACTTCATCTGAAATGTAACTATTTAAAAATGCATTCTTCACATCTAATTGAGATAATTTCCAACCTTTGCAAGTAGCGATAGCTATGAGAGTCCTTATGGTTGTCATCTTTGCAACATGACTATATGTTTCATCATAGTCCACACCATAAGTTTGTGCATACCCTTTCACACCAAGTCTAGCTTTGTACCTAGACACACTTCAATCTGCAAATCTCTTTGTTTTGTAGACCCATTTGTATCCAATTACCTTTTGATTACTTGGTTTGTGTATCAAGTCCCAAGTCTCATTCTCAATTAGTGCATCATACTCTTCCTTCATAGCTTTCTCTCAATTCTCCTTTCCTTTGGCTTCACCATATGTAGATGGTTCTTCATCTGCTTTCACTATTTAAGAATAACCTTTAGTAGTCAAGAAAGAGGTTTCATAGCTATACCTTATGGGTTGTCTTTTGTTCCTTGATGACCTTCTGAGTTCTCCGATTCTTGAAGTTTTTGGTTCATCATATTTTGGATCAAACCTTGGCGATTCTTCATTTTCAATTAATACTTCAACATTATCTTCTTCCTCAAAAATTTGAACCTTTGATTTACCTTTCTTTTGATTCAATGTTTCTTCAAGACCTGCATAAGCACTATTTGTACCTGAATACCAAGTACCTTGCTCATCAAATGTGACATCCTTTGATACAAGGAATTGCTTTGTAGATGGACTCCACAACCTGTATCCCATTTGTTTATCATCATAATCAATGAACAAATACTTTTCAGCTTTTGGTTCTAACTTATGCCTTAATTGAGAGGGAACATAAGCATAGGCTAAGCAACCAAATACTTTGCAATGATTTAATGTAGATCTCTTACCCCACCAAGCTTCATATGATGTCATACCCTGCAAAGCTTTACATGATAGCCTATTAACCAAGTATGTGGTTGTATTCATAGCCTCAACCCACAAATAATTAGGGAAATTCTTCTCTTTCATCATTGACCTTGCAAACTCAACAAGAGTTCTATTTCTTCTTCTGCTACACCATTTTGTTGAGGAGAGTACCTACAAGTAGCTTCTCTTTATATACTTGCATTCCATAAATAATCACTGAATTCATTTGAGAAATACTCTCCCCCTTCATCTGACCTTAATCTCTTCAATTTTTTTCCTGTAACCCTCTCTGCATATACATGATAGTGTTTAAATGTGCTAAACACTTCTGATTTATCTTTGATCACATAAATAGTGATCCACCTCGTAGCATCATCAACATAAATCACATATTATCTGGAACCATTTATACTAAGGTCCTTTGAAGGAACCCACACTTCCAGCACCAATTCAAGCCTTTTTGAATACATGAAACCTTGCTTATTGCATGATTGCTTATGAGCCTTACCTAATCGACATGCTTCACATCTGTATGTCATGTGTTGACCTGCAACATTAGGTAATCCAAGCACTGAACCATTGTTAATCATCTCTTTAATACCTCTTTCATTGAAGTGTCCAAGCTACTTGTGCCAAAGATCCAACTTAGATATCTTTTGCTCTCCATATGTGAACAAGGCATGTCCAACATTACCTTGACCTTCAATGTGAAGAGCCTTCCTTCTTTCTTCTCTGTAACAATTTGCTTGTACCCTTGGCTAGGGTCTTCAACATAAGCTCCATCATTAGTGAACCTCACATCATATCCTTTTTCTACAATTTGTCCTACACTGATCAAATTCTTTGGAATTGTAGGAACATACAGAACCTTACTCAAAAGAGTGCTTCCATCTTTAGCCTTCACTAATCCAATAGAATTCACCTTGTGCTTTTTATTGCCACCTGTTTGAATTGTATGACTGATTGCCTTATTCTCCAAATCAATCATCAAAGCAATGTTCCCACTCAGGTGATTACTACACCATGAGACAATGTAGAATACCCTTCGGTCTTCATTTGGAACTTCACATGTTGCATTCATGATTAGAGTTGAGTCTTCTTTCTGATCTGATGCATAGTTGTAGTAGGTGTTATTGTAGGATTGGCTTTGGAAGTTTCTTCCACCATTCCTTCCAAAGAAATTTCTAACACCTTTGACTTTAAAGCTTCCTCTCTGATTTCTTCCACCTCTACCTCTTTGATTGAAAATCTGATTAAATTTACCAATGCTTTGATTATTATGCCAGCATTCATGAGCTAGATGATTGGTCTTACCACATGTCCAACAAGCTTTGACATCATCGTTGTTATTTACGCCACTTCCTCTACCTCTTAGGAAGTTTTCTTGACTTAAAGTGCCTTCATCTTCAACTGATTGTTGCTTTCCTTTGCTAGCCTTCTTCATATCCTTATAATACATTGTTTGACCTGCACTCTTATCAATATCCCCTTTGATATCATGCTCAAAGGTTAGCATATGACCTAGTAACTGATTCAAACCAGGAGTGAAATAATCCAATGAAAGTTCTATTGATAATATGAAAGGCTTCCACTTCTCATCTCCTCTTGAATCTGTAAGGATTTGTCTTACCAATTTATCCTCTTCAATGTCTTCATCAATTGCACCTAAAGAATGAGCAATGTCTTTCATCTTTGTCACATAATCAGATATTGATTGTGAGGCCTTCTTCTTGAATGTGGTAAATTCTACCCATACCGATGTCTTCCTTGACTTGGTTGTATTATGGAAATGCTCCTCCAAAGCATTTCATATATCACTTGCACTTTCAAGTCCTCTAATATGAGGAAGCAAGTAATCATTCACTGCCACATAGATAATGCTCCTTGCTTGAGCATCCTTCTTCATCCAAACCTTCAAATCTGCAAGCTCCTCCCTAGTTAGAACACTAGGATCTTTGAAATCTGGCTTTTCTTCTTCTCATGTGATGTTTCCCATCATAACTTTGCTCATAAGATGAGCTTCCATCCTCATGGACAATGTTGGATAGTTCTCTCTGTCCAATTTCTCAATTTGGAGGATATCTCCCATTCTTTCTTCACCTGTACTATCAAATCTTCAACCTTATGAGTAATGAATGTACCTTTGCTTCGAAACTTACTCCTTTTGATCCTTTTGATAACGTGTGTGTTCCTTTAGCCTTGCCTTCAAACTTTATCCTTTTGAATCTTCAAATATTGAATTTTGTATGTCTACAATAGCCGGGGTCCTCCTTTCCTTCAATTTTGATAGAACCTTCTCTGATACCACTGATGGAGATGATCAATCTCCCAAAGACAAGGTATACTTGAGTTTAGAATACCTTTATGTCAAGCATAGCTCAAGACTTTCACCAATTTTGGAAGTCTTTACCAAAACATGAAAACTTAACTCTTCTATGAGAAATAACTTCACTCAGGAGAGTCTACTTCACAAAAGTTCCTCATTGACTAACAAAATGATTAAAGTTTTCTATGAAACTTTGACATAACACTCTCTAGTGTTTGGACAACTACGCTAAGTGAAAGTTCTTTAAAAGAACTTACAAAACTTCAAATTTATCTCAATAAGTAAACCTATGTCCAAAACAACCTTTCTCTGTAAACGAATTTCACATGTACAACTTTAAACATTTGCTTCTCCCAATTTACAACCCGTTTAATCAAATGCTTTTAGACATAGATGGCTTACCTTCCAAGTTAGATTTTGAATGCTTATCTGTGCAAAAATTTACACTCTACACTGAGATTTGATCTACTCCTTGACCATCGGGATTGTGCCTGTTTCAAGAGTCTCTCATCACCTTTCACACATATAAATGTTCCTACTCACAATTCTCCCAGTCTGATTATAATTAGGCTCTCAAATCTTGACCATAGATGCATCAACTATGGAATTAGACATGTACAAATATATTTCTCAATTGATTAAGCACAAAAGGAGAAAATGGAGAAAGATCGAGGTGCAATTCTTAGAATCTTCTTCTATTCTCTTGAAAATACATCTGGTGGAAAATTCTCATACTAAGAATCACTCATTCATCATCTACTGATCCTCTATTCATCTATTCTTCCTCTCATCTATATGACATGTCTATATAGAAGTATATATAGGCATATAAGTCCGGATTCATCATTATTACAAGATGTATATGGATTATTTACAATATTAATGTTCATGTGTCTACACGTGATTTCTCTCTGAATCTTCACTTTACTTTATGCTTCATCCTTTATCCTTTTCTTCATTCTTCATTCTACAATCCTCTTTGTAATCATCAATTAGTGATTGTCTTGCTCCAACAATTAGGAAATAATCTAGCTACTCTTTATGCTTTCATATACAAAAATATCCAACAACCATTTGGCCTTTCACATGGACACTAACAATAACATTCTTGAATATTGGCAATTTTTCAAAGCCCATGGTTTGTGTGGCAAAGCCACTATTTCCCAAAGGTCAAAGCATAGACTTCTAAAATATCGAGTACAAAAGTCCAAAGGGGAGGGCATGGAAGCACTCAATAACCTAATATAAAGAGTAAACTAGCAAAACATTGAGTACGAGTTCTCTCCAAATCTAATACTTGAGTCAACATAGAGATCATTGAGAGCACTCAAAGTTTAATTGATATATAGACAAATTAAACTTTGAAAAAACAATAATTCATTAACATCTAAGTCTTCATTTCCCTCCTCGCCATAACTTTCTTCAGTTTGTTCTTATCATGCTCACTTCTACGTCCATATGAGCTTCATGGGCTTGTTGTCCAAAGAATGCCAAATAGAGGCCCAATATGCTTCATGAGGACATAATGTCCAATATATATTCATCTCCAAAGATACTCTCTCAAAAAATCCTACTTGTAGATAACATCCACCCAAGTCAATCAACTTAACGCACATATATTTTTTTCAAAATTTCCTCTAAAAAAGTATCCTACTCTCTCCACATTAACACATGAATTAGACAAGATCCATTACTCATTCACATTGACGAAAAAATTTCCTTCACTTTCCACCATTGGCCATCTTTTCTTCACTTTTTGCCATTGATCATCGTTGAACATATGTATTGCAAGTTCCACCAAAATTCATACATATATTAGAGTGTATAGTGATGCTTTTGTTTTCAATGGAGGTTCAGCAAGCGTGTATTCCTTTGATCTTTAACTTTGAAAGAACAATTGTCTAGATGAATGGGCATAGTACTCACGTGACCCTCTGTATCTCACAAAATAGGGCTTAGACAAGGTCACAATTGGTTACAACTAGTTTAGACTGGCCAAAGTCATTACATGTCCATCCTAGAGGTTGAACACAAGAACTCCACCTCAAAAAGCTAGTGCTTAACCAAGCCACCTATAGGTTGATCAACATCACAATGACTTTATTTCATCCATTATTAGTAGCTCCTCATAGTGTATTGCCATGTTTCTTCTCTGTTCATCATAAACAAAACTTTCTTTTAGCCATGCTCAACTTATCTCAATTTAAGGCACAAGACAAAAAGAGTGTGTGTCAAGATAATCACTTCATGTAGGCGTTGGTAAGTACAGATTACACCATCAAAGTATAGTTGCATCTATATTTACTTTAACTATTTGGAAATATGTGTGTGATCTCAACGCATTCCTCTTCAATATTTTGCCAAATAGTGTGGGAAGGGAAAGCATCACAAGCTTTATTGAATGCTAATTTGAAGTGATAATTCAATGTATTTTATGTAAAAACATCCATGTTATTATTTTGCCAAAGTATTAAATGAGGAATCTCAAAAATGGACACAGGGTCACTCATAGAGGATGCTCATTGTGGGATAAATAACAACCTCACATTCATACATAATACTCCGACTCACTCATAGAGGATGCTCATTGTGGGATAAATAACAACCTCACATTCATACATAATACTCCGACTCAGTTGGTGCAGTGTATATTTTCCCTTGCATTTGTCTCTATTGGTACCTTGCATTTGTTTATTGGCACCACCCAGCTAAAACACTTTCTTACTTAATAAATTAATTTTAAATGCATAGTCGTATGGTTACATGTGAAGAGATGGTAGATATTTTCTTTGTGTGAAAAAAAAATAGGGCTTTACCTACACGAGATGGTGGAAAAAACATGGAATGAATCTCAAACAATTAATTTACATAGCTTGAAAAGCAAGGGTTATTATCATACTTCCATTTTTTCCTTCCAATAGAATTATTTAACAAATTTTCCAATTAAATCCTTTAAAAATAACATTAGTACTAATAATCATCATCATTTTCGCAATAATGGTAACCACTAAATTCATAGAAGTTAAATGCTAAAGCAATACCATTATAGTGTCCAAACACGCCCTTAAGAAGAAAACAATGCATGGAGTGTAAATAACCAACACAATATGGATCACCTTACATTTTGCTTCTTTGAAAAAGGTTATTGTTATAACATAGGCCTAAAGAATCCAAGGGGTTAAATATGTGCAAGAAACTTTGCACATGAACCTAAAAATAAAAGTTGAATCACAATTGCCAAGTCTCTTAGGAAAAGTAGAAAACAAGATAACTAAACTTAACAGAAAATGTTATAATCTAAAGTGGGTAGGATCATGGATGAATTATAGTCCTAACTTAGTAATATTTTCATGTATACCTTTGGGAGATGCAATTATCATCTCTCTTCTCCAAGTACTATTATTTGTTATTATTTTGAAGCTTCTTGGGGAATGAACTGGAGCACTAAAATTAACTTTGGTTAGTGTATGAATTTGCAAAAGTATTAAAATCCTTAGCTTCTAGGGAATGATGTCCCTAGCATACATGTTTCCTAGAGACATCATGTGATGATAAAAAATTGGCCTTAAGGAATCTTTACTCTAGGAAATGGGAAAAACACTCTTCTAGAGAAATCCAACCTAAAAGAACCTTTGAGTTGTGGAAGATTATATCCAATGATGTCCCTAGGTAGAATGCTCTTTGGAGACATTCTCTAGTTTTAGTAAGAGAAATGATACTCTCCTATGTCCCATGGAGTTAGCATTAGAAGGAAGAGCTTAGGCACTTGAAGTTGGACTTGGAAAAGGCCCTCAATAAGAAAAATTTAGACTAATCATAGAGATATCACCTAGTGAAGCTATCTCTTCTATCCCAAGGAAGTGTCCCTGCGGCATGACACCTATTGGACTTTGCTTGACTAAGTCATCTTAAGTGAAGCGAAGGAAGAGAAAGGAATTTAAGTGACTTAGAGGTCTTTTCTTGCTAATTGAATAATCTAGCCTAAGCTGGAAGATATCCAAAATACTTAATCAAAAGCTCCAATCAAGCCTTGGGGACACTTGGACTACCTCCTCTACGGCCACAAACTAAAAGGAAGCATTTACTAAGTCTCCATCTTCTCACAATCTAACTTAAGGTTCAGAAGCTCTAGGTTTAGACTTGGTGGAAGCTGAATAACTTGTTCTCATCAGTGAGATCTTGAAAAGCATCAATTCAAGGGCTTAGCAACTCAATGAAGAGGACTCAACTAATTTAGTAGCCTTAAGGAGACACAAGGGATCACTTTGACAATCTCTATAACACTTCCTTAAAGACACCACCTCATCAAGGAACCAATCATTATACTTAGAGAGAAATCAGGCTAGCCTAGGCTACAAAAAAGTTTAAGTACTAAACTTGTGTTCTATCACAGATCACCCTCAACTTAAGTAGAGTTATCTACTTTGGGAGCATGTGGGACCTATTTGACTCTTAAAGCTAAACATTCTTCTTCTCTCTCAAGAGAACACCAAAAGAAGCATACCATCCGTTGGATTGGTACAGAGTAGCTTTTGGTCATTTACTTGAAGATACAAAAAACTTTGAGCATCCTATGTAAGTACTTTGTGAAGTGAATTTAGGCTATTAGGTATTGAGCTTCTTCTAGGTCTGATACATCACCTCCAATGTATGGGCATTTTTCTTCTCCATCTTCTATTGTAACTACTAATTTCTTTTTCATTTATGGATTTTCATATTATTCTCCTACTTTTCCCTCATGCTTAGGTCTCAACACCACAACTTGTTGGCTTTCTACTTCGTATCTCTTGAAGTGCTTACGAGGTTCAAAGTCATCTGACTTCCTCTTTATTCTGGTTCCTCAACTTTTTGTAGGGAATACATATAATTTATTGGATGCCTGATATAATCATCAACATTAGTTCCTTTCAAGAACTTCTTTTTTGAATTAAAATCAGTTTCTATATGGATGGAAACTAAATCCTCATCATCATAACTCTCATATTGAACCAATATTGGCTCTCCCTCCTCAATTCCTTTGAGAATTGTCAACATGAAGAATCAGTTAAGGTCATAACCTTCTGCATCACAGTGTTTTGTTAAGGGTTCTCATTAACATAAATGTCCATGGTGCCTAAGGTTTGCATTCAATTGAGTCTCAAATTCTTAATCATTGCAATGTTGTGGAATATAAGCTAGGTCTTCTCACATCTATCTTGAATCACTACTCTTATATGATATTTCCGTGCTAATCATAGCTTTTCTCTATGAGCTTGTCTACAAACCCACAATTTTTTTGTCCTGATCCATCAAAGATTTAGATCCTAATGATTTGTATGAGATGGAATCATCTACATCTTTGTGTAAGTTATTCCACTCAATGGGAGGGATGTCTCTGTGTTCGAATGTATGCATATTGATACTCTAGTTGTTATTCCTAATTGTTGCAAGTAAAGAGAATTACTACCCCAACCTTGCACCACTTTGAGTTGATGTTGTTACCGTTAGTGTTCATGTGAAAGGCCAAAATGGCCATCAAACGCTTTTGTATATGTTCTTTAATAAAATATATAGTGGCCTGGTCAACCACAAACTATAAGTTCAACCACAATTATAACACCCAAGAAATCTGTGTTCGTGCTCTCTATGTACTGTGTTTTTTGCATATTCTACAGGCTATATGTGGAGCATTGTGTGTGTGGCTTCTGAAACTCGGTTTTCTACTTCGAGATTATTGTCATGGAGTTCTCAAGAAGGAGAGTCCACTGTGGTGCATTTCCATCAAAATACTTAACTGGCATCAGAGCATTCGGATGCAAAATCTTTGTTCCTTTTGTGCAAGCGAAGTGAGCACCCATCCACCCACCCAAGGCACTAAGGTGGAAACCAAGGCATAGATCTTCGCATACCTTTTCATCCGAGTCACCAAAGTCACCGTTGGTTGTGCACGAGGGAGGACCTCAATGATCAAGGAAGATTGAGGTTCTCGGTACTTCTCGCGGGGTCACTCATCCTAGTAGTTTTCCCCCTAGAGCTCACTTAATCGGCATGTCTTGCAATTAAGCTACAGCCTTGTAGGTGTTCGAAGAAGGGGAAAGACTAAGGTTAACATTACCTTGAATTTTGGGCCCTCAAAGCTCCATTCTTTGCTTTCAAAGCCCACTTTGAAAAATTTTGGGGTGATTCTTAGAGCCATATTGGAGTACTTTCATGCATAGTTCTCTTTATACAGGTTCAAGAACATCAAGAAGAGTGCTCTGTATACTTCTTCGACAATGTATATTCACCTTTGGGGATGTTTTTTTCAGCCACACTAGTAAATTTATAGATTTCTTGAAAGGTTTTAGTTGTGGTGGGAGCAGACACCACAAGTCTATGGAGGTTTTTTGGGCCTAAAGAACAGAGTTGATAGACATTTGTAGGTGTTGTTGGCTAGTATTTGGACCGTGAATCCATCCTTTCTAGTGCCATTTTATTGCATATATTGAGCACGTACACACTATGTATGCTTTTGTGGATATCTCTTATGTACATCCATGTGGTCATTGATATAGCGGTAATGTTTTTTGCATAAAGCCTTTTACATTTGATAAAGAGGGTCATGGTGAGGTTTTCTTAACTTGGAGGCACCCATATGTTGGGGTCTCTTTGGTGACGTAGGTGGAAGACTTACCCAGCCTCGCCATAGGATATGTATGCTAGTTGTTCATAGGTGCTCGATAAGCGTAGTTGGATTCTTTCGAGTAATCAATTATATGCAGTGGAGTCAGTGATTCACCATGCATGTTAACATGTTAGTACTTACAGTTTTATGAGATCTTGACACTAGTCATATGCTCATTTTGTAGAGTATACTCTAGCGTTTCTAGATTTTTGGTTTTGTCAGCTATATAGTGGTCGATTTACTTCTTGATACACTTATTGATGTGAGCACATTTATTCTCACATAATCCGTTTGGTTGGCCATTATTATTTGCTAAATCATTTTTTTGTGAAGACTGTTGATTTTTTTCCCATAATCTGACACTTGGACCTTTTTTTTGAGCCTTAGTGGTGTTTGGACTCTTCTAGCTCCATTATCATTCTATTCCATTCCCTATCATCATGGCATCAGAGGTCTCATGCACATTTGGTGGATCAGGGTCTAGTGCCAGTGTTCCAAGGAGGAGCTATACCTTGTAGGGCAAAAAGCATTTTGAGATTCAAAAATTTGACAACATAAACTTTGCTCTATGGAAGAATTAGATCAAAGATGTGCTGATTCAGAGGATTCAATGGAAGCCAATAAATGGAATCTCAAAGAAGCATGTTGACATGGCTGAAGATGATTGGAATGAGTTGGATGAAATGGCCAGGTCTACCATTCAACTGCACATGGCAGATAATGTTTACTTTATAGTATTCGACTATCAAAGTCCAGAGGAGCTTTGGAAGATGTTATGCAATACATATAAAAAAGAAACTACATCAAATAAAGTGTATCTAATGAGAAAGTTATATGACCTTTGCATGAAGGAGACATAGTGTTGTTGCTTGTCTAAATGAATTTGATGTTATATTCTCCCAATTTTAGGCTCAAAAAATGGACATGGATAATGAAATGAAAGCAGTCTTGTTGTTATGCACCTTGCCATCATCATGGGATACATTTCACACAACTATTAGCAATGGTGCATCCGATGGTAAACTGGTCTATGATGGCATATGTGGAACACTCTTGAGTGAGGAGATTTGTATAAAATCTACGGTTGGCACTTAGAGTGGAGATGCATATAATGTTCGTGATTATTACCAAGGAAAGAATCAGCAACATGGCAGGAGCAAGAACAAGGAAAAGAATGGTCAATGGAATAAGAGTAGAAGTAAATCAAGGAAGAGGGATATCAAATGCCATTATTTTCATAAGAAAGGACACATGAAGAAAGAGTGCTATGTGTTAAAGAATGCTAAAGTTAAAAGGCAGAATGTTGATGGGCATGTTAAACAATTACTTGCACCATCTACTTTAACTGTGAAGATTGAAGAAATCAATGCTATCTTTGATGATGTTGATGTGTTGACACTTGATAGTATTGATAGTACTGTGCCTATTGAGGCTCTTATGGCTGATTCTCTTTCCCACATGTGGCTACTAGATTATGGTGCTTCTTTCCATGTGACACCACATAGATAATGGTTCTCTACTTATGCAACAAAGTCTCTTGGTACTATGAGACTTGGTGACTCTTACAAGTGTGACATTGCTGGGATTGGAGATGTGGTTGTGAAATTCATTGATGGTTCAAAATTTACTATTCATAATGTATGCCATCTACCTCAAATATCCTGTAGCTCGATGTTAGTTGGTCAACTTGATGACCTTGGTTACAAGATGGTTTTCTATGCTCATTCCTTTCACATATCAAAGGGCAGTATGGTTATTGCAAAAGGAAGCAAAGGTGGCTCACTTTATCCTTTATTTGTATCACACAGAGAACACTTGTTAATTGTTACTAAAAAACATATGGCTTGTATTTGGCATGCTTTTTGGGCCATATACCTCGTAGTGGAATGGAAAATCTTTCTCGTTTTGACTAGTTATGTGTGTTATCTTTCTCCTGTTTTTCATTTTGTGAGCATTCTCAATATGGAAAGCAAACTAAGAATGTGCATAAAACGTACAGTGACTCTTCAATTCTGCCTTTAGATCTTGTTCATACAGATGTGTGTGGTCGTGTTGGATTTAGACGTCTGCGAAAGCACACGAGCAACACAAGGAAGAAGAAGAAGCTTGGAACTCAACACATAATACTGAATATATTACCACTACAATGTACAAAGATAAGTAGCCCGTTAGGGCAATAGGCATACATACATGCCGAGGGGAAAAAAACTCCTAAAGAGGGAAAAAAATGCCCTAGTGGTCCTACAGTGTTCACACACATTACTACCTAAATATATCAACAAATACGCCTTGGGAGTGATGCAGTGAACAAGGAGATGGCACTCATGTATAAGGAAGTGCCAAGCTATGTGGAATCAATCCACAAAAGGAAGTAAGCCCAAAGATTTGCGGAAAGCTTCAAACTTCTCCCTAGGCAGAGCCTTCGTGAAAAGGTCTGCAATGTTCTCCTGTGTGGGCACATATGCCAAGTTGATCTCTCTAGTAGAGAACCTCTCCCCGACATAAAGATAATGCATCTCAATGTGTTTAGTGCGAGCATGGAACATAGAGTTCCTCACAACTGTCAATGCACTCTGACTATCAGTGAAGATGGTGGTGGCAGATGACTGACCAACACCCAAATCAGCCATAAGGCATCTCAGCCACACACACTCAACAATCGCTATGAAAACTTCCCTATACTCAGCCACACAACTAGAAGTGGCCACAATAGGCTACTTCTTGCTCAACCGAGATATACATAACCTTCCAAGCATGAAGTAAAAGCCACTAGTAAACACACGAGTGTCATAGCAACCAACCCAGTCGGAGTCAGAAAAAGCATGCAAATATGGCGGTAGTCATCCCCATATCAGATAAAACAACCCAAGTAACTGGGTATCCCTCAAGTAGCGAGAGATGCACTTAACCACCTGCCAATTCTTGACACTTGGGCAATGCATAAACCTGCTCATATGTGAGACAACAAACTAAATACCTGGCCGAGTAATGCATAAGTAAATCAAACATCCAACAGCCTGCTGGTAGAGAACAACATCAAATGCATCTCCAGCATCATGAAGGCTCAATCATAAACCTATCTCCATAGGAGTGGCAATAGGTTTACAGTCTTCAAGGCCAAAATGCTACAATAATGTGTCAATATATTTCATTTGACACAAAGCTATTCTGCCATCAACTTGCATAAATTGAATGCCCAAATAGTGATGCAAATGCCCCAAATCAAACATCTCAAATGAGGCATGTAAATCAGCCTTAAATCAGCAATATGCTTCTCATGAGGACCAGTGAGCAGCATGTCATCAATGTACACAACAATGATGAGAAGCATATCATTAGCACGCTTAACATATAAGGTGTTTTCAGTTGGACTGTTCTAAAAACCATGTGCAATCAGATAGGCATGTATCTTTTCATACCAAGCATGTGGTGGTTGCTTTAAACCATATAATGCCTTCTTTAACCTACACACCTTGTTTTCATGCCCTTTCTGCACAAAGCCATGGGGCTGAAAAACATACACTTCTTCATGCAAGTCGCCATTCAAAAATGTTGTTTTAATGTCCAGCTGATGTACATTTCAACCATGATGAGTTGCAAGTGCACAGATGCTACGAACAGTAGTCATTCGACAAGTAGGAGCAAATGTCTCATCAAAATCAATGCCTCTTTCTTGAGCATAACCCTTTGCAACAAGCCTAGCCTTATACTTGTCAACTATTCCATCAGATTTATGCTTCAGCTTGTATACCCACTTAGTGCCAATGGCCTTCTTGCCGGGAGGCAAGTCACATAAAGACCATGTACCATTTTTCATGATAGCATCATATTGAGATTGCATTGCAACCATCCAATGTTCAGAATTTTGTGCTTCATCAAACAAAACAGGCTCAGTCTCATCAGAGAGACTAGATGCAGCCATAACATAGCAATTTGATGCAAAAGAGGCACTATGAGAGCCTGAATGAGTACGATATGATAGAGGTGCATCTAATTTGTTGTCACGCAAAGCCTGCACAAGCCATTTTGGCATAGTTTTTGCTTCCTCGATATCAGTTCTCTCATCAACAAGTGCATCATGTAAATCTGCATTAGAAATAGAATGATCTTCATCATCACATGAACCTGCAATGGTTGAGAAGTTGCCTCATTAGGACTAGCACTAGACTCTCCACTTGTAAAAAGAGGCAGCAAAGTATCATACATGTCTTTGGAGCTAACAATTGTCGTCTTCGTACATGAAAGTAAAGGCTGAATAGCATCTTCCACAAAAACAAAATCACGGATAACCAAAATGTGTTTAATCTGTGGGTGATACAGAGTATAGCCTTTGCTTTCAGAACTGTACCCAACAAAAATACATTTTACTACTTCATCATCCAATTTCTTGCGACGTTTTTCAGGCACTAATGCATATGCCAAACAACCAAAAACACACAGATGAGAAACCGATGGCTTGTGACCATGCGAAGCCTCATATGGAGTGATAGACTGTAGTGCTTTAGTGGGACACCGATTAAGTACATATGCTACACACATGATAGCCTCAAGCTAGAAACTATGTGGTAAAGCCTAACTCTTGACAATACACCTCGCCATCTCCATGAGTGATCTATTCTTCCATTCAGCAACTCCATTTTGTTGAGGTGTATACGACACTTTACACTGATGTTTTATCCCACGTTCAGCTAGAAATGCATTAAAGTCAAAAGACATATATTCCCCCCTTCAGAATGGAGGGTGCACATTTTACATGCTGACAGATTTTCAACCAAAACCAAAAGCTGTTTGAAGCACAAGGACACTTCAGACTTTTCCTTCAATGGATATACCCATGCATGTCTGGAAAAATCATCGATGAAAGTCAAGAAGAAAAGATAGTTCCCAAAAGAAGGTGTCTGCATAGGACCACATATATTACTATGAACAAGTTGCAATTTCTGAATAGCCAGAACTGAACCATCTTTTGGGAAGGAGGAATGCTGCATTTTGCCCAAAATATAGCCTTCACATACATGTTTATCAGGTTCCTTAAGTTTGGGCAAAGAGGATACCATTTCAAATTTCTGTAGGTGTAGCAAACTAGCAAAATTTAGATGACCAAAACGTGCATGCCAAAGCTTTGCATCTGACATAGCCTGAGAATCATGTACCGCACATGCTAAATAATTCACAAATCTTTCATAGTCGATGAGCTTATACAACCCATGACATAAAATGCCAGAAGCAATAACCACGTCGCCATTTGATAGATCATGAACTGTACACCTATCATCAATAAATTTCACAACCAAGCCAATCTTGGCTAAAGTCAAAACTGATAACAGATTCTTCTTGATCCCTCGCATAAATAAAGCATCTGATAGAGTGAAAGAACTACCATCAGCAGTAGTCAGAATGATCTTACGAACTCCGATGACAGGATAAGAGGAGTTGTTGGCACATGTGATAGTATTCCTTGTAGGAGTAGGCTCGAGTGAAGTGAAGAAAGTGCCCTACAAGGTAATATATTTGATTACCCCACTATCAAAATACCAAACATCTAAGTCTATTGCAGACATACACTGCTCATGAGAAGATGGGTCAAAACTGCAAATAGTAGTAAATGCCCATTCGTCATAACGTCGTATCCTGTAATCCAAGCATCTCCCGAAACTTCTTCAACTTCTCAGCTCCAAGTGCTTTGGTGAAAATATCAGCAACCTGCTCATTTGTTCTCACATAAACAAGATCAATGTCACCTCCTAATACCTTCTCTTTGATGAAGTGATAATGTACCTTGATGTGCTTTGTTCTAGCATGAAAAACGAGGTTCCATGCTAACTATATGTTGCTAAGATTATCACAATGGATAGTGATAGGCTTTTGCACTTCCACACCTAAATCTGCAAGTAGCATCTCCAACCATGATGCCTCACATGCTGCCATTGCAGCACCTCTATACTCAGCCTATGTACTCGACAAAGCAATAGTGGGTTGCTTCTTGTTGCTCCATGTAATAGCTGCAGCTCCAAGTGAGAATAGAAAGCCACTAGTAGATCTTCTATTTGGAGTACTACCAACCCAATCTGCATCGGTGTATTCGTGAGCCTGCAAATCTACACCAACTTCATAAAAGAATGCATAATCCAAAGTAGCACTCACATAACGTAGAGTGCGCCTTAGAGCATTCAAATGTGGCTTCATGGAAACCTGCATAAACTGACTTTCAAGTCCAATAGTATAGCTTAGATCTTGTGTTTGTGAGATATATAAGACTTCCCACAATTTTCTTGTACATACTAGCATTTTCCAATGCTTCACATGATGTAGCATCCAACTTCAATTTATGATCTAATGCCATAGAAATTGGCTTACAATCAGACATACCATACTTTTGCAGCATATTCAAGGCATATTGCCTTTGTGACATCCATATACTTGTTTCTGTATGTATAAACTCAATGCCCAAGAAATAGCGTAGCACACCAAGATCTTTCATGTCAAATTCCTGCATAAGAAGTTGCTTTACCTCTTTAATGCTTTCTTCATTATCACCACCTACAATCAACTCATCAACATAAATAGTAACAATTGTGATGCCATCATCACCCTTCCTTGCATATAGTGAATGATCTGCATCACACATAGAAAACCCAATGCTGATTAGGTAATCATCAATCCTTGCATGCCATGCATGAGGATCTTGCTTCAGCCCAGACAAAGCCTTTTGCAACTTGCAAACATATTCTGGATGCTTTGAATCTTCATATCCTTGTGGCTGGTCCATGTATACTTCTTCCTGTAACTCACCATGTAAGAAAGCATTCTTCACACCCATCTGATGCAAAGTCCATCCTTTTGTTGTACCTACTGCAACAAGTGTTCTGAAAGTAGAAATTTTAGCTACAGGGCTGAATGTTTCCTCATAATCAATACCATATGTACGTGCATATCGTTTTGCTACCAATCATGCTTTGTACCTGCTTATGCTACCATCAGCATTGTGCTTTACCTTGTAAACCCACTTGCAGCCTATGGTTTCTTTCCTTGTGGCAATGGAACCAGCTTCCATGTATCATTTCCATAAAGTGCAGCCATCTCCTCATCCATAGTTTTTTCCCAATCTGCATTACCAATTGTTGCATCTTCAAAACAAGAAGGTTCAGCATCTTGTATTACCTTTGTCATGTAGGCACAATGGCGAGCCATGTAACTATCATATGTCAATTGTTGCACTGAATTATGCATCCTCCTAGATCTTCTTGGTCCTGGGTCACTTCTCCTTGTATCATCTGCATGTGCCCTTCTTACTCTTGGAGTCTTCATAGAGGGCAATCCAAGTTCCTCATCAAGACTCTTTTCTGAACCACTTGAATCTCCATCAACATCTTCAAAACGTGCACATGTTTTACTATCAGCAGAAAGCTTTTCTTTACCTTTCTTGGATGTATTTGATGAATTTGTTGGACTAAAATTTCCATGCAATCTTCCACTCCATGGATTTGAATTGGAACTATATGCTTGGTGATGCATCTGGTCCACTCAAAACTTGAGATTTTGCACTTGTTTTTTCAGCATTTTCTTTGTCATTTGGTTCAAGATTCAGTCCTTGGCATCTGCATAGAAGCTTGACATTTCATCAAATACCACATCTCTACTCACCTTTACCTATCCTGTGAGTGGGTTAGAACATTTGTACCCTTTTTGCTCAAGGGATTATCCAATGAAGACACATTTTTCTGCTTTCGGATCAAGCTTCGTCCTCAACTCATATGGAACATGTACATATGCAATACAACCAAAAAATTTCAGATGTGATAAGTTTGGCTTTTTACCTGTAAATTCCTCCTCAGGTGTAACTTGATGTACAACAGTAGTCGGAGTTCTGTTCATGATGTATACATCAATATGCACAGCTTCTGCCCAATAACAATGAAACATATTCTTCTCAACCATCAAGGCTCTTGCTATTTCTGCAATATGTCTATTTTTGCGTTCAACAATGCCATTCTATTGTGGTGTGTACCCGCATGAAAACTGATGACGAATTCCATGATTTTTTAGAAAATTGTTGAACTCATTTGACATGTATTCACCTCCTCCATCAAATCTTAATGTCTGAATGTACTTCCCTATCTGCTTTTCCACCATAGCTTTAAAATTTTGGAAGTGAGTGAACACCTCACTCTTTTCTTTCATGAAATATACCCATACTTTGCGTGTATGGTCATCAATGAAAGTAACATAAAACCTGCAACTTCCCATAGATGTGGTCTTTGTTGGACCCCAAACATCTGTATGTACTATTTCTAGTACATTCTCACTAACATGCTTGTCATGTGGAAATGATGCTCTTGACTGTTTACCAAATTGACATGGTGCACATACCTTTTGCATTTCTGCAACTTTGAAATTTGGTAGTCCATGGATAATCTCCTTTGATTGCATCAATTTTAGCCTTTGCAAGTTTGCATGTCCAATCCGTTTGTGCTGCATCTCTATATCTGCAATAACTCTTGCACCTTTTGCAAACATGGCTGCATTCATTTCAAGAATCTTTACATTTAAGGTGAACATCCTACACACTTTGTTTCCTTTGGCAACCAATCGTCCATCCTGCTTGTACTCTTCTACATATAATCCATCAGCATTGAACCTGACTGAACCTGACTTGTAATCCTTGGTCAACCATTTGTCCAACAGAAACCAGATTCTTTGTTATATTTGGAACATGCAGCACATCAGCAAGATGTTTTACCTTTCCATCCTCCATAGATAGTGCTATGTTTCCTATATGCTCAATAGGATGTGATGTTCATCACCTGTTTCAACATATCTAGGAACTGGCGATTTCTGCAAAGTACTAAACCATTCTGCATGATTGGTCATGTGATTTGAAGCACCTGAATCAACATACCAGATGTTATCATTTGATTTTGAAACACCAGCAGACATCATATTCATCATGTGATGTTGAACCATGAACAGCTTCTCAGAATCATCTGTACTTGTGGATGCATAGTTGTTTTGTTGCCTTCTGTTATTTTGATTCTTCAACTTGCAATCACATTCAAAGTGTCCAGGTTTACCACAATTCCAGCATCCTTTACTATCATTACCTGAATCATTTCTTTGGAAGTTTCTACGACCTCTTTGGCTCCCCCTACTTCGAAACTGTCCTCTTCCTCCTGCATGATTCTGTTGTTGACCTTGGTCTTGGTTATTGTTTCCTCTTTCATTTCCAAAACCTTTATCTCTACCTCTTCCTCTACCGGAGTAGAATACTTGCTCAGAATTGGGCTTTCCTTGGGAGTTTGAATCCTCACCAAGATTCTTTTCTTCAATAATCAACATGGATACCAAATCAGCAAAATTCGAAATATTTTCCCTGGTCTGTATAGAAGTTCTGAACTGCTTATATGCAGCTCCTAAACCATGAAGGCACACTTCCACCTTATCATCATCATCTACATTCACGCCAATAGATGCAAGTGACTCATATATGCTTTTGATTTTTAGAGTGTAGTCACTTACCGACATGCTCTTTTTCTCCAATGTATGCAACTCGTTCTTGAGTTGCAATTTCCATGCCTTAGAATTGGTCTCGTATAATGTGACCAAACTGGATTTTCGTTCTCTCCTTCGATGTACTTCCAGTAGCCTTTTCCCATCAGGAAATTTGTCATTCTGAATCTCAAAGCATGGAAGTTTTTCTTGTCCATCTTATCGCTCATAAGCTGACTCATTCCATCTGCGTTTGCCATTTCTGCAGCAATTCACAACATTGCAAAACACTACAAGCAGCACTTCTGCTTGAACACTGTTGCACTATGACATGACAGTTCCATCTCAGAAAAACACAATACACGGAATCACTTGAAATTCTGGATCTGGAATATATGAGTGTTGCCGAACATGGTGCAAGTTATAGTTTCTGAAACTAACCTGGTTTTTCTATGGGCCCCACCTTGCGGGCTCAAAACAAAGATCGAGATGGCTCCGAAACTTTGATCTCACAAAAACAAGTGAACCTAAAAGGGATAACTCTCAAAAATATTTTGAGGTCTTCTACCTTCACACCGATTTTCATAGCAAACGGAGGTCGTTTGTGAATCGTATTTTCTTCACGCCTTGCTGCATACTCTTCACCATCGCCTTCTCCACGAGCTCTCTATAGCCATGCTGGCTTTGATACCATGTCACGAGGAAGGAGATAAGGAAGAGAGCTCACACACACACACACTCATAATCAAAGAGAAGCACACACTCAGATTGAGGCAAGGAAGAATGATCTTCTTCTTCTTCTTCTTCTTCTTCTATTACATAAAAAAGAATGTACAAGAATGACCTAAAACAAGAATACAACAAGTGCAATATATAAAGACCAATACATAAGGAAAAAACTAATGTCCGCGAGTGAGTGAGCTAGCAAGAAACAAATGTGCCATCACTCTCGATAGATAAATCTCAAGCTCAATGAGGTATCCGTGACATATATCAATGTGACCACTATACATGTCAGAGAAACGAAAAACTGATACGTGTCATCCTGGATCATCACATGTTGAGCTTGATATCTCAACAGTGGGAATGCGGAAATATCAGATTTGGACCTTCAGAGCTTGTTTAGGATAGTCGTAATGTGAATGGCCTAATCTGTCAAGGTGGGGGGTGACATCGGGGGTTAGTGTTGCCCCACAGGGTTGAGCACAAGGTCCTTGTACAGTTCCTCTCATCCTCTGGAAGGGGGTCCAACGGAGGTTCGACCTTTGAACTGCTACACTCTGGTCCACATTAGGACCCTTTGAAGAGGAATGTCATAAGACAAACATCTGTAAATGATTCTTGTCACAGCGCAACATCCATACAAGACTAATTTACGTGGCTATCTCTTGTGAGCCAAGTGTATCTGGTCGATGATCCAGTGTGGTAGGTTGATAGTGAGGTTCTATGTCTTTGCAAGGTATAAGCTAAACCAAAGTTTCTTAGGTGGCATGGTGAACCTATCCTATGATGGAAATGCAAAATGTTGCATGCACATTCTCAAATGAACTATGATATTTGGTGTCATGGCCACCATGTCCTTGAGCTTGGTGAGGCTTTGATTCTTCATGTTATCAGGCACTAGGACTTCCTTCTTTGTAGGTATATGCATGCCCCTCATGTCTAGGGCCTCTCGTACTAAATTGTTGGTTAACTTAAACCTCTTTAGCTCATCTCCCTTTATTGGAGATGGGAGCATAAATGTGCTTGTAGCTTTGGGGTGCTTGCTCGGAGTCAAGGTGTTGATAAGATAGTAGCATCTCATGAACTCAGGCTTTCGGAGCTAAGCACTAAAGTCTGCGTCCAATCCTGTTTTCTCCCACACAGGGTGGAATCCTTCTGCATTTTGTAACTTTTCAAATTCCCTTGTGAAAAAATGATACTTGCCCCACTTTCCATTGAATTCCAACTCTGCCTCCCAAAGGTATGATCCCTCTCCCAAGGGTCCTGCGACTTCAATAAACCAATGAGAAGCTTTACCAATAGACATCGTATGGCTGCTTGGTGGGTCCTGTATAGGTATAATCTGAATGGCCTACAACTCCTCCGGTTTTTCAGTTGTTTTAGGCATGATTTGTAGACTTTCCATATCAACCACCTGCAAACTAGTTCCTGCCTGGGAGCTGGTTCCTGCTACATCAGCCATATTATGCTTATCTGTTGGAAGAAGAAAGCCACATTAACATTGCATAGGAAACAAGATAATTATGTGTTCCCTCTACAATACCAACATGCTACCAGTGTGGTTATGGAGTTAGTGAGTGAGATGTTTTGCGTGAGTTTGAGTGTTAGTTAGTAAGTTAGTGGTTTGTCCCTAGATGCATACTCTAGATGTGCATTGTACTCAAATGCATCTACAACTATGCACAATAGTTTACATGGTGGGGTCAGGTGGTTTAACACAGAGTTTAACTCTCCAAATTGTAGGTCTGAGATATGATCTTTCAACTTTGATGACTTTTTTATGTTTTGGAATTATGTCTTTTTGGATTTGGGACTTTTTGGGTACCCATTTCCAAGCAGTCCTAGGTGTGATCGCCTGTTTGGAGTGTTGGAATGCAGATGTGTGTTTGAAAGTGCATGACATGAATGATTGTGATCAGTGCTTCAGGCTTGTGAGCTTATGTGAAGCTACTTGAGCATGTAAGCAGGTCTTGGGCACCCAAATTTGTCATGCATTGGGGTCAGCCTTCATTGATCGCTTTGGGACCCAAATAGAAATGGTCCATGTTGGGAGATTCCTCAAATACTCCTTCTTTGCAGCTCTTCCTTGAATAGTTGGTTGGGTGCATCGTTGGGGTACTATCTCTTAGGCACGGGTTTGTTCACCCTTGCGGATCCAAATCTGCTTCACCGTTTGAGTCATCTCGCTTCGCTCATTCCATTGACGATGAGCACAGACCGTTTGCTTCCTCAACTTCTTCTGCTCCCTTGTCTGCTTTGCTCTGCTTGCTTTTGGAAAAGAACGGAGTTCCATTTGATCCTTGATTTCTTTGTTGAGAACCTCCTCCTGCATCACAGAATTTTGGACAAGAACAACATCTTTATCTTCATGTGTACTCCTAGAGGAACCAAAAGTTGGTGCCTTTCCTAGTTCCTTGAGTGCTTGATTTTCTAACTCAATGGTGATGCAATTTTGCTTTAACCAGGTCTGAAGAATTCCACTTCTTAGGTTCAGGTTGACTCCATGATCGTAGATCTAGTCTTGACCCAAGACAAGAGGCTCAGTGAGATCCTCGTCTTGACACACTAGCACCTTTACTGTCATGAGAACAACTTGAATGTTGATGGGAAACTCCACCTTGCCCATGCAAGGGGTTTCCACACCTCCCAATCCTATGAGATATGCCTCTATAGGATTGATGCTTAATTGCAGTTCTTGACAACAAGAAATTCTAATTGCATAAGTGGTTGCACTTGAGTCAATCAATGCTTTCAAAGTCCTTGCACTTTCTCCTTGTCTTATCTCTAGGGTCACAAAAGGACGTCGATCAACTATTCTATTGGAACATACTCTTCATGCTTCGCACATGGCCATGTGATATCTCAGAGCATCATAACCATCTGTCTTAGGCTGATCTAGACCTTGTCTCCTCAATTTCACTCTTCAGATACATTCCAAGGCTTCTGTCTGTGCTTCTTCTCGAATTCGTTTTTCTTCCTCATTGTGTTTCTTGGCCGTATTAAGTCGATTTAGCATTTCCTTTGTGAGGGTTTCTTGATATAATTTCACTCTGCATCTGCTGATGTAATTAGGTAGGATATCACCTTCTCGAATTGGACTGCTCCACTTGTTGAGATCCTATTGATGATCATAGGTCCATAGCCTCTCTTCTCCAACTTTCTTGCATGTTGCTTTAAAGTGTACACTAGGACTAAATCTCCCGCTTTCAAGCCCTTATCCTTCACATGGGCATCAAAGTATGCCTTTTGTCTTTTCTTAGCTGCATAAATCCCTACTGCTACTGTCAATCTTGTTTCACCTAAGCATTCTAGATCAAAGATTCTAGATGAGAGCTCATTGCCGGTCCATTGATGCTCTTGTGATACTTTCTGTGTGGGTATCAAAAAGTCCAATGGTAGCACTGCATTTTGGCCAAATACCATTTGAAAGGGTGTGGCTTGGAGTACCGTTTTATAGGCAACTCTATATGCCCAAACAACATGGTGTAGCCATTTATCCCAATCAAAGTGTTTATTATTCACCAGTTTTGTCAACACATTACAAAGTATCTTGTTCGTGCTTTCAGCTTGGCCATTGGCTTATGGGTGATATGGAGCCGACTTCTTGTGAACCACCATGGATTCTTAAAGAAGATTTTCAATGACTTCATTCAAGAAGTGTGTGCCTCTATCTCTTACTAGCTCGATTGGTAATCCATATTTGGTGAATACATTCTCAAATAAGAACTTAGCTGTCGTTGAGCATTGTTCTTCATTGTAGCCTTCACTTCTACCCACTTGGTTAGATAATCAGTTGCAACAATGATGTATTCAACATGTGAACTCTTGGCTAGGGGATTAATAGGATCGACAAAGTCTATTCCCCACTTAGAGAATGCACATCCACCCATCATGGGTTTCAAAGGCATCTCATCTTTTCGTATCGGGTACTGAGTTTGCTAACAAATATCACACTGCTTCACATAGGTAATTGTGCATCCATGTGAAGTGTTGGCCACCAAAGTCCTACAAATAGTATTGCTTTGATCACCCTATCTGGTCCAAAGTGGCCTCTTACTACACCTTGGTGAGCAGTCTCCAAGATGTTCATATATTCGCTCTCATGGACACACAATCTAAGATATCATTTTTTTCCTTGTCTGTATAGATTATCTCCAATGAGAGCATAATCTAGTGCCTCTTGCTCTAAGCTTCTTTGTCTAGCTAATGTCATTTTCAAAGGGAATGTTTTCATCCTCAAAAAATTTACCAATGGTTCACTCCAATCTGGTACTAAAGACACTCGATATAGAGTGGCATGTTCCATAGGAGGTCTAGAGCTATAGATTGGGCATTCCTTGCACAACTGATGAACTTCTGCTTCCATAGTTGGCCAATATACCCCTAATCTTTGCAGGGTCTGGAGCGTTCTTTGCTTAGAGTGATGTTGTTGAAGTGCACCTACATGTGCTAGTTGCAACCATTTTGCGTGCTCGTCTTCTTCTACACAATAAGCCAGTATGCCTTGATTGGTGTGCTTGTACATGCTGCCTGCCATTATGTGATATTTCTGGGACCTCACTACTTCTTTATCTTTGGCTCTCAATATAGGATGTTTAGGTCCAAAGGTGAGGATAGGCACTATATTCTTAGCCCATTCAGGCACTATTCTAGGTTGAACAAGTAAGCATCAAGAAGGTCATCTAACACTCCTTGAGGGGACTCTCCTGAAGTTAATCTGGAAAGGTGATCCACCCTATGGTGAGTTGTGCCTTTCCTAACGACAACTTCAAAGTCATATTCCATTAGTAAGAGGAACCATCTTACTAATTTGCCTGTACTACAAGGTTTGTTCACTAGGTATAGTAATGCTTGATGGTCTGTAAAAAGTTTAAACTTATTTGCAAGCAAATAATGTCTAAAATTTTTAACCACATACACCATGCCTAATCCTTCTCTTTCTATAGTGGTATAATTTTGTTCAAATGCATTCAATTGTCTACTGGCATAAGCAATGGGAAGATCCATATTACGTCACCAGTAGGTTGTGCTAGTACACACCTAATTGCATAATTGGATGCATCCACATGAACATGGAAGGGCTTATTCCAATCTGGTGTAGTCAAGACTGGTGTTGAACATAATTGTCTTTTAAGCTCGTTAAAGGAGTTTTCACATTCATCCATCCACTCAAAGTTAGTCAAAAGGGAGTACAAAGGCTTTGCAATGATTGCATACATGTGAATGAAATGTCGGTAGTAACCACAATGCTCCATGAAAGCTTGTACCTCCTTGACATTTTTTGGCCTAGATAGCTCTGCAATAGCTCTCACTTTCTCTTCGTCCGTGGATATGCCATCCTTTGACACTATATGTCCTAGAATCTTGCCTTGTCTGACCATGAAAACACACTTTTCTAGGTTCAAGAGAACTTGATATTCTCTACATTTGTCAAAGATAGCTCTCAACTCGGGGATATGAGTCTGTATAAAGTTGGAATGAGCACAGAGATCATCAACATAGACTTCCAAGTTCTTCCTCAAGAACTCTTTGAACGCATGGCACATCAACCTTTGAAAGGTGGTAGGTGCATTGGTAAGACCAAATGGCATTACTCAAAAGGCAAATATGAACCACTCTATAGCAAAAGCCGTCTTATGGTGATCTTATGGAGCAATGGCCACTTGATTGCAACCCGAAAATGCATCAAGGAAGCTATATACTTCCTTGCCTGCTACCCTCTCTAGTAGATGCTCAGTGATAGGAAGCAGATAACTATCTCTAATTGTGGCTACATTAACCTTCTTCAAGTTAATACAAACACGTAACTTTCCATTCTTCTTGGGAACCACTACGCTGGGGGATACCCATTCAGTGTGCTCAATTTCATAGATAAATCCAACTTCTACCAATCTATCTATCTCTTCCTTGATCTTGGTAGCATAGTTATCGTTCCTATGGCGTGACTTCCCTCTTCTTCCTCTTCTTGCCTTCATTCTTAGTGGTTACCTATGTGGCCAATCTCATATCATTCATAAGTTCTTTATGTCTCTGAGGGTGAGCCTCTACTTTGTAGAAATATTCCTCTTCTGATGTAAAAGGAGGGTCCATAATGCTTGACTCTAGATCAGAGTCACTTGCTTCCTCAAGTACATCAATGCTCGGTTCACACTCTTCTATAACTGAATCACACATAAGTGGTGGTTCTATAGTGAAGATTGAAATGTCATAGCCATCCTCATCACAGTGTGGTGTCCATTGCTCTTTGTTGATGGCTACATCCATTGTCACTAGAATTTTTGCCTAACCATGAGGTTCAAATTCTTCATCTAGAAATACTAAAGGTGCATAGGTTGGGTCTTAAATTGGTCTATGAGTTTCTTTCACACCTACCTCTTTGGATTTTTCTCTCTTCTCTTCTTCTATTGCTACTTTACACATCCATAAGTGGGTGTCTTCATGCATCCATGAGGATCCTGATCCTATGGAGTGCACTGACTCCGTATCATCTATGGCTCTATGGATGGGATTTCATTGTATGGGGGGCACATCTCTATGAGAGTAATCCTTGAGATTGACTTTGGTTGTAACACCTAAGTGTTGCAAATACAAGGAATCGGTTCCCCAATCCTGTACTACTTGCAATTGTCTCATAAATGGTCTTCCCAAAATCATCTCATAGGATTGATTTTCACTAAAGCCACATATAGAAAGAGTATGCTCGAACTCTACACCACAAGTAGTGATAGTTATCCCTTCTAGCAATCCTAAATGTCTCTCTATATGACCATTGGCCATTTGTAGTTTCATTCTTATCGGCCTAAGTGCAGGTTTGCCTTAACACTTCCATAGGGAAGTGGTAGCAATTGCAACTCCCACACCTGAGTCCAAAATAGCCTTAGTTGTGTAACCTTGATGAGTGATTGGAAGGAAGGTGTTTCCTTCTTCTCCTTCACTCATGTCTCCTATCTTGTCCAAGGGTATTTCTGGCACTATTCTATGAGATCCTACCTGGGAATGAGGTTTAGCTATTTTTGTCACTTGATTGGCTACATGTTTCCACAATTCTGGCTTAACTTTGAGTAGCTCTTGTAAAGTGAGGTTGCATTTGTTGGCAGCAGCGAGAGGCATAGAAGACGCGGAAGCATGTAAAGACAGAGCAGGGAGTCAGTCGAATCATTTTTCAAAGAATTATGTTTTATAAATACTTTTCAAAACCTCTAACAGTGATTTTCATCACTTTTGTACCATATGTAAATAGAAAAACCCCTTTTTGTAATTCATAGCTCCATTTTGTGCAAGCCGAGGAGTCCTCGAGCTTGAGGAGCTTAGGTAGAACGAGCGTACCAATTTTGGTTATTTTTAGACACCGTTTACCCTCTCAAATAGCGCATAGGACCTATTTTTTAACTATGCTGGTCGGTCAAAACTATTCTAGAATCTATAAAAAGAGCTAGAGAGCTCATTTTTGAGGTTGGTGAGTGTGAGCTTAGAGCTATTGTGAGCTTGTAATTGAGATCTTGAGCAATAGAGTTGATTTCCTACCTTCCATTGTGTCTTTCTTGTCTCTTTGTTGTGTGTGTGTATGTGTGTGTGCATGTCTATGCTTCTCACCATCACTCTCACTACATCTCACGTTCACGATCTTCATATCACTCCTATCTCTTCCGCGGATTGATATTAAGGAGGTGGAGCTTCTTAACGTGGTTCTCACCATTGTGCTAGAGCAACACCAAATTTGGCGCCGTTGCCGAGGATCGAGTCTAGGACGAATGTGTGATGGTAACAATATAGCAAGAAGTGGTGTTGGAAGGTAAAGTTTTCAGTTTTTGTTGTTGTTTTTACTTAGTTGTTAGTGTTTCTCACCTCCCCCACACTCCATCTTCATCACCGCATCATCATCTTCAACTCCAAAAAAAAAAAAAAAAGAAAATTCACCATATCCACCCATTCTCCTCATTTCCCCTCATTTGTGCATGCGAGAGAGAGAGAGAGCTTTTGTGCTTGCATGTGCTATTGTGTTTTTGAGTTTTCTTGCAGGTACAGTGCTCCTGTGCATCAGGAAGGCTGCAAAAAGGTAAAATTTCACTTTCTGTCAGAGATCTGCTGAGTGTGTCAGACCATCGCGATGGTCTGCCAAGTTCAGCATTTTTGGTAAGCGACCACACCATGAGGTAGGCGACATACGTGCATACACGGATCCATAAATGCATTTGCAAAATCATCATTTTGGTGGACCATCACGATTGGCTCACGCCATCGCGATTGTGTCACACCATCGTGATTGGCTCATGCCATCGTGACGGCTCGGCCGGACCATCGTGACGGCTCGGCCGGACCATCGCGACGGTCTCGCACCATCGCGACGGCTCACTTGAGCCATCGTGACAGCTCACTTGAGCCATCGCGACGGTTCACTTGGACCATCGTGACGGTCCCGTCGACCCCACACCATTGCGATTGGCTCATGTCATCGCGCCGACGCCGCCACATGGCAAGCTAGACCATCGCGATTGTTCGCTAGTTATGCCATCGTGATGATACCCTCAAACCATCACGACGACTCAAACTCAGACCATCGCGATTGGCTCATGCCATCACGCCCGTGACCATCGCGACGGTTCTCTGGGACCATCGCGACGGTTTGCATTGACCGTTGACTGACGCCATCATGACGGTTCATTTTTGGGCCATCGCGATCGTTCATTCCAGACCATCGCGATCATTCATTCCTGACCATCGTGACAGTTCGCAATTTCGGACCATCACGATTGTGCCACGCGATTGCGACGGTTCACCACCTGGACCATCGCGACGATCCCAGGCCATCGCGATTATCTCAGACCATCGCGATTGTCCACCCCAAACGCAAATTTTAGGGTTTGATTTTTTGACTAATTTTGGGGTAATTTTTGGCAACTTTTTGGGTGATTAGACTCATAGGAGACCCCTTAGCTCATATTTGGAGAAAAACTTGTGTGTCAGTTTTTACCCCCCAGGGCCTGAACTCTCATATCTTTTTCATCTGAAGTCTGTTTTTTGACCTAGTGTGGGACTGGAAAAGCCAGGGGGCAACATTGAAATTTTGGGTAAAAGGGAAGGAACTTTAAAGGTGTATATACTCAAGTGCTTGATCATCCATTATGAATTGATATAAACATTGACTTTTTACAGGTCTAGCAAGGGCAATCAAGGGTAAACAAAGCAAGGCAGTAAAGGACGCAGGGCTTGAGAAGCGCAGCTTCTTGGGCAACAGGGCAACCAACAAAGCTGACTCGAGGTTGGAAGATTACTCAACCCCCTCAGTCAATTATTAACTTAGGCTAAATGTTAGCATTGTGGATTAACGACGATAGGAACGAGCAGGTTCAAGATATTTAATTCCCCAAGTCCAAGACTAAAGTAAAGGTGTGTGATACGAAAACATAAAGAAAAAGAACTTAATTATGACGGAACGAGAACTCAAAAGTACCACGGAAAGTCGAATCCCTGATGCATACATTGAGACAAGAATTTAAAGGAATTTAAAAAGAATCAAGAAAGTAAGAACAAAGAACCATTGACGATCTGAGCATGTACTGAGTGTGCAAGGAAGAAAATTCATGAACCTTAGATCGGGCAAACATATAGGTAAGTCAGACCGACGAAGCCTTAGATCATCATAAGCAAGTGTAGGAACTACTGCACGATCGTGGGCACAACAATTGAATAGTAATTACCCCTACGAGAGCTCAGATACGAGTGATTCAGAAATGGCTTTCAGCACGGAAAGGCCAGAAGGAGGGTCAAACGTAGATATTTGGAAAGACCTGAAGGACCCTATAGAACTCAATTAGAATTTCTCCGAACCAACCGCTTAGGTGCTCGCATCTATGAGGATGGTTTGCAAAGACAAGTGGTGCAAATGCACAACCCTGATCAACCCATTGGATTGGAACGTCCAGTGGTGAAATTCGAAAGAGACGCATACATATACAAAGAAGGAACGATGTACATCATAAGTACTCAGCCAAACAATACGAATGAGTTTGGCGTAATTCAGCTAGAGACGGAAGCTAAATCCCAAGGAAAAGAACCAGTAGGAGAACAACCTAGAACACCTAGAGGGAAATCTGTACTGACACGAGTACTAGTTCCAAATTGGACCCCTCAGGACAACAGAAGCATAGAGCTGTTTGTGAATAAAGAAACTGACAAAGCATTTTGGAGGTACAGAACGGAACAACCTAGCGAGGTAGGCTCCATCATAATCTACGAGTTCAAGGACCCGGATACACCTGGAAAGGTGGTATACCTGGATGAAACTATAGAAAGAGTATTTGTGGTACCTGACAACGCAAGAAATACCTACACATGGAGAGGTGAGTTGGTATTCCCTCCATCTCGAACAAACATAAACGGGAGCCAACAAGGGGCAGGAACATCCTCAGCCCACATTAATCAAAGGGAGAAGAACAAAGAGAGACCAGAAGTAAGTTTCAATCATCCCATAGGGAGAGATAGAACCACCATAGACACCGATAGAGTGGAAAGACAAAGAGAACCTAGAATACGAGGTGGTAGAGATGATTTTCCTCTACCTAGACCACGTGAACACGCAAGAATACTAAGACCCACTCAATTAGTAAAATCCATGAAAAATTATTTTGATGGGAGTGGAGATCCCTATGACTATGTAGCGGAATTTAAGCAAGTGCTACAGGGAGAACAAGTCGAAGACATGTTCACGCAATATAATGCATTTGGACTAACGTTAAAGAATACCGCTTTAACTTGGTTCCAACCATTGCAACAAAGGCAATTTAGAGACATCCATCACTTTTTAGAGTCGTTCATCACGGAATTCTCTAAAAGTGGAATCAGGCATGATACATCTTCATTGATTCATAGTTTCAAACAGACCCCTCAAGAAACAATTAGATTGGCAGGACGTAGGTTTAGACAATATATTGAAAGATGTCCAATGCAAGAGCTACCCTCACAAGCCAAACAAGTGTCATTATTTTTAGATGGCCTGTTGAGCTCTAAACTACTCTCCTATGTATACTTGAAGGAACCCAGAACGCTAGAGCAATGTGTAAGAAATTGCATAGACATTGAAGATAACTTAGGAGATGAGTTGGAACTCTCAAAGGTCTATAAAGACTCAGATTGTTCATCTCTAGCATCTACAAAATTGTCCAGTTCAATAGAAGACCTAGCAGAAAAAGTGGCCCAGAAACTAGGAGTTTCTAGTAAACAGATGCCTAGGGTAACAACTAACAAGCGTTGTTACACCTGTGGTGGTGATCATATGGCAAATGTGTGTCAGAATGCAACACAAACACAAGCCAACCCTACTGGCCAATACTGTAGAATCGAGAGAAGATACACGAATCATACGGCTCAAGACTACCCATACAACAAACAAGCAGTAAGACAGAACTACCCGCAAGCATACCAACAACCAGGTAGGTATCAAGGCCAGTATAATACTCAGCCTCATTACTATAGGCCTCCTCAGAACTACCCTTATCAGACTCAAGAGAGACCTCAACCTATTTTAGCTCAGCAGCCACCCCCACCAGCTAATGTTATCTCAGTTAAATATGCTGCTGCAGAAGAGAACCTAAGTAGGGCTTTAGTGCCTTCTTCACCTTTAATCACAAAAAGTGACCCAAACTCAAACAGTTTTGACTCTACACATGTAGATAGTCCACCCGTGTATTACATAGAGTCACGAGAACATGTGGAAACATATCATTATGATAGTCCACCATTGGAACCTAGTTGGGAGCCCGACTATGCTAATGTGATGTATACAAACTCGAATCTGCGGCCCCAATTGAGACAACAAAGACCACAGGGCCCTAGAGGACCATGCTTTAGGTGCCAAGGATATCACTTCATTGGATTGGAACGTCCAGTGGTGAAATTCGAAAGAGATGCATACATAGACAAAGAAGGAACGATGTACATCATAAGTACTCAGCCAAACAATACGAATGAGTTTGGCGTAATTCAGCTAGAGACGGAAGCTAAATCCCAGGGAAAAGAACCAGTAGGAGAAGAACCTAGAACACCTAGATGGAAATCTGTACTGACACGAGTACTAGTTCCAAATTGGACCCCTCAGGACAACAGAAGCATAGAGCTGTTTGTGAATAAAGAAACTGACAAAGCATTTTGGAGGTACAAAACGGAACAACCTAGCGAGGTAGGCTCCATCATAATCTACGAGTTCAAGGACCCGGATACACCTGGAAAGGTGGTATACCTGGATGAAACTTCAGAAAGAGTTTTTGTGATACCTGACAACGCAAGAAATACCTACACATGGAGAGGTGAGTTGGTATTCCCTCCATCTCGAACAAACGTAAACACCAGCCAACAAGGGGCAGGAACATCCTCAGCCCACGTTAATCAAACGGAGAAGAAAAAAGAGAGACCGGAAGTAAGTTTCAATCATCCCATAGGGAGAGATAGAACCACCATAGACACCGATAGAGTGGAAAGACAAAGAGAACCTAGAAAACCAGGTGGTAGAGATGATTTTCCTCTACCTAGACCACGTGAACACGCAAGAATACTAAGACCCACTCAATTAGTAAAATCCATGAAAAATTATTTTGATGGGACTGGAGATCCCTATGACTATGTAGCGGAATCTAAGCAAGTGCTACGGGCAGAACAAGTCGAAGACATGTTCATGCAATATAATGCATTTGGACTAACGTTAAAGAATACCGCTTTAACTTGGTTCCAACCATTGCAACAAAGGCAATTTAGAGACATCCATCACTTTTTAGAGTCGTTCATCACGGAATTCTCTAAAAGTGGAATCAGGCATGATACGTCTTCATTGATTCATAGTTTCAAACAGAACCCTCAGGAAACAATTAGATTGGCAGGACGTAGGTTAAGACAATATGTTGAAAGATGTCCAATGCAAGAGCTACCCTCACAAGCCAAACAAGTGTCATTATTTTTAGATGGCGTGTTGAGCTCTAAAGTACGCTCCTATGTATACTTGAAGGAACCTAGAACGCTAGAGCAATGTGTAAGAAATTGCATAGACATTGAAGATAACTTAGGAGATGAGTTGGAACTCTGAAAGGTCTATAAAGACTCAGATTGTTCATCTCTAGCATCTACAAAATTGTCCAGTTCAATAGAAGACCTAGCAAAAAAAGTGGCCCAAAAACTAGGAGTTTCTAGTAAATAGATGCCTAGGGTAACAACTAACAAGTGTTGTTACACCTGTGGTGGTGATCATATGGCAAATGTGTGTCCCAATGCAACACAAACACAATCCAACCCTACTGGCCAATACTGTACAATCGAGAGAAGATACACGAATCATACGGCTCAAGACTGACCATACAACAAACAAGCAGTAAGACAGAACTACCCGCAAGCATACCAACAACCAGGTAGGTATCAAGGCGAGTATAATACTCAGCCTAATTACTATAGGCCTCCTCAGAACTACCGTTATCAGACTCAACAAAGACCTCAACCTGTTTTAGCTCAGCAGCCACCCCCACCAGCTAATGTTATCTCAGTTAAATATGCTCCTACAAAAGAGAACCTAAGTAGGGCTTTAGTGCCTTCTTCACCTTTAATCACAGAAAGTGACCCAAACTCAAACAATTTTGACTCTACACATGTAGATAGTCCACGTGCGTATTACACAGAGTCACCAGAACATGTGGAAACATATCATTACGATAGTCCACCATTGGAACCTAGTTGGGAGCCCGACTATGCTAATGTGATGTATACAAACTCGAATCCGCGGCCCCAATTGAGACAACAAAGACCACATGGCCCTAGAGGACCATGCTTTAGGTGCCAAGGATATCACTTCATTGGATTGGAATGTCCAGTGGTGAAATTCGAAAGAGATGCATACATAGACAAAGAAGGAACGATGTACATCATAAGTACTCAGCCAAACAATAGGAATGAGTTTGGCGTAATTCAGCTAGAGACGGAAGCTAAATCCCAAGGAAAAGAACCAGTAGGAGAAGAACCTAGAACACCTAGAGGGAAATCTGTACTGACACGAGTACTAGTTCCAAATTGGACCCCTCACGACAACAGAAGCATAGAGCTGTTTGTGAATAAAGAAACTGACAAAGCATTTTGGAGGTACAGAATGGAACAACCTAGCGAGGTAGGCTCCATCATAATCTACGAGTTCAAGGACCCGGATACACCTGGAAAGGTGGTATACCTGGATGAAACTTCAGAAAGAGTATTTGTGGTACCTGACGCAAGAAATACCTACACATGGAGAGGTGAGTTGGTATTCCCTCCATCTCGAACAAACGTAAACGGGAGCCAACAAGGGGCAGGAACATCCTCAGCCCACGTTAATCAAACGCAGAAGAACAAAGAGAGCCCGAAAGTAAGTTTCAAGCATCCCATAGGGAGAGATAGAACCACCATAGACACCGATAGAGTGGAAAGACAAAGAGAACCTAGAATACGAGGTGGTAGAGATGATTTTCCTCTACCTAGACCACGTGAACATGCAAGAATACTAAGACCCAGTCAATTAGTAAAATCCATGAAAAATTATTTTGATGGGACTGGAGATCCCTATGACTATGTAGCGGAATTTAAGCAAGTGCTATGGGCAGAACAAGTCGAAGAAATGTTCATGCAATATAATGCATTTGGACTAACGTTAAAGAATACCGCTTTAACTTGGTCCCAACCATTGCAACAAAGGCAATTTAGAGACATCCACACTTTTTAGAGTCGTTCATCATAGAATTCTCTAAAAGTGGAATCAGGCATGATACGTCTTCATTGATTCATAGTTTCAAACAGAACCCTCAGGAAACAATTAGATTGGCAGGACGTAGGTTTAGACAATATGTTGAAAGACGACCAATGCAAGAGTTACCCTCACAAGCCAAACAAGTGTCATTATTTTTAGATGGCCTGTTGAGCTCTAAACTACGCTCCTATGTATACTTGAAGGAACCCAGAACGCTAGAGCAATGTGTAAGAAATTGCATAGACATTGAAGATAACTTAGGAGATGAGTTGGAACTCTCAAAGGTCTATAAAGACTCAGATTGTTCATCTTTAGCATCTACAAAATTGTCCAGTTCAATAGAAGACCTAGCAGAAAAAGTGGCCCAGAAACTAGGAGTTTCTAGTAAACAGATGCCTAGGGTAACAACTAACAAGCGTTGTTACACCGGTGGTGGTGATCATATGGCAAATGTGTGTCCGAATGCAACACAAACACAAGCCAACCCTACTGGCCAATACTGTAGAATCGAGAGAAGATACACGAATCATACGGCTCAAGACTGCCCATACAACAAACAAGCAGTAAGACAGAACTACCCGCAAGCATACCAACAACCAGGTAGGTATCAAGGCCAGTATAATACTCAGCCTCATTACTATAGGCCTCCTCAGAACTACCGTTATCAGACTCAATAGAGACTTCAACCTGTTTTAGCTCAGCAGCCACCCCCACCAGCTAATGTTATCTCAGTTAAATATGCTGCTGCAGAAGAGAACCTAAGTAGGTCTTTAGTGCCTTCTTCACCTTTAATCACAGAAAGTGACCCAAACTCAAACAGTTTTATCTCTACACATGTAGATAGTCCACCCGCCTATTACACAGAGTCACTAGAACATGTGGAAACATATCAATACGATAGTCCACCATTGGAACCTAGTTGGGAGCCCGACTATGCTAATGTGATGTATACAAACTCGAATCCGCGGCCCCAATTGAGACAACAAAGACCACAGGGCCCTAGAGGACCATGCTTTAGGTGCCAAGGATATCACTTCATTGGATTGGAACGTCCAGTGGTGAAATTCGAAAGAGATGCATACATAGACAAAGAAGGAACGATGTACATCATAAGTACTCAGCCAAACAATACGAATGAGTTTGGCGTAATTCAGCTAGAGACGGAAGCTAAATCCCAAGGAAAAGAACCAGTAGGAGAAGAACCTAGAACACCTAGATGGAAATCTGTACTGACACGAGTACTAGTTCCAAATTGGACCCCTCAAGACAACAGAAGCATATAGATGTTTGTGAATAAAGAAACTCACAAAGCATTTTGGAGGTACAGAACGGAACAACCTAGCGAGGTAGGCTCCATCATAATCTACGAGTTCAAGGACTCGGATACACCTGGAAAGGTGGTATACCTGGATGAAACGTCAGAAAGAGTATTTGTGGTACCTGACAACGCAAGAAATACCTACACATGGAGAGGTGAGTTGGTATTCCCTCCATCTCGAACAAACGTAAACGGGAGCCAACAAGGGGCAGGAACATCCTCAGCCCACGTTAATCAAAGGGAGAAGAACAAAGAGAGACCGGAAGTAAGTTTCAATCATCCCATAGGGAGAGATAGAACCACCATAGACACCGATAGAGTGGAAAGACAAAGAGAACCTAGAATACCAGGTGGTAGAGATGATTTTCCTCTACCTAGACCACCTGAACACGCAAGAATACTAAGACCCACTCAATTAGTAAAATCCATGAGAAATTATTTTGATGGGACTGGAGATCCCTATGACTATGTAGCGGAATTTAAGCAAGTGCTACGGGCATAACAAGTCGAAGACATGTTCATGCAATATAATGCATTTGGACTAACGTTAAAGAATATTTCTTTAACTTGGTTCCAACCATTGCAACAAAGGCAATTTAGAGACATCCATCACTTTTTAGAGTCGTTCATCACGGAATTCTCTAAAAGTGGAATCAGGCATGATACGTCTTCATCGATTCATAGTTTCAAACAGACCCATCAGGAAACAATTAGATTGGCAGGACCTAGGTTTAGACAATATGTTGAAAGATGTCCAATGCAAGAGCTACCCTCAAAAGCCAAACAAGTGTCATTATTTTTAGATGGCCTATTGAGCTCTAAACTACGCTCCTATGTATACTTGAAGGAACCCAGAACGCTAGAGCAATGTGTAGGAAATTACATAGACATTGAAGATAACTTAGGAGATGAGTTGGAACTCTCAAAGGTCTATAACGACTCAGATTTTTCATCTCTAGCATCTACAAAATTGTCCAGTTCAATAGAAGACCTAGCAGAAAAAGTGGCCTAGAAACTAGGAGTTTCTAGTAAACAGATGCCTAGGGTAACAACTAACAAGCGTTGTTACACCTGTGGTGGTGATCATATGGCAAATGTGTGTCCCAATGCAACACAAACACAAGCCAACCCTACTGGCCAATACTGTACAATCGTGAGAAGATACACGAATCATACGGCCCAAGACTGCCCATACAACAAACAAGCAGTAAGACAGTTTTACCGGCAAGCATACCAACAACTAGGTAGGTATCAAGGCCAGTATAATACTCAACCTCATTACTATAGGCCTCCTTAGAACTACCGTTATCAGACTCAACAGAGACCTCAACCTGTTTTAGCTCAGCAGCCACCCCTACCAGCTAATGTTATCTCAGTTAAATATGCTCCTACAAAAGAGAACCTAAGTAGGGCTTTAGTGCCTTCTTCACCTTTAATCACAGAAAGTGACCCAAACTCAAACAGTTTTGACTCTACACATGTAGATAGTCCACCCGCGTATTACACAGAGCCACCAAAACATGTGGAAACATATCATTACGATAGTCCACCATTGGAACCTAGTTGGGAGCCCGACTATGCTAATGTGATGTATACAAACTCGAATCGACGGCCCCAATTGAGACAACAAAGACCACAGGGCCCTAGAGGACCATGCTTTAGGTGCCAAGGATATCACTTCATTGGATTGGAACGTCCAGTGGTGCAATTCGAAAGAGATGCATACATAGACAAAGAAGGAACGATGTACATCATAAGTACTCAGCCAAACAATACGAATGAGTTTGGCGTAATTCAGCTAGAGACGGAAGCTAAATCCCAAGGAAAAGAACCAATAGGAGAAGAACCTAGAGCACCTAGAGGGAAATCTGTACTGACACGAGTACTAGTTCCAAATTGGACCCCTGAGGACAATAGGAGCATAGAGCTGTTTGTGAATAAAGAAACTGACAAAGCATTTTGGAGGTACAGAACGGAACAACCTAGCGAGGTAGGATCCATCATAATCTACGAGTTCAAGGACCTGGATACACATGGAAAGGTGGTATACCTGGATGAAACTTCAGAAAGAGTATTGTGGTACCTGACAACGCAAGAAATACCTACACATGGAGAGGTGAGTTGGTATTCCCTCCATCTCGAACAAACATAAATGGGAGCCAACAAGGGGCAAGAACATCCTCAGCCCACATTAATCAAAGGGAGAAGAACAAAGAGAGTCAGGAAGTAAGTTTCAATCATCCCATAGGGAGAGATAGAACCACCATAGACACCAATAGAGTGGAAAGACAAAGAGAACCTAGAATACGAGGTGGTAGAGATGATTTTCCTCTACCTAGACAACGTGAACATCAAAGAATACTAAGACCCACTCAATTAGTAAAATCCATGAAAAATTATTTTGATGGGACTGGAGATCCCTATGACTATGTAGCGGAATTTTAGCAAGTGCTACAGGCAGAACAAGTCGAAGACAGGTTCACGCAATATAATGCATTTGGACTAACGTTAAAGAATACCGCTATAACTTGGTTCCAACCATTGCAACAAAGGCAATTTAGAGACATCCATCACTTTTTAGAGTTGTTCATCACGAAATTCTCTAAAAGTGGAATCAGGCATGATACGTCTTCATTGATTCATAGTTTCAAACAGACCCCTCAGGAAACAATTAGATTGGCAGGACGTAGTTTTAGACAATATGTTGAAAGATGTCCAATGCAAGAGCTACCCTCACAAGCCAAACAAGTGTCATTATTTTTAGATGGCCTGTTGAGCTCTAAACTATGCTCCTATGTATACTTGAAGGAACCCAGAACGCTAGAGCAATGTGTAGGAAATTGCATAGACATTGAAGATAACTTAGGAGATGAGTTGGAACTCTCAAAGGTCTATAAAGACTCAGATTGTTCATCTCTAGCATCTACAAAATTTTCCAGTTCAATAGAAGACCTAGCAGAAAAAGTGGCCCAGAAACTAGGAGTTTCTAGTAAACAGATGCCTAGGGTAACAACTAACAAGCGTTGTTACACCTGTGGTGGTGATCATATGGCAAATTTGTGTCCCAATGCAACACAAACACAAGCCAACCCTACTGGCCAATACTATAGAATCGAGAGAAGTTACACGAATCATACGGCTCAAGACTACCCATACAACAAACAAGCAGTAAGACAAAACTACCCGCAAGCATACCAACAACCAGGTAGGTATCAAGGCCAGTATAATACTCAACCTCATTACTATAGGCCTCCTCAGAACTACCCTTATCAGACTCAACAGAGACCTTATCCTGTTTTAGCTCAGCAGCCACCCCCACCAGCTAATGTTATCTCAGTTAGATATGCTGCTGCAGAAGAGAACCTAAGTAGGGCTTTAGTGCCTTCTTCAGCTTTAATCACAGAAAGTGACCCAAACTCAAACACTTTTGACTCTCGACATGTAGATAGTCCACCCGTGTATTACACAGAGTCACCAGAACATGTGGAAACATATCATTACGATAGTCCACCATTGGAACCTAGTTTGGAGCCCGAATATGCTAATGTGATGTATATAAACTCGAATCCGCGGCCCCAATTGAGACAACAAAGACCATAGGGCCTGTTGGCAGCAGTGAGGGAACCGAAGGAGCCACAAGACAAAGAGGGTTGGAACGAAGAGATAGCACAAGTAGACACAGTAGCCAAAGAAGATCTGGCAAGTAGGCCATCTAAATTTTTCAGACATCAAGGAGTGGAGCACACAAGAAGAAAGAGCGAGTAGGGAGCTCAAAGATGTGTACGACAAATCAACAGAGAAAATCCCTACACAAATAGTGATTTTAATCACTAAAAACTATTGTAAATACCATTTCGTATTTTCGTAGCTCCATTTTGTGCAAGCCAAGGAGTCCTTGAGCTTGAGGAGCCTTAGAAGTGCCTACATATCAATTTTCATATTTTTTAGATCTCGTTTGAGCCCTCAAAAGAGCCCTGGAACCTAATTTTTTTCTAGGCCAGACACTAGGTCTGGACAGGGCCAAAGCTAGTCAAAAACTATAAGAGGAGCTAGAGAGCTCATTTCTGAGGTTAGATTGTAATTGAAATGAACTTGTAAGAGCTTTTTGAAAGTAATCTAAGAACTCCATTGCTTCTCACTCTTTGTCTTGCCGTGTGTGCGCGTGTGTGTGTATGTGTGTGCATGTTTGTGTGCTTCTCACTCACGCACTTGTGCCTCCACTTGCTCGAGGTCTTCATACCATCCTCTCGTCTTCCCGGATTGACATTAAAGGAGGTGCTATTCATCACTGAGCTACACCAAATTTTGGCGCCGTTGCCGGGATCGAGCTTTGAGGACGAGCGTGTGATGGTAAGACGTAGAGTTGAAGCGTTGGAGTTATAGGTATTTTCTTCACTTTTATCTATTTCCTTTTGTTTTCTTCATCACCATCATCATCATCACCATCTCCCACCTCCATCTCCATCATCGCAAAAATTTTAGTTTTTTGACTATATTTCCTTCCTCCTTCCATTTCCCTCATTCCACTTGTGAGAGAGAGCGAGAGAGCGATATTGTGTGTACAGTTTTTGCATGTTTCTTGAGCTGTTTTGCAGGTACATGCTGCATCATCTTCTCCAGCACTCCGTGCAGGTACGGAAATCTTGGCAACTGTCTTGGTGTCACCGACCTCTGTCAATCGCGACCGACAGAAAAAATGTTCCATTTGCCAAACAAAGTACAAAACCATGATCTACAGGCCTAGAGCTTCCCAAAACTGTGTTTAGATTTTTGAAATTCATCAAATTTCTGTCAATCGCGATCGCTCTGTCTAATTTTTTGCGGAACTTTTAAGGGTTTAGCATTACATTGTGAGGCCGCAACGCAAGTAATTCAAGAATTCCTGTCTGCCTGAGTAAACTGTTTTGAACCCTGTTTTAGCACCTAAACCCTGATCGGACATAACTTCCTCATACAGAATCCAATTGCTGTGATTCTTGTTTTGTTGGAAAGCTCGTGGGAAGTACAACCAAAACTTCCACTGGTTATGTGAAAATTAAGATCAAGATTATTAGATAGGGTTTTTTGAAGTTAACCATACCCGAGGTAGGGAAACTGAGGGATCCTTGGGATTGTTTTTTATAAAGGCAAGAGATAATTTGGTCGGTGAGTTACATGCATGAAAGTGTTCTAGTATGTCATTTGAATTTAACTCTGGAACTAATCTTGGGACGGATGCAGGTCTATTGAGAAGCAATTGAGAGCGTCCAAGCAAGGACTTTGTGCAAGCTTGAGAATCAACTTCTTGAGCACTAAAGAACAAGGATCAGCAAGAAAGGTTGGAATATTCTCAACTCCCCTTCGTCAATTCCTAGCTTAGGCTAAGAACGACTAGAGGTAGGAGTAAGTCAGGGCGACGATAGGCAATTATCAAGTTGAAGAATACCTAAACTTTCAAGTTCAAGCTAAGAACATAATCTTTGTACTGTCGAGAACTTTAAAGGAAAAGAACTTAATGTGGAACGATCAACTTTAAGTGCGGAACTACACTCAAATATACCTTACGACGTGATATCAGACAAGAATGTTAACACGGTAATCAACTAAAAAGAATCAAGTAACTGATACAAAAGGACTCCGCAACGAGGTTGTACTGGGCAAATTTGGGTTATTCAATTAGGCTTATGAACCTTAGATCAGTGCGATATCTAGGGAGAGAGAGACAAAGTCTTAGGTCTTCTGAGGCTAGTGTTAACCACACTGCTAGGTCTTGGGCCCAGCAGTTGAGCCACCACTCATACTACCCAAGCTCTGAGACTAGTGAATCAGAGATGTCTCAAGGCATGGACAGACCTACGGAAGTTCAGGAGTGCCATACTTGCACAGGGTAGAAGGCCCTTACAAAACGCAGTTGGAATACCTTAAGACCAACCGATTGGGTGCTAGCATCTATGAGGATGGCCTAGGAAGATCTGTGGTACAGATTAAGAATCTTGATCAATCCATTGGACTAGAGCGCCCAGCTGTCAAGTTTGAAAACGGAGCGTACTTAGACAAGGAAGGGACAATATATGTAGTCACCAGTCATCCAGATAGGACTGACGAATTTGGGAATGAGATCCCAGGAACGAACTTAGGTGACCTGGAGCAAGGAAACATGGGTGAAGAACCAAGGACCCCCTGAGGCAAATCTGTTCTCACTAGGATTATCACACCAGAGTGGATTCCCCAAGATAATAAGAGCATAGATCTGCTTCTGAACCGAGAAACTGACGAAGCCTTTTGGAGGTATAAATCTGATCGGCCAATCGATATAGGAACAATCATGATCTATGAGTTTAAGGATCCTGATAGCCCAGGCAGAGTGACCTACTTAGATCACGCTTCAGAGAGGATCTTTGTGGTGACAGAAAATGATAGGCATGCTTACACTTGGAAAGGTGAAAATATTTTCCCCCAACCAAGATCAAATGTGTCCTATGGTCACCCTGGAGCGGGAACATCCCAAGCTCATGGAACTCAAAGAGACAGAAGTAGAGATAGGCCAGAAGTAAGCTTTGCTAACCCAGGGGGCAGAGAAAGAACGAGGATGGAAACAAATAGAGTAGAGCCTGAGGTACATAAAGCCCCAAGAAATCAAAGGAATATGGAAGACTTCCCTCTACCACGACCTAGAGAACACACCAGGATTTTGAGACCAACTCAGTTAGTCAAGTCCATGAAAAATTACTTTGATGGCACAGGAGACCCATACGATCATGTGGCAGAGTTTAGGCAAGTCTTGAGAGCAGAACAAGTGGAGGACCTATTCACACAATATAATGCCTTTGGTCTAACCCTTAGGAACATAGCCCTTACGTGGTTCCAACCATTGAATGAGAGACAGTTCATGTGCATAGACCAACTCCTAGAGGCTTTCATTATTGAATTCTCTAAGAGTGGCATAAGACATAATACCTCCTCATTGATTCACAGCTTCAAGCAAACCCCTCAAGAGACCGTGAGACTTGCAGGAAGAAGATTTAGGCAATATCTTGAAAGATGCCCTGTTTCGGAGCTCCCCACACCAGCTAAGCAAGTGGCTTTATTCTTGGATGGATTGCTGAGTACAAAGTTAAGATCCTATGTGTACTTGAAGGACCCTAGGACCATAGAAGAGTGTGTACGCATGTGCATTGACATCGAGGATAACCTAGGGGAGGAGTTAGAGCTTTCCAAAATATACAAAGATTCTGATAGTGCCTCTAGCCTCTCTTCCACGCAATCCACATCGATTGAGGAACTTGCAGAGAAAGTAGTTCAGAAATTAGGTGTCACTAGCAAACAGATCCCAAGGTTTGCCCCTGTGAAAAGATGCTATACTTGTGGTGGCGACCACATGGCGAATGTATGTCCCATTATGGCTCAACCCCAAGTAAATCCTAGTAGCCAATACTACACCATAGAACGGAGATACACTAATCACACAGCACAAGACTGTCCTTACAATAAGCAAGCAGTTAGGCAAACCTACCCTCAGCCATACCCTCAGCAGGGAAGATACCATAATCAGTATCCACCACAACAGTATACTAGGCCTCAACAAAATTACCAACCGCAATATCAGGCCCAACTGAGACCCCAGCCAGTGCTAGCACAACAACCATCTGCTCCTACTAATGTAATCCCTGTAAAGTATGTAGCTGCAGAAGAAAACCTGAATAGGGCCATAGTGCCAGTAACCCCATTGCTATCAGAAAGTGACCCCAGTGACCATAGTTTCGATTCTACACATGTTGATAGCCCCCAGGCCTACTACATGCAGTCTCCTGAACATGGTGAGTCTTACTATAGTGAAGAGCCAAATGAACCTAGTTGGGAGTCAGATTACACAAATGTCATGTATGCAAACCCCAACCCTAGGCCTCAACCTAGGCAAGTAAGACCCCCATTCCCTAAAGGACCATGCTGCAGATGTCAGGGAGATCATCTCATTCGTGACTGTCCCTTGCCTCCACCTCCACAACCCCAATCAGTGACGATCCAGGGCTATTGCCAGGAATGTGGAAAGGAGCATCTCTTACGAGATTGTCCAAAGAATCCCAGCAATATGCCAAAAATAACTCCCATTAATGTTATTGGGTTAGTTGTAGACTCCACAGGAAGTGTGATGTCCACTACACCAGTGCAAATGATCACTAGAGCTCAAGCATTGTAGCAAAACCAAGGGGTAGGCCAGGAAAAGAGCCCAGATGTTAGTGAAACAGAGAGCATGACAAAGAAGAGGACTAGAGCTTGGAGAGATAGTCGTGAAAGAATGAAAAGGCAATGGGCGAAAAAGATGAGTGAACTCGAGGAAAACCTCAGAGAAACAAAGGCCAGGATAACTGAACTCACATCTCAAACTCCCTCTCACACTACCCCACCACCACCATTCCCATCTCCATCCGACCCGCCACCTTCCAACCCGCCTCAACTAATACCACCACCCCCCAGAGTAGGATCAGTCCTAGCAGATCCAACTCCCGAGGACCTAAACATGATGCTTAAAGCATATCAGGCCAGAATCCAAGAAGGGCCAAATGTAAGTGATCATGAAAAGTGTTACCCTAGAGCAGAACTAGAACTAGAACGAACCAAAATTTGTGCTAAGATGGTGGAATTGGCTCAGACCATGTTTGAGGCCAGTCGCCTATTTAACATCTCTAGTTCAGCAAAGACACAATTGCACTTTGATGGATTGTTAGAAAGAATAGAGAAGCTAATTGCACAATCAGAAAAGGAACCCGCCTCTCAACATAAGGACAAGGCAAGTGAAAGAGCAGGACTTCCTGCCCAGGAAGCATATGCGCCTGAAGCCTATGTGCCTAACTCTACAGAGCCAGACACATCATCTTCTATGAATCGATTCACACCAGAATTCCTACGAGAGATTCAAGAAGACAAATGGGCTAAAGAAAGTGAAGTACCTCCTCCCATTGAATTGGTGGATGATGCACATGACCAATTCCCACAAGACATCCCATCCATTTATGAGGAGCAGGAGAGCACCCACTCTCAAGAAAGACTAGACTTTGAGTCTAACTCTCTACAAGAATTACCCCACTTCACAGGCCCATGGGAAGCTAAGTCTACTTGTATGAGAGCACCCACGGTCATGGTACGAAATGAGGACTCGGTCTTACCTAGGAACACAGAGGTAGTGAAAAACACTAAAGTGCAGTGCAATCTCAAGTTAGAAGAGCTACTCAAGGTTAGACCTGAATTATGGAAACATGTCGCCAAACAAGTGCCAGCAATAGTGAAACCTCATTCCTAGGTAGGATCACATAGGACAGTGCCAGAGATACCCTTGGATAAGATAGGAGACATGTGTGAAGGTGAAGAAGGGAACACCTATCTTCCCATTACCTACCAGGGGTACACCACCAAGGCAATTTTGGACTCAGGTGCAGGAGTTGCGATTGCCACCACTTCCCTATGGAAGCGTTGGGGCAAGCCAGCACTCAGGCCAACGAGAATGAAATTGCAGATGGCCGATGGTCATATTGAGAGGCCCTTAGGATTGCTAGAAGGAATAACTCTCACCACTTGTGGTGTGGAGTTTGAGCATACATTTGCTATATGTGATTTTAGCAAGAACCATGCCTATGAAATGATCTTGGGACGACCTTTTATGCGACAGTTGCAAGTGGTACAGGATTGGGGAACCAATTCTTTGTACCTGCAACACTTAGGTGTTACGACCAAAGTGAATCTCAAAGATTACTCTCATAGAGATGTCCCCCCTATCCAATGGAATCCCATCCATAGAGCCAAAGATGATAGGGAATCTGTGCATTCCATAGGATAAGGATCCTCATGGATGCATGAAGACACCCACTTATGGATGTGCAAAGTAGCAGTAGAAGAAGAGAAGAGAGAAGAAGCCAGAGAGATAGGTGCAAAAGAAACACATAGATCAATTCAAGACCCAGCCTATGCGCCTGTAGTTTTTCCTGACGAAGAATTTGAACCCCACGGCTGGGCAGAAATCCTAGCAACAATGGATGTAGCCATCAATGAAGAACAATGGACACCTCACTGTGATGAAGATGGCTATGACATTTCAGTCTTCTCCATAGAGCCAATCATGGGAGAGGCGGTGTTAGAAGAATGCGAACCTAACCTTGATGCGTTTGAGGATGCAAATGACTCCGATCTAGAGTCAATCATTATGGACCCACCTTTTGCATCAGATGAAGAATACTTCTATGGAGTAGAATTTCAACCCCAGAGGTATGGAGAGGTTACAAATGATGTAAGGATAGCCACACATGTGACCCCGAAGGAAGAAGGGAAGAAAAGAAAGAAGAGAGAAGTCACACCAGAAGAGGAAGAATCTTTGTTTGAGGTCCCAGAAAATTTTAAGAAGTATGAGATAGATGACAGGAGAGTCATGATCAGAATGCCTAAACGAGAGGCACAATCAGGAGAGGCCTATGATAACAAAGAAACCACAAAGAAAATTGTGGTAGCCATGGAAGAAGGAGAAGAGAGATGCACTTACATAGGACATGACCTGACGGAAGAAGAAGAGCAAGAATTGGTAGCCTTGCTAAGAGAATACAGAGATGTGTTCGCTTGGAGTTACAAGGACTTGAAAGGTGTGGACCCTGACATATGCTCACACACCATCCCCATGACCTCAGATGCCAAACCCTCTAAGCAAAAGCCATATACATACAATGATAATTACGCTGCCAAGATCAAAGAGGAGATAGATAGACTGGTTGAAGCTGGATTTATCTATGAAATTGAGCACACTGAATGGGTATCCCCCATTATAGTGGTGCCCAAAAAGAATGGTAAATTCCGTGTATGCATTAACTTAAAGAAGGTCAATGCAGCCACAATCCGAGATAACTATCCGCTTCCCATCACAGAACATCTCTTAGAAAGAGTAGCAGGCAAGGAAGTGTACAGCTTCCTTGATGGATTTTCGGGCTACAATCAAGTAGCCATAGCTCCAGAGGATCAACATAAGACAGCTTTTGCCACAGAATGGGGCATATTCGCCTTTCGGGTAATGCCATTTGGGCTTACCAATGCACCAGCAACCTTCCAGAGGCTGATGTGCCATGTATTTAAGGAGTTCCTGAGGAAGAATTTAGAAGTCTATGTTGATGATCTTTGTGCTCATTCCAACATCAGACAAACCCATATTCCTGAACTGAGACAAATCTTTGACAAATGTAGAGAATATCAAGTCTGCCTAAACCCAGAAAAGTGCGTTTTCATGGTCAGGCAAGGTAAGATTTTAGGACACATAGTGTCAAAGAATGGCATATCCACTGATGAAGAAAAAGTGAGAGCCATAGCCGAGTTACCTAGGCCAAAGAATGTCAAGGAAGTACAAGCTTTCATGGGGCATTGTGGTTACTACCGCCGGTTCATTCACATGTATGCTGTCATTGCAAAGCCCATGTACGGACTTCTGGCTAACTTTGAGTGGACTGATGAATGTGAGAATTCCTTCCAGGAGCTTAAACGAAGATTATGTTCAGCACCAATCTTGACCACACCAGATTGGAACAAGCCATTCCATGTTCATGTGGATGCATCCAATTACGCTATTGGATGTGTACTCACACAACCTACTGGTGAAGGTAATATGGATCTCCCAATTGCCTATGCCAGTAGACAATTGAATGCAGCTGAACGAAATTACACCACTACTAAGAGAGAAGGCTTAGGCATGGTATATGCAGTTAAGAAATTTAGACATTATTTGCTTGCAAACAAGTTTAAATTTTTTACTGACCACCAAGCATTGTTATATCTCGTGAACAAGCCATGCAATACAGGAAGATTAGTAAGATGGTTTCTCTTACTAATGGAATATGATTTCGAGATTGTGGTAAGGAAAGGGAGGACTCATTTGAGAGCGGATCATCTCTCTAGGCTCACATCTGGAGAAGCCCCACAAGGAGTGTCAGATGACCTTCCTGATGCTTACTTGTTTAATTTGGAAGTTGTACCGCAGTGGGCTAAGCCATTGGTACCCGTATTGACATACGGGCCTAACCACCCAGTAATAAACACGCAGGATAGAGAGGTAGTAAAAGCTCAAAAGTATCACATCATGGCAGGTAGTATGTACAAGCACACAGATCAAGGAGTCTTGGCTTGTTGTGTAGAAGAGGACGAGTATGCGAAGTGGTTGCAATTAGCACATGTAGGTGCCTTAGAGCAACACCACTCAAAGCGACGAACCCTACAGACACTACGGAGACTCGGAGTGCATTGGCCGACTATGGAAGCTGATGTCCAAAAATTGTGCAAGGAATGTCCAATCTGCTGCACTAAACCACCTGTGGAACATGCCACTCTTTATCAAGTGTCCATAGTGCCGGATTGGAGTGAACCACTAGTATCCTTTCTGAGGACGAAAACATTCCCTCCAGACATGACTCTGGCTAGGAAAAGGAGTTTAGAACAAGAAGCCCAGGATTACTCACTCATTGGTGATAATCTATACAAACGTGGTAAAGACGGTTACCTGAGACTATGTGTCCATGAGAGTGAATATCTCAAGATCTTGGACACTGCTCACCAAGGTGTAGCAGGAGGACACTTTGGACCAGATCGGGTGATCAAGGCAATACTATTTGCGGGTTTCTGGTGGCCGACCCTTCACATGGATGCACATACCTATGTGAAACGATGTGATGTCTGTCAGAGAACTCAATATCCTATACGTAAAGATGAGATGCCACTGAAACCTATGATGGGTGGACGTGCATTCTCTAAGTGGGGAATAGACTTCGTAGGTCCTATTAATCCCCCAGCTAAGGGTTCCCATGCAGAATATATCATTGTTGCGACAGATTATCTAACAAAGTGGGTAGAGGTAAAAGCCACAACGAAGAACGATGCTCAAACAACAGCTAAGTTTTTATTTGAGAATGTGTTCACTAGATACGGGCTACCTATAGAGCTAATTAGTGATAGAGGCACTCACTTCTTGAATGAAGTTATTGAAAATCTGCTCCAAGAATTCTTGGTAGTACATAAGAAGTCTGCCCCCTATCACCCTCAAGCAAATGGCCAAGCTGAGAGCACCAACAAGATCTTATGCAATGTACTGACGAAATTAGTGAACAATAAACGCTCTGATTGGGACAAACAGCTACACCATGCTGTTTGGGCATACCGAGTCGCCTACAAAACGGTACTCCAAGCCACCCCCTTTCAGATGGTATTTGGCCAAAATGCAGTGCTACCATTGGACTTCTTAATACCTACACTGAAAGTAGCACAAGAGCATGAATGGACGGGTCATGAACTCTCCTCTAGACTTTTTGACCTTGAACGATTAGGAGAAACAAGACTGAGGGCGGCAGCAGGGATATATGCAGCTAAGAAACGACAGAAGGCATATTTTGATGCCCATATTAAGGATAAAGGCTTGAAAGCAGGAGACCTGGTACTAGTCTACACTTTGAAACAACATGCGAGGAAACTAGAGAAAAGAGGTTACGGACCCATGATAATTAATAGGATCTCAACGAGTGGAGCAGTACAGCTGGCCACCTTAGAAGGTGATGTTCTTCCAAGCTACATTAGTGGATGCAGGGTCAAGTTGTATTAGGAACCACTCACAGAGGAAATGCTAAGTCGACTCAACACTGCTAAGAAACGCAAAGAAGAAGAAAAGCGGATTCGAGAAGAAGCTCAAGCAGAAGCCTTAGAGCGCATACGGAGAATGAAATTAAGAAGACAAGGTAGAGAGCAACCTAGGCCAGATGCATATGCAGACCAAGGATATCATGTGGCTATGTGTGAAGTTTCAGGTATCAACTCTCATAGGATAATTGATCGACGTCCTTTTATAACCTTAGATATAGGACAAGGAAAAGGTGCAAAGACTGTAAGAGCTTTGATTGACTCAGGTGCATCCACTAGTGCTGTCAAGTTATCTTACTGTCAAGAATTGAAATTAACTGTCGATCCTATACAAGCATATCTCATAGGATTGGGAGGTGTGGAAACCCCTTGCATGGGAGAGGTGGATCTTCCTATCTCCATTCAAGCCGAAGTGATGACAGTCAAAGTACTAATGTGTCAAGATGAGGACCTCACTGAGCCTCTTGTCTTGGGTCAGGATTGGATCTATGATCATGCAGTCAACCTCAACCTAAGAAGTGGACTTCTTCAGGTATGGGTAGATCATAGCCGAATTACAGTTGAATTGGAAAATGAGGCACTCAAAGAACTAGGCAAGGCACAAACTCCTGGTCCTTCCAGGGGTGCACCTGAAGTTGACAATGCTATTTTTGTCCAACACTGTATGATGCAGAAAGAGGCTTGTCTCAACAACAGAGCCAGGGAGAGGACGGAACTCCCTTCTTTTCCAAAGACCAGAAGGTTGCAACAACCAACGGCAGATCAGATACAGAAGAAGCAAAACACTACCGATACTGGATGCCAAAAAAAGGAGCAAAGCAGATTGTTTCATCCATGGAAACAAGTATGGAGGCGAAAAGGCGAATTCCCTGTTCAGACCAGGCCAACCCCACGCCCAAAACCTCTTATTAGTAGTCAACAACACGACACTAATAAGAAGTCCTTCATTAATTCTTCTGCAAAAGTGAAGTCTATTTGGGTACCCAAGAAGTCAATGAAGGCCAGCCCACAATCACGACAAATCTGGGTGCCTAAGGCTTGCTTGTGGGCTCAAATAGCTACACCACGGCCGCAACCAGTACAACATGTTTCACTCATTTGAACATCTGAGGCCCAGTCTTACACCTCACGCAGGGACACATATTCTTCCATGAGCACTAGTAGAATCACTTGTAAATGGGCCCCTAAAAAGCCTCATCTTCAAGCAGATACCCCTATCAAACTCTTCAGAGTCTGCACAAAATCAAGATCAAAGCCCATCCACTGCCTTTGGCAACCTAAAACTTGTAATAAACCCCCGGACCCCAGTTGTAAATCCATGCCCACCTACTAACTACGTCACTCTCACACTACATCATTCCACTTAGTTCTTAGGTCCAACCAATTCCTAAATACACACACAAGCACCGAGCACTTATTAACCTACTAATCTCTCCCGGACCTCATGATAATGTTGTAATGGGGACAAAAACAATTCTAACTTGTCCTTTACAATGTTAACACATGTTTCTATATTGTCGACAGAACCAGCTAGCAAGCAATAACGATGGCAGAAGCTGGAGGCACCAGTTCCCAGGCAGGGTCCAGCGCACAGATTGTGGACATTGAAACTATTCTTCTGGAACCGCCACTCACCGAAAGGCCTCAAGAACTTCAAGTGGTGCATGTCCTTCCTATCCAGGACCCTCCTCAGGGACACACTTTTCAAGTGGGGAAACATGCTCATTGGTTCAGTGATGTAGCAGGGCCATTGGGTGACGGCACCTACTTTTGGGAAGCAGAAATTGAATTTAATGGCAAATGGGGACGCTACCACTTTTTCACTCGGGAATTCGAGAACTATCAGAATGCAGATGTAATGCGATCAGTTTGGACCAAGGCAGGCCTGGATAGATATTTCAGGGCACACTTGCCTAAACCTGATTTTCTACGCTGCTCCTATTTCATAAGCACCATAAATCCTAGCAGGGTCAAGGGAGGCGATAGTACTTTTGTACTACCATCATTGTTGCCATGACACGAACTCAAGAGATTCAAACTGACCCTCAATCTGGTACGGGAGGCATTGAACATGCAAGGTATGCACATTCCCACCGAGAAAGAAACAATGGTCCCGGGAAGGATGAAGCATAAGGATCTCAATAAATTGAAGGACATGGTGGCAATGACGCCTACCATTGCTCTCCACTTACGAACTGTTATGCAACATTTTGCTTTTCCCGCACAAGAACGATTCACTATGCCCCCTAAGAAAATATGGTTCAACTTATACTTGGCAGAAACAGAGAACCTCACCCTCAACATACCGCACTGGGTCATCGATCAGATACACCTAGCCCATCAGCGCTGGAATAAGAAGCAGAAAAATGTACTTCATGGCTGTTGTGCCCTAACAAGAATAATTTACAGGTGCCTAGCATATGACGTGCCCATTCAAAGAGCACTAGTGTGGTCCAGGGCCCAAGAATTCCAAAGGCGACTATCAACAGCGGGTCCTCCATCGAAGAAGATGAGAGGGGGCGTCCAATTACCATGTGCTCAACCAAGGGGAGCCACTACCACACCTGAGGTGACTCCTCCTCAAACTAGGCGTGTTCGGCCATTCACCATTCGTCTTCCCAGACCAAGTACAGAAGGACCCAACTTGGTGTTTCCCCCCATTCCATCAGACTTGGAATTTCCACAGGGATTTACTCTCAATGACCTCACGAATGAAGAAGTTGCCAGGCTGATCTACGAATCTAATCTTGAAACAGAAGCAGACCAGGCCCAGGAACCACACCCCACCACAACAACACCAGCCCCGACACAACCAGTCGTCGTAGAAGTCGAAGGAGATGAACAAGAGGCAGGAGGAGAAGAAGAAGAAGCCGACGAAGAACAATATCAAGAATATGATGAACTCTCAGAGCTAGCAAGTGCCCCAGCATATTCGGCACAAATAAAAAGATTGTACCAAACCATGAAGCGAGTTCAAGAACAACACAAAATGTCACTTGAATCAGGCAAGGTGCTCATGAGCCAACTATTGGCTGAGGAAGGTGTGGACGATATGTTTATCGAATCCCTGAACCTGCACGCAGAGGAAGTCGGCTTGGATGAGGCCATACATGAGGCCATGACATACATTAATCGATTTGAGAAACGTGTGCCTGCCCGCCCTAGGCGATCTGGAAAACAAATACACATCAATGTATCAGAACCGGAAGGCAACATGCAAACAGAAGAACATCAGGAGGAACCACTCTCCCCACCCACCTCACCTCTCGCTACACAATTCACCTCACCAACCGGCATGACCACGCCCTTTTCTACCACTACCACAGTTGTCATGGGAATTCCTCTCTCTCCCGGTATCCAATTTGGAGGAGTTTCCATGCCCACCTTCACGACACTCTTCACAAATATCACTTCCACCCCACCTACTGTCCCCATCTTTACAGTCACACACACATTGACACAAGGGAAACATCACCCGCCACAGTACCACCCCCACCCCCACACAACCTCAATCTCCCATACCCCCTCCACCTACTTCACCACTTGACTCCACCGCATTCACAACTCCCTTCCCCTTCCCCATTCCCCCTACATCTTCATCTTTAACTGCATCTCTTAATGTAAATAGTATATTCCTGTCATTACATCAATGCGTATATCAACTTCAGCGGGAGTACAGGGAACTAGAAGGCCGCCATCATCAGCTGACAACAAACCATCAGCAACTACAAACACGACTCATAAGGCTAGAAGAAGAAAATGCGGAACTCAACCAACGCCACACCACTCTCGAGCAAGCCCATCAAACACTCCTGGAGACACCCCAACCATCAGCAGAACCCGGTGTCAAGCAACTTGAAGCCTTGCTGGAGGTGTACCAAACAGATAACCTGAGAGTCCGGCGTAATTTAACTCTACTTCGCAAGCATATGGCTACAGCACTTGAAGAAAATAAACGGTTGCAGAAACAAAATGAAGAAAACCTGGAAGCAGCCATGGAAGGGTCCCCCCATGAGATCCATCCAGAACAGTTCAAAGCGGTTCCCATAGAAACAATGAAAACCATCTTGGAAAGTTCTGCGGATTTATTAGACGCACATGATGATTTGGAAAGGGAACGAGATGAGCTACGTAGCCAGCTCAGGGAAAAGGAGGCTCCAACCAAGGTAATAGAAACGGCCTCGACTTCAGAGGAAGTAAAGGCATTGACAGAGCAAGTGGCTGAACTCCAGAAAAAGTTATTAGAATATGAAAGGCAGCCCTCCCCAGTTGTAGAACCCGAACCGGAGGATTTAGTACCCATTGAGGTGGATGAAACGTGTGAGGAACCATACGTTCCTATGCTGATGCCAGGTGGTGCACAGACCTCAGAAGGAATGGACACATTGGAAGTTGAAGTACCTGAATGGCTCCAAACACTAGAGAAGACAACAACAACCCATGAAGATAGAGTGGCCATTCAAATCCAATCTATGGCAAAGTTAGAAGACACCATCATCAAGTCTGAATACTTTCACCGCATGTCTCATCATAGATGGATCGGCACCAATGATGATCAATATGTGCCATATTGTGTGCTTCTTGCGGATTACAATGCAGAGATTAAACGCAATTGTGGCAAACCTCCAACTTTTGCCACACAATTTGGGCCAGAGGATATCCTAGAAAGTGCGAAGAAAGGATCCATTCATCAACCAACCTGGAGAATCCGTCTTCTTGAAACCTACCCAGAAATGGTTCGTACCTAGACTAACATGCCCCTTTTTATTAAATACAATCCTTGTTATGTTCCAGTATTCCGCCGGCGCACTTGGCCAGAGTTTACAATTGCTGTCAAGAACGTCAAGGGTTGTGCAAAGTGGTTAAATTATGTTTATCTAGCACCACCACAAGGCCCTCCCACTGTAAATTACATGATTTCTACCATCAGACACTAGAGCACTCGATTACGGAATACCCCCAATGTGATGGCACAAATGTGTATGAAAATCTTTGAACTAATGCTAATCACCTTCAGGACGTTCAAGAATATTAAAGACCCCCACTTCTCAGGTGTCGGATTTCTTACAGTAAACCAAGATCTGGTATACGACATGAGCACAACCCCATCCATAGAGGTAATATATGCTTGGCATGCCAGAATAAAGTACCTCCCAGCTTGTTTTAAACAGACATTCGAGGAGATGTTCATAACGGGATTCTGGGAATATCACTCAGAAATATTTGTACCCAGGCCCTCACATCTCCTCCACTTATTCGCTGTGGAGAGAACCATCCATTCAGAACAACTGCGGGTGCCACATCCGGACGTACCAGGACCAGTGAATTGGGATGCATTATTAACAGATCTAGCACGGGGGCTCAGATTAGAAGAACATCACCTCGCTTCCGACGTTGTCCAATATTACGTTCAACGAGCATCGAGACAAGGGTCTGTCAGGGGCGACAGACGCAAGAGTGGGGGGGGGTGTTGGCAGCAGTCAGGGAACCGAAGGAGCCATAAGATAAAGAGGGTCGAAACGAAGAGATATCACAAGCAGACACAGTAGCCAAAGAAGATCTGGCAAGTAGGCCATCTAAATTTTTCAGACATCAAGGAGTGGAGCACACAAGAAGAAAGAGCAAGTAGGGAGCTCAAAGATGTGTACGACAAATCAACAGAGAAAATCCCTACACAAATAGTGATTTTAATCACTAAAAACCATTGTAAATACCATTTCGTATTTTTGTAGCTCCATTTTGTGCAAGCCAAGGAGTCCTTGAGCTTGAGGAGCCTTAGAAGTGCCTACATATCAATTTTCATATTTTTTAGATCTCGTTTGAGCCCTCAAAAGAGCCCTGGAACCTAATTTTTAACTAGGCCGGACACTAGGTCTGGACAGGGCCAAAGCTAGTCAAAAACTATAAAAGGAGCTAGAGAGCTCATTTTTGAGGTTAGATTGTAATTGAAATGAACTTGTAAGAGATTTTTGAAAGTAATCTAATAACTCCATTGCTTCTCACTCTTTGTCTTGCCGTGTGTGCGCGTGTGTGTGTATGTGTGTGCATGTTTGTGTGCTTCTCACTCACGCACTTGTGCCTCCACTTGCTGGAGGTCTTCATACCATCCTCTCGTCTTCCCGGATTGACATTATAAGAGGTGCTACTCATCACTGAGCTACAGGGCCCTAGAGGACCATGCTTTAGGTGCCAAGGATATCACTTCATAAAGGATTGTCCACATCCTCCGATAGCAGGACAGTCTCAATATTATAACATACAAGGCTTTTGTGCCGATTGTGGTAAAGAGCACATAATCAAAGATTGTCCTAAGAACATGCTTCAAATGTGACACCAATCAACGTGATATGTATTGTAAACAACGTGGATGGGTCCAAACCTACATACGTGCCTATCCAAGCTATAACAAGAGCCCAGGTGCTCTTACAAAATCAACAGCCTAACACGGAGAAAATAGCCGGAACTAGTGAAGTTGGAGAATCTAGCAGTAAAAAGACAAAATCTTGGAAAGATTCCAGAGAAAGGATTAAGAGAAACTGGAGTAAAAGGATAACCGAGCTGGAAGGAAGTTTAAAAGAATCGAGAGCCGAAATCCTAGAGTTGACCTCTCAAGAATTGAATCAAGAGAACCTAGCACAAAAATCAGGATCAGTTTTAGCGAAACCCATACCAGAAAACCTAGACATGATGTTTCGTGCGTATCAAGCAAGATTAAAAGAAGGACCCCAGATAGCTGAAATGAGTAAGAACTACCCTCGAGCAGACTTAGAAATTGAGAGAACTAAACTTTGCATGAAGATGGTAGAATTAGCACAAGCAATGTTTGAAGCGTCTAGATATCTAAATTGGAATAACATGGAAAAACCTGAATTACACTTTCAAGGATTAATGGAGAGGCTAGAACATTTGATTGATAGCAAGGAGAAAAAGAATCAGCATAGGAACCCTATTGCCTCAGAGACACAGGAAAGAAATGCACCATCCCTGTCTCAATTACCCAATACAGAAAGTCAAGACAACCTGTCTTCCATACATAGGTACTCACATGAATTTCTGAGAGAAATCCAAGAAGAGAAGTGGAGAAAAGAACAAGGAACCCATCCGCCTATTCAAGAAATAGATGACTTACAAGAACGATTTCCCCAAGACATCCCCTCTATTTATGATGATGTAGAAGAAGAACAACTAAGTGAACACACAGGTTTTGAATCCAATTCCTTACAAGAATTACCTCAGTTCACAGGACCTTGGGAAGCAAAGTCTATTAGCATGAGAGCATCCATGATACTAGTGAGGAATGAAGAATCCGTAATCCCTAGAAACGCGGAAGTGATAAAGAACACTAAAGTTCAATGTAATCTCACTCTAGAGGAGTTGTTGAAGATTAAACCAGAACTGTGGAAGCATGTAGCAAATCAATTCCCTGAGCTTGCTACTACTCCCTCACAGACAGGATCACTCAAGAAGGTACCAGAGATACCTGTAGAAAAGATCGGAGATGTAGGCGAAGGAGAGGAAGGTAACACTTATCTTCCAATAACCCATCAGGGCTACACCACGAAAGCCATCTTAGATTCAGGAGCCGGAGTAGCCATTGCTACCACCGCTTTATGGAAACGTTGGGGTAAGCCAGCATCAAGACCTACCAGGATGAAGCTACAAATGGCTGATGGACATATAGAAAAACCATTAGGCTTACTAGAAGGCATATCTCTCACCACTTGTGGTGTGGAGTTTGAGCATACCTTTGCCATTGGTGATTTTAGTAAAAATCATGCTTATGAGATGATATTAGGACGACCATTCATGTGCTAGTTGCAAATTGTACAAGATTGGGGAACTAATTCTTTGTACTTGCAACATTTAGGTGTAACTACCAAAGTCAATCTTAAAGACTATTCACATCGAGACGTACCTCCAATACAATGGAACACCATCCATAAGACGCAAGAAGAGACAGAATCAGTACACTCATTAGAGTCAGGTCCCTCATGGTTGCACGAGGACACTCATCTATGGGTGTGTAAAGTAGCCAAACAAGAGGAAGAACGGTTAGAAGCCACGACCTTAGGTTCAGAACAACATCCACGAACACTTCAAGACCCAGCTTACGCACCTGTAGTATTTCCAGATGAGGAGTTTGAACCTCATGGTTGGGCAGAAATCCTAGCAACCATGGATGTAGCCATCAATGAAGAACAATGGACACCCCACTGTGACGAGGATGGCTATGATGTCTCAGTTTTCACGATAGAGCCAATCATATGTGATTCAATTATAGAAGAGTGTGAACCTAGCACTGATGCATTTGAGGATGCAAGTGACTTCGATTTAGAGTCAATTATTATGGACCCTCCCTTTACATCAGAAGAAGAATATTTCTATGAGGTAGAGACTCACCCTCAGAAACATGAAGGAATTACGAATGAGGTGAGATTAACCACACAAAAGACTATCAAGAGTGAAGGTAAGAAAAGAAAGAAGAAAGAAACCATGTCAGAAGAAGAAGAATCCTTGTTTGAAGTTCCGGAGAACTTCAAGAAATATGAAATAGAAGACAGACGAATCATGGTACAAATGCCTAACAAAAAAGCTGACATAGGAGAAGTATATGATAACCGAGAGAAAACCAAAAAAATAATAGTTGCCATAGAAGGAGAAGAAGAAAAGTGTACCTACATAGGGCATGATTTGACGAAGGAAGAAGAAGAAGAGTTAGTTGCCCTATTGCGCGAATATAGAGATGTGTTTGCTTGGAGTAACAAAGATTTGAAAGGAGTAGACCTAGATATATGTTCCCATAGAATCCCTATGACTCCGGATGCAAAACCGACAAAACAGAAACCATACATGTACAATGATAACTACACTGCGAAGATTAAAGAAGAAATAGATCTTTTGATAGAAGCAGGATTCATTTACAAAATTGAGCATACCGAATGGGTATCCCCCATTGTGGTTGTGCCCAAGAAGAAAGGAAAATTGTGTGTGTTTATTAACCTTAAAAAAAGTTAATGCCGCCATGATTAGAGACAGTTATCCTCTTCCTATCATGGAACACTTATTGGAAAGAGTTGCGGGCAAGGAAGTTTACAACTTTCTTGATGATTTCTCAGGCTATAATCAAGTAGCCATTGCTCCAGAAGATCAACACAAGACGGCTTTTGCCACAGAATGGGGCATATTTGCATTTCCTGTGATGCCATTTGGCTTAACAAATGCACCCGCCACTTTCCAATGACTCATGTGTCATGTTTTCAAGGAATTCTTACGCAAGAATTTGAAAGTTTATGTCGATGACTTATGTGCACATTCAAATGTAAGACAGACACATATCCCAGAGTTAAGGCAAGTATTTGACGAATGTCGAGAATATCAAGTTTGCTTGAACCCAGAAAAATGCGTTTTCATGGTCAGACAAGGTAAAATTCTAGGACACATTGTGTCAAAAAATGGAATTTCGATAGATGAAGAAAAAGTGAAGGTAATTGCAGATCTACCTAGGGCAAATAACGTAAAAGACGATTGCAGATCTATAATTGCAGATCTAAAGTGAAGGTAATTGCAAATCTATAATGAAGTATAGGCATTTATGGGACATTGCGGTTATTATAGACGATTCATACACATGTATGCAATCATAGCCAAGCCTCTGTACTCTCTTTTGACCAATTTTGAATGGACAGACGAGTGTGAGAATTCATTCAATGAACTTAAATGACGTTTGTGCTTAGCACCTATATTGACAACCTCGGATTGGAGCAAACCATTCCATGTACATGTAGATGCATCCAATTATGCCATAGGATGTGTGTTAGCACAACCCACGAATGAAGGAAATATAGATCTCCCCATAGCTTACGCAAGCAGACAATTGAACGCAGCAGAAAGAAATTACACCACTGCGGAACGAGAAGGATTAGGAATGATCTACACGGTAAAGAAATTCAGGCATTATTTGTTGGCAAACAAGTTCAAGTTCTTTACAGATCATCAAGCATTATTGTACTTAGTCAATAAGCCATGTAACACGGGACGACTGATACGTTGGTTTCTATTACTCATGGAGTATGATTTTGAGGTAGTAGTCAGAAAAGGAAAGACACACCTTAGAGCTGACCAACTTTCAAGATTAACCACAGGAGAAGCTCCTCAAGGAATAGCGGATGAATTACCAGATGCATATTTGTTTAACCTTGAGATAGCACCAGAATGGGCTAAGCCGATAGTCCCTATTCTCACATATGGACCTAAGAATCCTAGGATAAGGATCAAAGAAGGAGAGATTACCAAGTCTCAAAGATACCAAATCATAGTAGGAAGTATATATAAATAGGATAATCAAAAGATTCTTGTTTGTTGTGTAGATGAATCAGAACATGCAAATTGGTTGCAATTAGCACATGTAGGTGCATTAAAGCAACATCATTCGAAACATCGTACATTGCAAACTCTGTATAGACTAGGAGTATATTGGCCTTCTATGGAAGCAGATGTCTACAAGTTGTGTAAAGAATGCCGTGTTTGTTGTGAAAGACCACTTGTAGAACATGCTACACTATATCATGTGTCTCTCACACCAGAATGGAGTGAACCCTTAGTGACGTACTTGAGGACAAAGATATTCCCTCAAGGAATGACTTTAGCGCGACAACGAAGTCTAGAGCAGGAAGCTCAAGACTATTCACTTATTGGCGACAATTTGTACAAACGAGGACGAGATGGATATTTAAGACAGTGTGTTCATGAGAGCGATTATTTGAGCGTACTAGAGACTGCACACCAAGGTGTTGCAGGAGGTCATTTTGGGCCCGATAGAATAATCAAAGCCAACCTCTTTGCAGGATTATGGTGGCCCACTCTTCACATGGATGCACATACCTATGTTAAGAGATGTGATGTGTGCCAAAGAACTCAATTTCCTACTCGCAGAGATGAAATGCCATTGAAACCCATGATGGGCGGACGTGCATTTTCTAAGTGGGGTATAGACTTTGTAGGACCCATTAACCCCCCCCCCCCCGCAAAAGGTACACATGCTGAATACATTATTGTTGCAACAAATTATCTTACCAAATGGGTAGAGGCAAAAGCCACAAAAAAGAATGATGCACACACGACTGCAAAATTCTTATTTGAAAATGTCTTTACAAGATATGGATTGCCTATAGAGTTAGTGAGCGGTCGAGGAACTCACTTTCTAAACCAAGTCATTGAATATTTGTTACAGGATTTTATGGTGATTCACAAGAAATCCGCACCATATCATCCTCAGGCCAATGGTCAGGCTGAAAGCACTAACAAGATCCTTTGTAATGTACTGAATGCCTACAAGACCGTACTCAATGCAACTGCCTTTCAGATGGTTTTCGGTCAAAATGTTGTGCTTCCTTTGGACTTCTTGATACCGACCCTTAAGGTTGCACAAGAACATCAATGGACCGGCCATGAATTATCAACAAGAATAATGGACTTGGAACGATTAGGAGAAACCAGGCTGAAAGCAGCAGCAGGAATATACGCAGCTAAGAAGCGACAGAAAGCATATTTTGATGTGCATGTGAAAGATAAAGGCTTAAAAGAAGGAGATTTAGTTCTAGTATATACGCTGAAACAGCACGCACGAAAGTTAGAAAAGCGAGGTTATGGACCTATGATCATTAACAGACTCTCAACAAGTGGAGCAGTACAATTAGCCACCTTAGAAGGGAATATAATGCATAATTACATAAGTGACTGTAGAGTCAGGCTATATCAGGAACCTCTTACTGAGGATATACTTAGAAGACTCACATTAGCAAAGAAGCGTAAAGAGGAAGAAAATAGAATACGAACTGAAGCTCAGGCAGAAGCCATAGAACGCATTAAGCGCATGAAGTTAAGAAGACAAGGACTAGGGAGAGAACATTATAATCATCTGGAAACAACACCCAGATACCCCATGGCCATGTGTCAAGTGAAGTCAACCACTCATCCTAGCATAGTGGACAGGAGACCATTCATTACAGTTAGGCTAGAGCACGACGACCCTTGCCAAGAGCTCAGGGCTTTAATTGACTCAGGTGCTACGACTAGCGCGATTAGATGGTCCCACTATAGGGACTCAGGAATCGAAATGTGGCCAATTGAGGCATACCTCATGTTGGAACAAACCAATCACAAATTGGTGATTACAAAGATCTTGAATCAAGCTTATGATCAGATTGAAGTGGAAGAAGACACTTGAGAGAGTGAAGAGATATCAGAAGTGAAGTATGTATATATATGTACATTATAGGTGGAAATTCTTGTAATCTGAGTATAGATGATCCTTAGGATGATAAGGAGTAATGTAATAGACGCGGGATGAGTCTAAAACTATATGTATATAAGTCAATGATGTAAAGAAATATGTGTGAGAGTCATTTTGAAGACAAGTGTCTTAGAGAGATGTGTAGAAAGTTTTACTCAGGAAATTAGCGACGGGTTTTTCTCTGAGTTCTCTCAGTCTGATCATGTGGATCACAAATCCTTTTGTATACATCTAATCTGAAAGCTAATGAAGCTATGTTCAGAATTTTATGATCTAATTTCTTTCCTACTGTGAGAATGATCAATAGGAACATTTGTATGTAGAATCTGGAGATAGACTTCGAAAAGTCGCGCACTTTTCCGTGTCAATGTTTTGCTTAGATCTCAGTGCATAGTGTAAAGTTTTGAATGAGTCAGCATTCAAAATTTAAGTTAGAAGGTAAGGAAGCTATGGCTAAAAGCATTTAACAAAACAAGATTTGTGCTGTGAGAAATCGACTTAAGAAGTTGACCATGTCAAAGTCGCCATTCCTGGAAGACAGTTTTTGACATATCTTTGATTTTAAGGATCAAATCAAAAGTTTAATGATTCTTTTGGAGAATAAATGGTTGATATGATTGTGAAAAGGTAGTGTGAAGACTTGTGCATCATTAGTTTGAAGATATCTGAAGATGTGTGCAGGTATTGAAGTCAATTTCTGAAGCAGACTTCTTGAAGAAGGAAAATTCTCACTCAGAGAATTGTTCATGAATGATTTGGTAAATCAAAGTAACATTTGTGTAAAGTTTGGTCTATAATTGATATAGATGTGTTCTTAGATCAGTATAGATCAAGCATTTGGAGATTAAGAGGTCTCCAACAGTGGTATCAGAGCTGAAGGTGCAATACAAGGGAAGTAAAGGCATTGGAAGTCCCGACTGCTACAGATATTGAAGTTCTTTCTAATCGAAGGTGAACAAGGACAAATTCGTGAAGATAACCTATAGAAGTACAAAGCACGAGTTCGAAGGATAAAAAGGATTGAAGGTTCATATCAAAGGTACATTTTACTATCATAAATCATAGTAATTGCAGATACAGAAGATCAAAAGATGGGAGAAAGCTTGCAGATTGATAAGCTAGATAGGGAGAACTATCCAGCTTGGTCCATGAGGATGGAGGCACATCTCATGAGCAAAGATTTGATGGCATTCATTACAGGAGAAGAAGAAAAGCCTAAATTTGCAGATCCTAGTATTCCAACTAGGGAAGAGCTTGCAGATTTGAAGACTTGGATGAGAAAGGATGCTCAAGCTAGGAGCATCATTTACATGGCTGTAAATGATTATCTTCTACCTCACATTAGAGGATTGGAAAGTGCAACAGATGTTTGGAATGCTTTGGAAGAGCATTTCCAAAACACAACCAAGTCAAGGAAGTCCTCACTATGGGCTAAATTTACAAATTTCAAGAAGAAGAGCTCACAATCAATTTCTGATTATGTGGCAAGGATGAAGGATATTGCAGATAGCTTGGGAGCAGTAGATGAAAACATTGAAGAAGATAAGTTGGTAAGGCAAATACTTACAGGTCTGAGAGGAGATGAGAAGTGGAAGCCTTTCATATTGTCCATAGAATTGTCACTTGATCATTTTACTCCTGATCTTAATCAATTGCTAGGACACATGCTAACTTTTGAGCAGGACATTAAGGGAGATAATGATAGGAGTGCAATTCAAGCCATGTACTAAAACTATATGTATATAAGTCAATGATGTAAAGAAATATGTGTGAGAGTCATTTTGAAGACAAGTGTCTTAGAGAGATGTGTAGAAAGTTTTACTCAGGAAATTAGCGACGGGTTTTTCTCTGAGTTCTCTCAGTCTGATCATGTGGATCACAAATCCTTTTGTATACATCTAATCTGAAAGCTAATGAAGCTATGTTCAGAATTTTATGATCTAATTTCTTTCCTACTGTGAGAATGATCAATAGGAACATTTGTATGTAGAATCTGGAGATAGACTTCGAAAAGTCGCGCACTTTTCCGTGTCAATGTTTTGCTTAGATCTCAGTGCATAGTGTAAAGTTTTGAATGAGTCAGCATTCAAAATTTAAGTTAGAAGGTAAGGAAGCTATGGCTAAAAGCATTTAACAAAACAAGATTTGTGCTGTGAGAAATCGACTTAAGAAGTTGACCATGTCAAAGTCGCCATTCCTGGAAGACAGTTTTTGACATATCTTTGATTTTAAGGATCAAATCAAAAGTTTAATGATTCTTTTGGAGAATAAATGGTTGATATGATTGTGAAAAGGTAGTGTGAAGACTTGTGCATCATTAGTTTGAAGATATCTGAAGATGTGTGCAGGTATTGAAGTCAATTTCTGAAGCAGACTTCTTGAAGAAGGAAAATTCTCACTCAGAGAATTGTTCATGAATGATTTGGTAAATCAAAGTAACATTTGTGTAAAGTTTGGTCTATAATTGATATAGATGTGTTCTTAGATCAGTATAGATCAAGCATTTGGAGATTAAGAGGTCTCCAACAGTGGTATCAGAGCTGAAGGTGCAATACAAGGGAAGTAAAGGCATTGGAAGTCCCGACTGCTACAGATATTGAAGTTCTTTCTAATCGAAGGTGAACAAGGACAAATTCGTGAAGATAACCTATAGAAGTACAAAGCACGAGTTCGAAGGATAAAAAGGATTGAAGGTTCATATCAAAGGTACATTTTACTATCATAAATCATAGTAATTGCAGATACAGAAGATCAAAAGATGGGAGAAAGCTTGCAGATTGATAAGCTAGATAGGGAGAACTATCCAGCTTGGTCCATGAGGATGGAGGCACATCTCATGAGCAAAGATTTGATGGCATTCATTACAGGAGAAGAAGAAAAGCCTAAATTTGCAGATCCTAGTATTCCAACTAGGGAAGAGCTTGCAGATTTGAAGACTTGGATGAGAAAGGATGCTCAAGCTAGGAGCATCATTTACATGGCTGTAAATGATTATCTTCTACCTCACATTAGAGGATTGGAAAGTGCAACAGATGTTTGGAATGCTTTTGAAGAGCATTTCCAAAACACAACCAAGTCAAGGAAGTCCTCACTATGGGCTAAATTTACAACTTTCAAGAAGAAGAGCTCACAATCAATTTCTGATTATGTGGCAAGGATGAAGGATATTGCAGATAGCTTGGGAGCAGTAGATGAAAACATTGAAGAAGATAAGTTGGTAAGGCAAATACTTACAGGTCTGAGAGGAGATGAGAAGTGGAAGCCTTTCATATTGTCCATAGAATTGTCACTTGATCATTTTACTCCTGATCTTAATCAATTGCTAGGACACATGCTAACTTTTGAGCAGGACATTAAGGGAGATAATGATAGGAGTGCAATTCAAGCCATGTACTAAAACTATATGTATATAAGTCAATGATGTAAAGAAATATGTGTGAGAGTCATTTTGAAGACAAGTGTCTTAGAGAGATGTGTAGAAAGTTTTACTCAGGAAATTAGCGACGGGTTTTTCTCTGAGTTCTCTCAGTCTGATCATGTGGATCACAAATCCTTTTGTATACATCTAATCTGAAAGCTAATGAAGCTATGTTCAGAATTTTATGATCTAATTTCTTTCCTACTGTGAGAATGATCAATAGGAACATTTGTATGTAGAATCTGGAGATAGACTTCGAAAAGTCGCGCACTTTTCCATGTCAATGTTTTGCTTAGATCTCAGTGCATAGTGTAAAGTTTTGAATGAGTCAGCATTCAAAATTTAAGTTAGAAGGTAAGGAAGCTATGGCTAAAAGCATTTAACAAAACAAGATTTGTGCTGTGAGAAATCGACTTAAGAAGTTGACCATGTCAAAGTCGCCATTCCTGGAAGACAGTTTTTGACATATCTTTGATTTTAAGGATCAAATCAAAAGTTTAATGATTCTTTTGGAGAATAAATGGTTGATATGATTGTGAAAAGGTAGTGTGAAGACTTGTGCATCATTAGTTTGAAGATATCTGAAGATGTGTGCAGGTATTGAAGTCAATTTCTGAAGCAGACTTCTTGAAGAAGGAAAATTCTCACTCAGAGAATTGTTCATGAATGATTTGGTAAATCAAAGTAACATTTGTGTAAAGTTTGGTCTATAATTGATATAGATGTGTTCTTAGATCAGTATAGATCAAGCATTTGGAGATTAAGAGGTCTCCAACAGTGGTATCAGAGCTGAAGGTGCAATACAAGGGAAGTAAAGGCATTGGAAGTCCCGACTGCTACAGATATTGAAGTTCTTTCTAATCGAAGGTGAACAAGGACAAATTCGTGAAGATAACCTATAGAAGTACAAAGCACGAGTTCGAAGGATAAAAAGGATTGAAGGTTCATATCAAAGGTACATTTTACTATCATAAATCATAGTAATTGCAGATACAGAAGATCAAAAGATGGGAGAAAGCTTGCAGATTGATAAGCTAGATAGGGAGAACTATCCAGCTTGGTCCATGAGGATGGAGGCACATCTCATGAGCAAAGATTTGATGGCATTCATTACAGGAGAAGAAGAAAAGCCTAAATTTGCAGATCCTAGTATTCCAACTAGGGAAGAGCTTGCAGATTTGAAGACTTGGATGAGAAAGGATGCTCAAGCTAGGAGCATCATTTACATGGCTGTAAATGATTATCTTCTACCTCACATTAGAGGATTGGAAAGTGCAACAGATGTTTGGAATGCTTTGGAAGAGCATTTCCAAAACACAACCAAGTCAAGGAAGTCCTCACTATGGGCTAAATTTACAAATTTCAAGAAGAAGAGCTCACAATCAATTTCTGATTATGTGGCAAGGATGAAGGATATTGCAGATAGCTTGGGAGCAGTAGATGAAAACATTGAAGAAGATAAGTTGGTAAGGCAAATACTTACAGGTCTGAGAGGAGATGAGAAGTGGAAGCCTTTCATATTGTCCATAGAATTGTCACTTGATCATTTTACTCCTGATCTTAATCAATTGCTAGGACACATGCTAACTTTTGAGCAGGACATTAAGGGAGATAATGATAGGAGTGCAATTCAAGCCATGTACTAAAACTATATGTATATAAGTCAATGATGTAAAGAAATATGTGTGAGAGTCATTTTGAAGACAAGTGTCTTAGAGAGATGTGTAGAAAGTTTTACTCAGGAAATTAGCGACGGGTTTTTCTCTGAGTTCTCTCAGTCTGATCATGTGGATCACAAATCCTTTTGTATACATCTAATCTGAAAGCTAATGAAGCTATGTTCAGAATTTTATGATCTAATTTCTTTCCTACTGTGAGAATGATCAATAGGAACATTTGTATGTAGAATCTGGAGATAGACTTCGAAAAGTCGCGCACTTTTCCGTGTCAATGTTTTGCTTAGATCTCAGTGCATAGTGTAAAGTTTTGAATGAGTCAGCATTCAAAATTTAAGTTAGAAGGTAAGGAAGCTATGGCTAAAAGCATTTAACAAAACAAGATTTGTGCTGTGAGAAATCGACTTAAGAAGTTGACCATGTCAAAGTCGCCATTCCTGGAAGACAGTTTTTGACATATCTTTGATTTTAAGGATCAAATCAAAAGTTTAATGATTCTTTTGGAGAATAAATGGTTGATATGATTGTGAAAAGGTAGTGTGAAGACTTGTGCATCATTAGTTTGAAGATATCTGAAGATGTGTGCAGGTATTGAAGTCAATTTCTGAAGCAGACTTCTTGAAGAAGGAAAATTCTCACTCAGAGAATTGTTCATGAATGATTTGGTAAATCAAAGTAACATTTGTGTAAAGTTTGGTCTATAATTGATATAGATGTGTTCTTAGATCAGTATAGATCAAGCATTTGGAGATTAAGAGGTCTCCAACAGTGGTATCAGAGCTGAAGGTGCAATACAAGGGAAGTAAAGGCATTGGAAGTCCCGACTGCTACAGATATTGAAGTTCTTTCTAATCGAAGGTGAACAAGGACAAATTCGTGAAGATAACCTATAGAAGTACAAAGCACGAGTTCGAAGGATAAAAAGTATTGAAGGTTCATATCAAAGGTACATTTTACTATCATAAATCATAGTAATTGCAGATACAGAAGATCAAAAGATGGGAGAAAGCTTGCAGATTGATAAGCTAGATAGGGAGAACTATCCAGCTTGGTCCATGAGGATGGAGGCACATCTCATGAGCAAAGATTTGATGGCATTCATTAGAGGAGAAGAAGAAAAGCCTAAATTTGCAGATCCTAGTATTCCAACTAGGGAAGAGCTTGCAGATTTGAAGACTTGGATGAGAAAGGATGCTCAAGCTAGGAGCATCATTTACATGGCTGTAAATGATTATCTTCTACCTCACATTAGAGGATTGGAAAGTGCAACAGATGTTTGGAATGCTTTGGAAGAGCATTTCCAAAACACAACCAAGTCAAGGAAGTCCTCACTATGGGCTAAATTTACAACTTTCGAGAAGAAGAGCTCACAATCAATTTCTGATTATGTGGCAAGGATGAAGGATATTGCAGATAGCTTGGGAGCAGTAGATGAAAACATTGAAGAAGATAAGTTGGTAAGGCAAATACTTACAGGTCTGAGAGGAGATGAGAAGTGGAAGCCTTTCATATTGTCCATAGAATTGTCACTTGATCATTTTACTCCTGATCTTAATCAATTGCTAGGACACATGCTAACTTTTGAGCAGGACATTAAGGGAGATAATGATAGGAGTGCAATTCAAGCCATGTACTACAAGGACAAGAAAAAGAATGGCAAAGGAAAGCAGTCAACTGATGATGAAGGATCCTCAAGCCAAGCTAACTTTACAAAAGGAAAAATGAATTTCAAAGGTAAAGGAAGAGGAGGTAAGAACAAAGATAATACTAAAGCTTGTTGGATTTGTGGCAAAACCAATCATTTGGCAAATGATTGTTGGTATAACAATCAAAATGGTGGAAGCAATAATCAGAGTTTTAATCAAAGAGGTAGAGGAGGCAGAAACCAAAGAGGCAATTTCAGAGGAAGAGGTGGTAGGACATCATATGCTAGAGGAGGTGGAAGAAGCTTTCAACCTCAGTCCTACAACAACAATTATTATAACTATGCATCAGATCAGAAGGATGATATGACTCTTATCTTGAATGCAACTCATGAATCAGTAGGAGAAGATCAAAGGGTGTTTTATATTGACTCAGGATGTAGCAATCATCTGAGTGGCAATATATCCTTGATGACTGATATGGAAGCAAAGGTGAATGGACATACAATTCAAACAGGTGATAATACCAAACATAAAGTGGAGAGTATTGGATCAGTGAAGACAAAGAGTGGAAGTACACTCTTGAGCAAGGTACTTTATGTTCCTACTATTCCTAAAAATTTGATAGGTGTAGGGCAAATTGTGGAGAAGGGATATGAAGTCAGATTCACAAATGATGGTGTCTATGTGCAAGATCCAAATCAGGGATATAGAAACATAATTGCAGGTAAAAAGGAAGGAAGGTTGTTTACTCTCAAAGTCCAAGGTAATGTGGGACATGCTTTATTTACTTATGGAAGTCAAAAGATGTCTGAGTTAGACCTATGGCATAAAAGGCTAGGTCATTTCAATGAGAGAGCTATAAAGGAAATGTCAAAGAATCAAGTGGTGCTTGGTTTGCCAAAAATTGAAGGGCAACACATGGTGTACAAGTGTGAAGCTTGTCAATTAGGTAAAGCACACAAAAGTTCATACAATAAATCAGGATACAAGTATTCAAATATGCTTGAATTGGTTCATACAGATGTGTGGGGTCCCTCAAGGGACTATAGCATAAATGGATCCAGATATTATGTGTTGTTTGTTGATGATGCAACCAGATGGATTACTTTATATGTAATCAAGGATAAATCAGAAGTCTTCAAGACATTCAAACATTATCATGCTTATGCAGAAAGGATTACAAGACAAAAGCTTAAAAGGTTGAGATCAGATGGAGGGGGAGAGTATTTCTCTAAAGAGTTTGATGATTATTTGTGGAATGCAGGTATAAAGAGAGAAGTAACTTGCAGGTACTCTCCTCAACATAATGGAGTTGCAGAAAGAAGAAATAGAACTCTTGTAGAATTTGCAAGAGCAATGATGAAGGAAAAGAATTGTCCAAATTACTTATGGCAGAAGCTATCAACACTGCAACATACCTTGTGAATAGGTTACTTTGTAAAGCTTTGGATGGAAGAACTCCTTATGAAGCATGGTGGGGTAAGAAACCTACTCTTGATCATTGTAAGGTATTTGGATGCTTATCATATGCTTATGTTCCTTCACAATTAAGACATAAGCTAGAACCCAAAGCAGAGAAGTATGTGTTTATTGGGTATGATGATAGACAGATGGGTTATAGGTTGTGGAGTCCATCTACAAAGCAATTTCTTGTTACCAAAGATGTTACATTTGATGAGCAAAACACATGGTATACAGGGTCAACAAATGATTATGCAGATGACAAAGAAATACAAAGGAAAGGGAAGGCAAAAGTAAATGCATATGAAGAAGATATTGATGATGTTGACTATAAAAGTAAATTGCAGGATAATGTAGAAGATGGGCCAAGATTTGATCCAGAATCAAATTTGGCTGAGACTTCAAGAAGTGCAGAGGTCAGAAGATCCTCAAGGGAAAGGAAAGAGCCTATAAGGTATAGTTATGATACATCTTTTCTAACAACAAAAGATTATGCTTACATTGTGAAGAGAGAAGATGATCCAATTACTTATGAAGAAGCTAAAGGTAAACAAAATTGGGAGAAGGCAATGCAAGAAGAGTATGATGCTCTACTTGAAAATGAAACTTGGGAATTGGTGCCAAGACCAAAGAATCAGAAAGTCATTGGATGTAAGTGGGTGTATAAAACAAAAAGGTTTGCAGATGGAAAGGTGTCTAGATACAAGGCTGGACTTGTGGTCAAAGGTTATGCCCAAACTTATGGGGTAGATTATGATGAAACCTTTAGTCCTGTTGCTAAAATGTCTACAATTAGATCATTGATTGCTATTGCAGCTTGTAAAGGATGGAAGTTATCACAATTAGAGGTGAAGAATGCATTTCTGAATGGATACATTGCAGATGAAGTATACATGGAGCAACCAGAAGGTTTCATGGATTCAGTTGGATCAGATTATGTGTGTAAGCTCAAGAGAGCTTGGTATGGGTTGAAGCAAGCTCCAAGAGCATGGAATTACAGGCTTGTCAAGTTCTTGAATGATTGTGGATTTCAAGCATCAAAGGCAGATAGTAGCTTGCTAGTAAAGGCAAGTGAAAATGGATACATATACATGTGTATTTATGTTGATGATATTATTGTTACAGGTACAGATGCTCAAGGAATCAATGAACTTAAGAAACAAATAGAGAAGGAGTTTAAGATAAGTGATTTGGGAAACTTATCTTATTTCTTAGGAACGCAGATTGTGTATACTCAACATGGAGTATATGTTACACAAGAGAGGTATTTGAAGAATCTTCTAGTCAAGTTTAACATGGATGATTGCAAGCCTTCAAGCACACCATTGGAGGTAAATCATAAGTTGAGCAGGTATGGAGGAGAAGAATTTAATGACATGAAGAAATATCAGAGTTTGGTAGGTAGTTTAATCTATGCTACCTTGACAAGGCCAGATCTATCATATGCAATAGGTGTGTTATCACAATTCATGCATTGTCCAAAGAAGACTCATTGGATTGCAGCTCAAAGGGTACTCAGATATATCAAAGGAACCCTAAGTGAAGTTCTGTATTATGGATTTACTTCTGACACAAGAATCAAAGTGTTTAGTGATGCAGATTGGGCAGGTGATTCAGATGATAGAAGGTCCACTCATGGGTATCTCTGTTATATTGGAGATAAACTAGTTTCTTGGTGCTCAAAGAAGCAACATACATTTGCTTTGTCATCCACAGAAGCTGAGTATAAAGGAATGGTAGAGGCTGCAAAAGAAGTAATATGGTTAAAGACCTTGTTGAAGAGTTTTGGAACTGATCAGAGTACTCCAATTATTTTTGGAGACAATATGAGTTCTTTGTATTTGGTAGCTAACCCTGTTTTTCATGCCAGGACTAAGCATATAGAAATTCAATATCATTTCTTGAGAGAAAAGGTACTTGATAAAGAGATTGAAGTGGTGTATACTTCAACAAAAGAACAAGTTGCAGATATGATGACAAAAAGCTTGGATGGACCTAAGCTATAGAGATTCAAAGAAATGGCAAGAGTGAAGAAGAATGGAATAATGACAATTAGTGATTGAGGGGGAGCTGTTGGAACAAACCAATCACAAATTGGTGATTATAAAGATCTTGAATCAAGCTTATGATCAGATTGAAGTGGAAGAAGACACTTGAGAGAGTGAAGAGATATCAGAAGTGAAGTATGTATATATATGTACATTATAGGTGGAAATTCTTGTAATTTGAGTATAGATGATCCTTAGGATGATAAGGAGTAATGTAATAGACGTGGGATAAGTCTAAAACTATATGTATATAAGTCAATGATGTAAAGAAATATGTGTGAGAGTCATTTTGAAGACAAGTGTCTTAGAGAGATGTGTAGAAAGTTTTACTCAGGAAATTAGCGACGCGTTTTTCTCTGAGTTCTCTCAGTCTGATCATGTGGATCAGAAATCCTTTTGTACACATCTAATCAGAAAGCTAATGAAGCTATGTAGATAATTTTATGATCTAATTTCTTTCCTACTGTGAGAATGATCAATAGGAACATTTGTATGTAGAATCTGCAGACAGACTTCGAAAAGTCGCACACTTTTCCGTGTCAATGTTTTGCTTAGATCTCAGTGCATAGTGTAAAGTTTTGAATGAGTGAGCATTCAAAATTTAAGTTAGAAGGTAAGGAAGCTATGGCTAAAAGCATTTAGCAAAACGGGATTTGTGCTGTGAGAAATCAACTTAAGAAGTTGACCATGTCAAAGTCGCCATTCCTGGAAGATAGTTTTTGACATATCTTTGATTTTAAGGATCAAATCAAAAGTTTAATGATTCTTTTGGAGAATAAATGGTTGATATGATTGTGCAAAGGTACTGTGAAGACTTGCGCATCATTAGTTTGAAGATATCTGAAGACGTGTGCAGGTATTGAAGTCAATTTTTGAAGCAGACTTCTTGAAGAAGGAAAATTCTCACTCAAAGAATTATTCATGAATGATTTGGTAAATCAAAGTAACATTTGTGTAAAGTTTGGTCTATAATTGATATAGATGTGTTCTTAGATCAGTATAGATCAAGCATTTGGAGATTAAGAGGTCTCCAACACCTCATAGGGCTAGGAGGCATGGAAACCCCTTGCATGGGTGAGGTGGACCTTCCTATCCTCATAAACGAAGTGACCTTGACAGTGAAACTACTAGTGTGCCATGAGGATGACCTGATAGAACCCCTAATCCTTGGCCAAGATTGGTTATATGATCACTCAGTGGACCTAAATCTTAGACAAGGCTCCTAACAAATTGGAACCTTAGATCAACAGCGAGTGATACAGCTTGACTTCCCTAACGGCATTCCGACTGAGGTTTGTAACCCTAGACCATATGAACATCATGTGAAGGAAGAGCGGAAGATCTTTGGTCAGATGAGTCATGTTACGTCTACTTCAACCCACTCGGGCTTGGCAATGGACAATTGTCAATCAGAAGGACGTCAAGAGATTTTCCCTTGGGCTTCCTGCAAACTAGAAGGGGCAACCGCCCAATTGCTTGGACAAATGGGGACCATTAGCAGCCAAATGGGCACAATCAACGGACAGATGGGGACGATCAGTGGTCAGGTGGACTTCATCAGCGTCCACATGGGCAAAACACCCTGCAGTGCCCATCCTTCCACACTTACTGCGCACTGGCCTAGATTAAAAGTACAAGATGGAGCACCTCCTAATGGGCAGGTTTTGCAAGTGTTGGACCTCCCTTCTTTTCCAAAGCAGAGTGTCCATCCGACCTCTCAACCTCAACCACAAAGGAGTCAACCACGACAAAGGAACCTAGACCTACGACAATCTCAGATGATACAAGGAAGAAAGTAGCAGTATCAGCACCATAGAACAAGAGGCACAAGACAAATATGGGTGTCAAAAGGACAGAGCACATCATCAGAAGTCAACAATGCAGATAAGGATAAGAAGAAGTTAAAGACAAATCAGAGGCAGTATCCAACGTCTTCTCGAACTTATTCTACGAGTACGAACAGTCGATAGATTTGGATCGCCAAGAAGTACCTTACAAACCAACCCACACCCATGCAGATTTGGGTACCCAAACAGTGTAGTATAGCTCAACCCTCAAGCCATGTAATATATACCCCTCAGAAATCTCTTCACCTCTCAATACCATCACATCCGATCTCAACTCTTGTCCCTCAAAAGAAACATTCCACCCGCTCAGAAACTCTTAGGAAGTGGATACTGAAACGTATCCAAACGTCTTCTCCGACCCCCTTATCTAACATTACTCCCACCCCGACTAAACACCATCCTTGTAATAACTCATTCACAACTGAACCTTGTATAAATCCACACACTATAACCCAACATCACATGTAATAACACCCCATCAATAAATGTATGCATCATCTGAAGCATGTAGGTGTCTAGAGACCTGCATTAGTTTGCAAGAAATCATTCCATAAACCACATCACAACACTCCGCTACACGGGTTACACATCGGTTATGGAAAGGGATTGCGGTCTCACTTTAATGAGATCATGATTAATTTCCATACTAATGTGTTAATCTTTTGTAGCAGATCTGCTACACACCCGCATCATTCATCATGTAGGCAGAAGGACCATCTGAAGCTGGCCCCAGTGCACCCATGGCAAATATTGGAGAACTACTCACGGAACCACATCCTACGGCTCAACCACCAGAATTCCAAGGATTTCCCAGACCTATGCCGATCGACGATCCTCCTAGGGGTTATAAAGAGAAGATTCATTGCAACTCTCATTGGTTTCAAGGGCTAGCAGGATCGTTGGCAGATGCAGACTTTATCTTTGAGGCCAATTTGGCGTTTGATCACCGTACATGGAGCAAGTACCAATTTTTCTCAAGAGAGTTCGAAGGACTACAGAACACAGAAGACTTAACACATGTTTGGGCAAGAGCAAGCTTTACATAATATTTCAGTGATCCTTTGCCTAAACCCGATTTCTATCAGTGTTTCTACTTGGTAACCACTTTGACAACTTCAGAGAACAAAGATTTGCGAGGAACATTCATTTTGCCATCTTTGGTAAATGATCCGCCATATAAGAGGTTTTATCTATCTAAAGATTTGATTAGAGCTGCTATTAAGATACATGGAACGCATACGCTGACAGAGTGAGAAAGGCTAATTCCAGAGCCTATGAAACGTGGGGATGTTACTAAGTGGGAAGATATTTCAGCAATCATACATGAGCTCTCTAAACCATTGAGGATATGCATGCAGCATTTTGCATTTCCAACTTAGGATAGATTCACCATGCCCCACAAGCGTATCTGGTTTGGGCTATATTTAGCATGTACTGGACCTCAAACGGTAGACCTAGCTAGCTGGATAATTGATCAGTTGTACTTAGCACAACAAAGATGGGAAAGAAAGAAGGTAATCAATGGATGTTGCGCTCTCACGCACATTGTATATATGTGTTTGGCATACGACTTGCCCATAGAGCGTGCAATGACAAGCGAGGAGTTGAAAGCATTCAAGGAGACAACAAAGAAATCTAGGAAGGCTAGCAAAGCACGAGCAGGAAAGCATATGAGAGGAACTATTCCTTGCCTACAGGTTCCAGAATCACCGTCACCGCAACCCTCCCCAGAACAGTCTCCTATAGAAGCCCCTACTCCTGTACGACCCATTCGCATACGGTTATCACGACCTGTCATTACAGAAGGCACTACCAGTGCAGTTACCTCACAGGCAACATCAGTTCAGGAACCTACCACCTCTACAGTAGAAGTTCCCACCACTATTGGTGCGGAAGCATTTTCTTTTCCGATACCCAACTTGGAAGCAGAACCCATAGATACAACATTTGATTTTGAAATGCCACATGCTTTCTCAAACGAATTTCAGTTTTTTCCGAAGGTCAGATCTTTTCTCAAGAATATGAACGTTCAAGCTACCCTCCCACTCCCCCGGATCAACAACAAGGACAAGTAGTATCCATCTTGGATGGAGAAAGAACAGAGACAGATGAAGATGAGGGCGATGATGAAGCCAACCAAGGCACTCATGACTCCCAAGAACATGTGCAGACAGACGAACAAGGGCAGCAAACGGACACCCAAGTTGACACCAGTACGCACGAAGACAAAACCTTTGAAGTAGCAGCTTATACGTTAGCCATCAAGAAGTTATATCGTACTATGGAAAAAGTTTGGGCACGTAAGAAGTTAACGGAGGAAGAGAGCCAAGCACTTATCGAACAAGAACTTGTCTCAGGCGGTTTCGAAGAAGTATACATCAGAGGCTTCAGAGAACTTGTCAAATCAGTGGGATCCACCAAAGCCTTACGATATTTGCAGAGGAAACCGTTCTTTGTGTCAATCCCTTGAGCTACTACCAACACCCCCTCCCTTTCATGTCTGTCCTCCCCAAAAAATCCTTGTTGTAGGGAGTGATCTATATAATTGTAGAGGAGATCATGGGCAAGGGTGTGTTTCTTGATATGTAGGTCCTTTGCTAAATGTACTTCGAGCTTGTCGCATTGAATGAATTGTGGTGTATCTTGAGGAGGGAAGTGGTAGTGGGTCAAGTAGACCATTTGTTCATAGTCAAAAAGTTGTAGCAAATGAGTTGGTCTGATGATGAACACCTCCAAATGGTATTTCCAAAACGTGGTGGTAAAGATTTCTTCAAAATTTAGTTTATAATATGTGACCAGGTACTTTATTCTGTAGTGCCAAGCATAACACACTTTGAGCGATGGAGTGGTGCTCATATCATGTACAAGGTCTCCATTGCCATTCTCAAATCCTAGTGTGGAAACACGTGCACAAATGCATATGAAGATCTTGAAGGTCCTTTGCATGAGATCAAAGATCTTTATGGAAATTTGGGCTACTACATATGTCATTGATTTTAGGCAAGGTAGCCAATGCTGGATTGTCACTATCATATATGCTACAGTAGGCGGTTCTTAAGGTAGTGCTAAGTATGGGTAGTTTAGCCAATCTTGGCACTCTAGATCATTATTTACTTTAATGGTGAATGCTTGCTAGGACCGATGATGTGACACAAGGCCATGGGTTATACATTATGTGCATTGGAGCCTTGGACCACGTACACACCATTTCAGGATATTCTTGCAATAAATCTATCCTCCAGTTGGGTTGAAAAATGGTACCTTTAGATGCACATGGAAGGAGGTCCTCTGGTTGGAACTAAGTAGCATGAGTGGGTTTCTTTCCTATGATTTGCTCAATTTCTAGAATGTACTCGGCCACATACATGAATTAGGCTTTATATTGTAGCTCATTGATGGATATGTCTCCTTAACGTGAGCTCTATGAAGTATGGAGACTATAATATGGTTTCTTCTATGGAAGCCATTGCTTTTAGTTGGGATTCTACCCTCCCAGGATGCATCTAGCTTCATCCATGCCATGCATGGTAGCTCAAATGTGTCCTAACCCTTGTTAGTGACACATCCACCTATTGTAGGTTGTGGCTCATACTCCTCTTCAGAGATAGGTTCCACTTGAATGGCTCTGGTTTCCTCTACCTTTGGTAGGTCTGGTGGGGATTCTAGCCTCTATATCATTCTCTGATCTGCCAACTAGTTTTGTAATTTTGTGACATGCACCCATTATGTGTTCAGCTCCTCTAGTAGCTCCTATGGTGTCATAGTCTAGGTGGAAGGTAGTCCTTGTTGTTCACTTAAAAGTAATGTGGCCTTTTCATTGTGTAATGAATTACACTCTTCTATTAGTCAGTCATGGTCCTCTAGTAGTTTGACATGGTCCTCTAATAGTAACTTCATGGTCTCTGAGGGTATTGCTTTGAATCTATTGGGATTGAGGGGATCGCTGGATTGTGCATGGTGGCTTCCAAATTATCTCCATTTTAGACCTATATTCATTGTTTTTCTTCCTTAGCTACTGCTTCATGGAATCGAAGGAGACCCATATTGTGCATAAGTTGGGCATTGTGTGCCATTTGCTCTTGAATCTTATCTTCTACAGTTGTGCTTTCCTCTTTAGATTTCTGTTCTAATTAGAGCTCCATAGTGTGATAAGATTCTTTGAGTTCTTTGTATCTTGCATTGATGGAGGCATTTTCTATGCTTAAAGAGTTTAGGCTTGCTTGTAGTTGATTAGTTGTATGTTGCGATTCTTGGTACTTCTACCCTAAAGGTGTGAACTTGTTATGCACTTGATGCATATTGGTAAACATTTGTTGAAGTGCATTGTCAATGATTGATGACGAGAATATGGAAGATGAATGCATGACAGTATGTTGTCCAATGTGAGATGTAGAGGGGATGGGAAAGGGAAAGGGTGCAGTGGATGCTGATATGAATGCAGAAGTGAGTGTGGTAGTAAGTGATTGTGATGTGGAGGGTATGTGACTGGAGTAGAAATTTTGAGTTGTGGTGCAGTGGATGGTGATATGTCCATATCATTGGATGTGTGATCAATAATTCTAAATGTGTATAGTGGAGTGGTTGTGGGTGAATGTGCTAGTGACAAAAAACAATTTACAAGTACTGATGGTTGAACTAACGGGATGAACTCAGGTACATTCATTTGAGAGAACAAAGTTTGGTTCAAAGGGTTGATAAGAGGTTGGAGGTGAAAGATAGGTTGTGCCAAGAGGATTGAATGTTGGAAACAATGGGTGAGATGGTAAGCAAAAGGGGGATAAAAGTGGAAATGATGGGAGTGGTGGGATAGAGTGTGGTGGGGTACATAAGGGGATGGATGTTACCATCAGTTGATTATATGATGGGTTGGCCATGGGACTCGAAGTGGCAATGGAAGGCTCAAAAGTTACTAATACAATATTGGGTGAGGGAGAGGAAGTGTGGGGAGGAGCTTGGTGTAGTGACTATGGGGTTGTTTCCAAAACTATGTCAAGGCCTTGCATGGGGGCTAAATTCAGGGGGGAAGGTGAGTTAGAGGGTTCTAGAGAGGTAGTTGAGCCCATAGAACAAGTAGGAGTGACTAGCACTTCTTGGTCAGTGACTTTGGAGGAGGTGCTTAGAGATACTAGGACTTGAATGAACTCACCTGGTTGGGATAGAAGTCTTACCCGTCATGGATCAAAGTGGGGTAAGGGTTTGCATTTTAAAAAAATTGAGGGCTTCCACCGTGCCCACTGTTTCAATCAACATATTAAAGGTGGTGATAAAGGTAGCATCAAAACCACCAATCTCGAGCTCTCTTTGTAATACTTCATGACTTTGTTGCTTTTTAAGTCAACTCCTTGCCCACACTACCTGCATCATAGCATATAATCTTTGGACTCCTATAGTGTAGGCTATACCATCAAAGGGTTCGTCTTCAAAAATTAGTACTTCTCTGTGTTCTTTTTGATGTGGTTCCTCCTATTGTTACTGAGTTGCAAGATTGGGGAACTAACTCTTTGTACCTGCAACATTTGGAAGTGACTACCAAATTCAATCTGATTCTTCATGGTTGCATGAGGAAACACATTTATGGATGTGTAAAGTAGCAAAACAAGAGGAGTACCAATTAAAAGCCAGAACCTTAGGCTCTGAACGACACCCACTTACCCTCCAAGATCCTACCTATGCACCTATAGTATTTCCAAATGAGGAATTCGAGCCTCACGGTTGGGCAGAGATCTTAGCCACCATGGACATAGTGGTGAATGAAGAACAATGGACTCCTCACTATGATGAGGATGGCTATGATATCTCTATCTTCATGATAGAACCCATGGTAAGTGAGCCTATTTTAGAATAGTGTATTGTGATGACCCTAGAACTAGACGAGGCAAGTGACGACCATCTAGAGTCCATCATCATGGAACCCTTCTATTCTTTAGAAGAAGAATAACTCTATTTTGCGGAAGCCACCACCCCCAACATGATGGAGGGTAACCAAAATGAGCAACTCACACCACTCCCAGAGATCAAGGAGAATAAGCAGAAGAAGGAATGGCAAGAAGAAGAGAAACCCCTACTGAAACTGCCAGATAACTTTAAGAAATATGAAATCAAAGATAGAATAATTATGGTAAGAATGCCCAAGAGAGGAACTAGCATAGGAGAATCATACGACAACTGAGAGAAAACTAAGAAGATTGTAGCTACCGTCAAAAAAGGAGAAGAAAAAGCACATATATCGTGCATGATTTGATAAGAGGACAAGAAGAAGAGTTGATTGCCCTATTGAGAGGATATAGAGATGTGTTTTTGTGGAGCTACAAGGATTTGAAAGGAGTAGACCCGAACATATGATCTCGTAGAATTCCCATGACCCAAGAAGCCAAGCCTTCCAAACTGAAACCATACACTTATAATTATAATTATGCTATCGGATAGATCCTTTGATAGAAGCAAGATTTATCTATGAGATTGAGTGCACCAAATGGGTATCACCCATTACGGTAGTGCCCAAAAAGAGAAAAAAGATACGTGTGTGCATAAACTTGAAAAAAGTCAATGTAGCCACTATTAGAGACAGTCATCCACTTCTTATCACGGAACACCTACTAGACTGAGTAGTAGGCAAGGAATTATACAACTTCCTTGATGGATTCTATGGCTACAACCAAGTAGCCATTACCCCTGAAGACTAGCATCAGATGGATTTTGCCATAGCCTGGGGCATATTTGCATTTCAGGTGATGCCATTTGGGCTTACAAATGCACTGCTACTTTTGAATGCTAATGTAACATGTCTTTAAGGAGTTCCTACAAAAGAACTTGGAAGTCTATGTTGATGATTTATATGCTCATTCAAACACTAGGCAAACACATATTCTTGATTGAAACAAGTTTTGGACAAATGTCGATAATATCAGGTCTGTTTGAACCTAGAAAAGTGTGTTTTCATGGTCATGCAAGACAAGATTCTAGGACACATAGTGTCAAAGAATGTAATCTCTACAGATGAAGAGAAAGTTAGAGTGATTGCAAACCTAGCTAGGCTAAGGAATGCCAAGGAAGTACAAGCTTTCATGGGGCATTGTGGTTACTCTCAAAGATTTATACACATGTATGCAATCATTGCAAATACTCTGTATGCCCTTCAGACTAAATTTGAGTGGACAGATGAATGTGAAAGATCATTTAATGAACTCAAACAATGTTTGTGTTCAACACCAATTCTGACGACACTAGATTAGAGCAAGTCATTCCATGTACATGTGGATTCATCCAATTACACTATCAAGTGTGTAAATCATTTTTTGGCAAGGCCAAAAGGTTTTTGATTACACAAACCATGGGCTAGTGCATGATAGGCAAACTCCCCAGGAGTTCATAGAGCAAAGACAAGAGAAGCTCCCAAAGTAAGCTTCATGCACAACATAGGGAGAGGCAGGTCATAACAAGGTATAAATAGACCAGAAAGAGAAAGGACCAAAGGACATAGGTCACACATAGATGATGATGATTTCCCCCTACCTAGACAGAGAGAACACAAGAACATTGACACCCTCACAAGTAGTTAAAACCATGAACTAATTTGATGGCAAACGAGATCCTTATGATCAAATAACCAAATTTAAATAGGTATTTAGGGTGGAAAAAATAGAGGACTTGTTCAATCAATATGATGATTTTGGGCTACCCTTGTAGGGTACAACCCTAGCATGGTTTCAGCCTTTGCAACAAGGCAACTACAAAAACATCATGCCATTGATGGTAGCCTTCATCATTGAGTTCTCTAAGAATGGAATCAGGCACAACACCTCATAATTTCAAGCAAACCCCTAAGAGATGATAAGGTTAGTGGGATGTAGATTCAAGCAACACAAAGAAAGATGCCCAGTTCCAGAGTTACATACACAAGCCAAGCAGGCCTCATTATTTTTAGATGGCCTCTTGAGTGGAAAGCTATGATCACTATATGTACTTGAAAGAGCCAAACACCCTAGACCAGTGTGTAAGGATGTGCATAGACATAGGAGATAACTTAGAAGAGGAGCTAGATTTCTCAAAGCTTTAAAAGGATCAAAATGCTTGGCTAGTATCATATCTAAGCCTATAAAGCTAGGAGGAAACCTACAAACTACACAAAATTAGAAGGTCGTTACTATCAAATGATGTTATAAATGTGGCGGTGATCACATGCCTAATACATGCCCCATGCAAAACTAGAATTTCTTAGCTCAAGGCTCATATCACTACAAGATAGAGAGGAAATATGTGAATCATATGGCGCAAGGTTGTCCTTACAACAAGCAAACAGTCACATAAAACTATCATGAAGCATATCAACAGCTATAAGTTGCAACCCTACTATAGGCCACAACACTGGCCATAGTACCAAGCACATCCTAGGCCACAATAGTGCTAGGTCAGCAACTACCCACCCCCTACCAATCTAATATCAGTCAAGTATGCTGGTGTAGAGTCTTCCCTTTGATCATGTTAATGTTGGGAAAAATGGATGGACACTCCAGAAAATGAGTTGCTACTGGTAATCCCTACTTTGTACTAGCCCTCTTTAGCTTCAGAGTTGAGATGTAGGCCCTCTTAGATTTCAATGACACTAAACAAGTGCCTATTTATTTTGGAAATGATGTGAGTAATGTTTGATTCAAAACAGACTACTCTCAAATTCACAATCTCATGAAAACCTTCTATTTTGGTACACACACCTGCTGCTTGTTAAACTCAGCGCTTCCAATACAGTAGCAATTAATCAAATTACTTTTGGAGTTATCAAAGTAGCTTAATAAGCTAATGATTCCAAGTGGAATCACTCAAAATTATTGACTATACACAGAGCAATCAATTTAGCAAGCAAAGCATTACCCCTGATTTTTTAGGACCTCTACAAAGATTGACTAGTGATCAATTCGATGCACTTTTCTCCCAATTCACTAAATGGAATGTCTTCAAAATTTGCTTGCATGTAGAGGACTTAGAGCTGATTCCAACAAGCTATAGAACATTGAAAGTTGTGGAGCGCTGACTGAGATATGAGCAATAGAAAATGACTGTTCTGAGTGACACTAATAGAGAGATCAACATATATAATGAATGATGTATTGTATTATGACACAATGTTGTACATGATCATTGGCATGATAATCAATGCCCAATGATAGATAGAGGTGTAGGCTATGATGTGAGCCTCACTCTCTTACAATATGATCAACTACTGCCTCAGGATTGGAGTGATCTCTATCGCGAGTTTTTACATTCATCTTTTTATAGATGTTCTTTTCAAAATTTGAATTTGAATTCAACTTTGGCTCCCACTAAAAGTGATCCACTAATCTAGGAGATATTCTCTCTAATGAATTCGTGTTTTTTTCAATCCAACTAACTCCACGAGTTTAGTGGCTTTTACAAATATTCCTTCAAGTCAATTTGACTTTTACAAATGGTAAAAGATAGAGAGACTCATAGCAATGGTTCCCATGGGGCTCCAATTATTCTTCATAAGATCTTCTCATGCCTAGCCAAGTGTGTAGGCTTGGCATTTGCACCAACAGCTCCCCCTCAGGCCAAACATCTTGGCTTGGTCTTCTTCTTCAATTCTCTTGAATGTCCTTCAATCCAATCATAGCTTTAAAGCTGCAAAGTTTAGTACCATCAAGTGCTTTGGTTAACAAGTCTGCACATTGCATATTGGTTGATACATATGCCAACTGAATTTCCTTGCTGAATAGTTTCTCTCTCACATAATGATAGTGGACCTCTATATGCTTGGTCCTAACATGGTAAACAAGATTTGCAGCAAGATGTAGTGAGCTTGTATTATCTCCAAATATCATTGGAGATCTGGTATGAAAACCCAAATCTGTATATAGAAATCTGATCCATATGGTCTCCTGAGTAGCATTGGCCAACCCTCTATATTCTGCCTCTGTTGAAGATAAACCTACAGTAAGTTGCTTATTGGAGGATCATGATATAGGTTTGTCACTTGCAAAAGATACATATCCTGAGGTACTCCTCCTATCATCTTTACAGCCTGCCCAATCTACATATGAGTATATCTTGATGTCTAAATCTGAAGTATAAGGAAAATATAAACCTTGATTTTTAGTCCCCTTAAGGTACTTCAAAATCCTCTTGGCAGCTTCTAAGTGAGGTGCCCTAGGTTTGTGCATAAATTGGCTTAAGACACTTACTCCATAAGCAATATCAATCCTTGTCAATGTAGCATAGTTCAAGCTTCCCACTATGCTTTGGTATGCTGCAATATTATCAAGCATATCACCTTCATGTGCACTTAATTTTTGGTTTACCTCCATAGGAGTACTTGCTACCTTCGCATCCTGCAAATGAAATTTCTTCAACATGTCCTGTACATACTTTCTTTGAGTATTGTAAATTCCAAAGTTAGCATAGACTAACTCAAGTCCAAGAAAATACTTTAGTGACCCTAGATCACTGATTTTGAACTCCTGCATCATTTGATTCTTGATCTGCTTGATGCCATTGGCATCATTACTTCTAAGTATGATATCATCAACATATACACATAGGTATATTACCTCTGAATTACTTCTCTTGATAAACAGAGAAGTATCTACTTTACTCATGATGAATCCTTGATCCTGAAGGTATGTAGTTAACCTATGGTGGTTCCATGCCCTAGGTGCCTGCTTCAATCCATAAAGAGATTTGTTCAGTTTACACACATGATTTACCTTGCTTGAGTCCTCATAACCAGGAGGTTGAGACCACACTTACCACACTTACCAATACGCTGATGGTTGGCATTTTGGCCATAGGTGAGAAGGTTTCTTCATAATCAACTCCTTGGGTTTGTGCAAAACCTTTAGCCACAAGTCTAGCCTTGTACTTGCTTATTGAACCATCAGAATTCCTTTTGATCTTGTAGATCCATCTAGAACCAATTATCTTCATAGACTCCTTCTTTGGCACTAGCTCCCAAGTGTCATTCTCCTTGAGTGCTTCAATTTCTTCATCCATACCTTCTTTCCATTCTGCCTTGGTATTTGCCTCTTCATATGATGATGGCTCTTCAAATGACAAGTCTTTTGCAAGATAAACAGAATGCTTAGTAACTAAAGAAGTGTCATATCCATATCTGATTGGCTTCTTGCTTTCCCTTTGTGATCTTTTGATTGCTTGGTTGGATGATTCAGGTATATCTTCCAATTTCTTCATCTTGACTTTGCCTTTGGATTTCCATGCCTTGAGTTCTTCTAGGTTGACGATGTCCTCATCATCTGCGTTGATGTCTTCAATCTGGTTTGGTTCCTCCTTGGTGAGGCTTGGGAACTCCTCTTCCAAGCCATAAGGCAACTTTACTTTCCTGCATTCACTTTCAAACCAAGAATCATTCTCACCAAAGACAACATCTCTACTGACCATAAATCCTTTGTTGGAAGGATTGTAAAATCTGTATCCTTTCTGATTCAAGTCATACCCTATGAAGATGCACTTCTCTACCTTAGGGTCTAGCTTACGTCTTATTTGAGATGGTATATGCACATAAGCAACACATCCAAAGATCCTGCAATGATCAAGTGAAGGACTTCTACCTAGCCATGCTTCAAATGGGGTCATCCCATCAAGATATTTGGGTGGCAACTTGTTAACAAGATAAGTGGCAGTAGATACACTCTCTGCCCACAAGTAATTAGGTAATTTTTTCTCATTTAACATTGACCTGGCTGTTTCAACAATTAATCTATTTCTCCTCTCTGCCACCCCATTTTGCTCAGGGGTATACCTTGTTGTATTTTCTCTTTTGATTCCTCTATCTTGCAAGAATGCATCAAACTCATTTGAGAAGTACTCACCTCATCCATCTGACCTTAGTCTCTTTAGACTTCATCCTGTTTGGTTCTCAACAAGTGCAAGATACTTTTTAAAGCAACTGAATACTTCATCTTTGTGCTTCATAAAATATAAGATAGTCCACGTATTGAAATCATCAATGAAAGATACATAATACCTTGATCCTGAAATTGAGGGATCCTTACTTGGTCCCCATACATCTGTGTGGACAAGCTCTAGGTAATCCTCATGCATGTAGCCTTTCTTTGAGAAGGGCAACCTATGAGATTTTATAAATTGACAAGCACCACATTTATAGATCATGTGTTGCTTGGATACATTAGGTATGCCAAGCATGCATTGATCTCTACAAATTTGCTTTAAGGTTCTGTCACCAATATGTCCTAATCTCTTATGCCAAATTTCAAGCTCTGATAATGTTTGGTCTTTGTAACTATAAAGTGCAATATTCCTTGTATCTTCAAGTTCAAAAGTGAATAATCTACCTGTCTTTTCTCCTTTGGCAATTCTCTTGAATCCATGTTGGGGATCCTCCACAAATGCTCCATATTTGTTGAACCTGACCTACAGAACTTTTTCCACAATTTGTCCTACACTCATCAAATTTTTTGTAATTGTAGGTATATATAGAACTTTGCTCAACAAATTTCTATTTCCATAAGAGGTTTTAACATTTCCTATCTTGAACACTGAGTGCTTGATGTCATCACCTGTTTGTACCAGATGCTTTCCCTTGGGTTTCTCAAGGTCAGAGAGAAGAGCTACATTGCGTGCCACATGATTTGAGCATCGTGAGTCAATGTAGAAGAGATGGTCATCATTCATACCTTGCTTTGAAGTCATATTCATAATCAGAAGGGAATCCTCTTGTTCCTCTGTATAATTGTTGTAGTCTTTCCTTGATTTGTAGCCTCCTTGGTAGTTGTTATTGTAGTTGTTATTGTGAAGATATGGATAGGTATGTGCTTGAAGATGAAGAGGTGTTGCAAAATCCTTGATCTACACTAGCCAAATGAACTCCAGGAGTATGTGGTGGGCCCTTTTAGCTTGCCAATGGATGTATTAGACACCCTATGTACCTTGGAAGATCACTCACAAAAAGATAGATCAAAACAGATAAGTTGGAGTTAGCTCAGAGGTGAAGAACTTGCTATTTTTGGTTCATACACCTGTCCAGTGTTTTGCATAATTCTCTGAGCACAACAGCAATTAGCTTAATTCCTCTTGGGGAAGTCTAGTTAACTTAAAGAGCTAACTTTCAAGAGTAATCTCATAAAAAAAAATGAACCACACACTTGTTGGAAGTCAATGTCTTTATTGGCTTATCAATTAGCTTCACTAAGCATCAACTTCAAATCTTAGTTCTTCAACAGTTTTATAGCAGTTTTATAAACTACTCCAAGGAATCCACGCGGGCCCAGCATATGTATATAGAATATCTTCGTACACATGTATAAGCAAGCAACGGACGGTGTTGGCATACAAGTCAGATGAAGAGCATATTAGCGCAACGGAGGAGTCATGCACAATACGGCAACAAGGCCCAATCATTTTTTCCCATGGACCATTCACAACTCAAGTGATTTTAATCACTACACAAACATTGTAAATTCCGTTTTTGGTAGAATAGACTCCATTTTGTGCAAGCCGAGGAGTCCTCGAGCTTGAGGAGTATTAGAACTAGCTACATATCAATTTTCATAATTTTTAGACTCTGTTTGAGCCCTCAAATAGGCTCTAGAACCTAATTTTTAACTAGGCCGGACACTAGGTCTGGACAAGACCAAAGCTAGATAGAAAACTATAAGAAGAGCTAGAGAGCTCATTTTTGGGGTTGGATTGTTTGTGAATTGAGCTGATGTAAGAGACTTTTTTGACTAATGCAAAGAACTCCATTGTTCCTCTCCTTGTTCATGCCTTGTGTGCGCGTGTGTGTGTATGTGTGTGCATGCTTGTGTGCTTCTCACTCACACACTTGTGCCTTCACTTGCTCATAGTCTTCATACTAGTCCTCACGTCTCCACGGATTGACAATTATGAGGTGAATCTCCTCACGTTGGTACTCACCATTGTGCTAGAGTGACACCAAATTTGGCGCCGTTGCCGGGGAGAGAGCTTCGAGGACGAGCGTGTGATGGTAAGACGTCGAGTTGAGACATTGGAGTTATAGGTAATATCCTTCCTTCTCTTTATTTTTCTTCATTTTTTCCTTACTTTCGCATTACCATCATCACCATCATCATCCCCACCATCTCCCACCTCCATCTCCATCTCCACAAAAATTTCAATTTTTTAGTCATATTACACTCCCCACCTCATTTCCCTCATTTCATTGTGAGAGAGAGCAAGAGAGAGCTTGCATGCTATCTGTTTTTGGTGTGTTTTTGAGCTTTTGTTGCAGGAACTGGCCGTACCACCTTCTCCAGCAGTGTGCGCAGGTACGACAGACTCTGCACAGGTCCCGGGACGATGACCTCTGTCTGTCGCGACAGACAGAAAAACTTAATATTTTGTGAATGCGTGTTTGGCACGGTAACCTACACCATTAGAGCACTCTAAATCACTAGAAGTTTCTCAAAAATTTGCATTTTTTCAGTCTATCGCGACAGACACCGTCTATCGCGACAGACCCCATCTATCGCGACAGACACCGTCTATCGCGACAGACACCGTCTATCGCGACAGACCAAACCACGACAGACGACAGACACCATCTATCGCGACAGACCCCATCTATCGCGACAGACACCGTCTATCGCGACAGACCAAACCACGACAGACGACAGACACCGTCTATCGCGACAGACCCCATCTATCGCGACAGACACCGTCTATCGCGACAGACCCCGTCTATCGCGACAGACCAAACCACGACAGACGACAGACACCGTCTATCGCGACAGACCCCATCTATCGCGACAGACACCGTCTATCGCGACAGACCAAACCACGACAGACGACAGACACCGTCTATCGCGACAGACCCCATCTATCGCGACAGACACCATCTATCGCGACAGACACCGTCTATCGCGACAGACAGAGACCCACGATAGACCCCATCTATCGCGACACACACCATCTATCGCGACAGACACCGTCTATCGCGACAGACACCGTCTATCGCGACAGACACCGTCTATCGCGACAGACAGACATTTTCGACAAAAATTAAGGGGTAAATTTTTTGGAAATTTAGGCTAATTTTGGGCTTATTTGCACTCTCAAATACTCACACACTTGCAAAGGCCTTAGAAAAATGCATTAAAACTCCTGAAAGGTTCTATCTGTCTGTTTAACCCCCTAAACCCTGAACGGTCATAACTTTTTCTTACGAAATCCATTTTTTGAGCTCTAAGGCTTGTCGGAAGGCTCGTGGCATAGACTACGCGCCCTGAACTGTTTTTTATAAGAATAAGGTGTTGCTTTTGAGATAGGATATTTGGAAGTTGGCACATTGAGGGGTAGGAACACCAAGGGAGCTCAAGAGGAAATTGTTAGCAATACAACAGGAGGAACAAGGGTCATTAAAAAAGTGTCTGAAATAAATTGTCCGTCAATTGAAAGGTCAACTTGGAGCTAATCTTGGGATTGATGCAGGTTTATTGAGAAGCAATTGAGAGCGTCCAAGCAAGGGTTTTACGCAAGCTTGAGAATCAACTTCTCGAGCACTAAAGAGCAAGGATCAGCAAGAAAGGTCGGAATACTCTCAACTCCCCTTCGTCAATTCCTAGCATAGGCTAAGAACGATTAGAAGTTGGAGTAAGTCAGGGTGACGATAGGCAATTATCAAGTTGAAGCACACCTAAACTTTCAAGTCAAGCTAAGGACATAATCTTTGTACGGTCGAGAACCTTAAAGGAAAAGAACTCAACGTGGAACGAACAACTGGAAGTGCGAAATTACACTCAAATATACCTTACGACGTGAAATCAGACAAGAATTTTTACAACGGGAATCAACTAAAAAGAATCGAGTAATTGATACAAAGGACTCTACAACGAGGTTGTACTTGGGCAAAATTGGGCTATTCAGCTAGGCATATGAACCTTAGATCCGGACGACATCTAGTAAGGGAGAGACAAAGCCTTAGATCTTCAGAGGCTAGTGTTAACCACACTGCTAGGTCTTGGGCCCAGCAGTTGAGCCACCACTCATACTATCCTAGCTCTGAGACCAGTGAGTCAGAGATGTCTCAAGGTATGGACAGACCTGTGGGAAGTTCTGGAGTGCCTTACTTGCACAGGGTAGAAGGCCCTTACAAAACGCAGTTGGAATACCTTAGGACCAACCGATTAGGTGCCAGCATCTATGAGGACGACCTAGGAAGATCTGTGGTACAGATTAAGAATCCTGATCAATCCATTGGACTAGAGCACCCAGCTGTCAAATTTGAAAACGGAACATACTTGGACAAAGAAGGAACCATATATGTAGTCACCAGTCACCCAGATAGGACGGATGAGTTTGGAAATGTGATCTCAGAAGCGGACTTAGGGGACTTAGAGCAAGGAAACATGGGTATAGAACCTAGGACCCCTCGAGGGAAATCTGTTCTTACGAGGATTATCACACCAGAGTGGATTCCCCAAGATAATAAGAGCATAGATCTCCTTCTGAACCGAGAAACTGAAGAAGCCTTTTGGAGATATAAATCTGATCGGCCATTTGATGTAGGAACAATCATGATCTATGAGCTTAAGGATCCTGATAGCCCAGGCAGAGTGACCTACTTAGATCACGCCTCAGAAAGGATCTTCGTGGTGACAGAAAATGATAGGCATGCTTACACTTGGAAAGGTGAAATCATTTTCCCCCAACCAAGATCACATGTGTCCTACGGTCATCCTGGAGCGGGAACATCCCAAGCTCATGGAACTCAAAGAGACAGAAGTAGAGATAGGCCAGAAGTAAGTTTTGCCAACTCAGGGGGCAGAGAAAGAACGAGGACGGAAACGAATAGAGTAGAACCGGAGATACATAGAGCTCACAGGAATCAAAGAAATGCGGATGAGTTCCCTCTACCATGACCTAGAGAGCACACAAGGACTTTGAGACCAACTCAGCTAGTTAAGTTCATGAAAAATTACTTTGATGGCACAGGAGACCCATACGATCATGTGGCAGAGTTTAGGCAAGTCTTGAGAGCAGAACAAGTGGAGGATCTATTCACACAATATAATGCCTTTGGTCTAACCCTTAGGAACACAGCCCTTACGTGGTTCCAACCATTGAATGAGAGACAATTTAGGAGCATAGACCAACTCCTGGAGGCTTTTATTATTGAATTCTCTAAGAGTGGCATAAGACATAATACCTCCTCAATGATTCACAGCTTCAAGCAAACCCCTCAAGAGACCGTGAGACTTGCAGGACAAAGATTTAGGCAATATCTTGAAAGATGCCCTATTACGGAGCTCCCCACACCAGCTAAGCAAGTGGCTTTATTCTTAGATGGATTGCTGAGTACAAAGTTAAGATCCTATGTGTACTTGAAGGACCCTAGGACCATAGAAGAGTGTGTACGCATGTGCATTGACATCGAGGATAACCTAGGGGAGGAATTAGAGCTTTCCAAGATATACAAAGATTCAGATAGTGTCTCTAGCCTCTCTTCCACGCAATCCACTTCAATTGAGGAACTGGCAGAGAAAGTAGCTCAGAAATTAGGTGTCACTGGTAAACAGATCCCAAGGTTTGCCTCTGTGAAGAGATGCTACACTTGTGGTGGCGACCACATGGCGAATGTATGTCCCATTATGGCTCAACCCCAAGTAAATCCTAGTAGCCAGTACTGCACCATAGAACGGAGGTACACCAATCACACCGCACAAGATTGCCCCTACAATAAGCAAACAGTCAGGCAAACTTACCCTCAACCCTATCCACCGCAGGGAAGATACCAGAACCAGTACCCTCCACAACCATATGGCAGGCCACAGCAACCTTATCAGCAACCATACCAAAACCAACAAAGGCCTCAGCCTGTGTTAGCCCAACAACCTCCAGCTCCATCCAACGTGATCCCGGTAAAGTATACAGCTGCAGAAGAAAACCTGAATAGAGCTATAGTCCCCGTAACACCATTGCTTTCAGAAAGTGACCCCAGTGACCATAGCTTCGATTCTACACATGTTGATAGTCCCCAGGCATACTACATGCAGTCTCCTGAACATGGTGAGTCTTACTATAGTGAAGAGCCAAATGAACCTAGTTGGGAATCAGATTACACAAATGTCATGTATGCAAACCCCAACCCCAGACCCCAACCTAGGCAGGTAAGACCCCCATTCCCTAGAGGACCATGCTACCGATGTCAGGGTGATCATCTCATTCGTGATTGTCCCTTGCCTCCACCTACACAACCCCAGTCAGTAACGATCCAAGGTTATTGCCAAGAGTGTGGGAAAGAGCATCTCTTACGAGATTGCCCTAAAAATCCTAATAATATGCCAAAAATCACTCCTATAAATGTTATTGGGTTGGTTGTAGACTCCACAGGGAGTGTGACTTCCACTGCGCCAGTGCAAGTGGTCACAAGAGCTCAAGCTTTGCAGCAAAACCAAACTGTAGGCCAGGAAAAGAGCCCAGAAGTTAGTGAAACCGAGAGCATGACAAAGAAAAGAACTAGAGCTTGGAGAGATAGTCGTGAAAGAATGAAAAGGCAATGGGCAAAGAAGATGAGTGAACTAGAGGAAAGTCTACGAGAAACCAAGGCCAAAATCATAGAGATCACATCTCAACCGCACTCTCACACATTCCCACCGCTACCATCCCCATCACCCTCCATCCCTCCACCCTCTAATACACCCCACGTAACCCACCCACCACCCCGAGCAGGATCAGTATTAGCTGATCCCACTCCTGAAGACATAGACATGATGCTTAAAGCATATCAGGCCAGAATCCAAGAAGGGCCAAATGTAACGGATCATGACAAGTGCTACCCTAGAGCTGACCTAGAGATAGAAAGAACCAAGCTTTGCGCGAAAATGGTCGCATTGGCTCATACTATGTTTGAAGCCAGTCGCCTTTTCAATTATTCGGGCTCAGCCAAGACACAATTACACTTGGATGGACTTCTAGAGAAGTTAGAGGGCATAATTGCAAGATCTGCCGAGGAAGAAAAAAAGCAAGAAAGAGATAAAGCAAGCAAGAATATGACCCATTCCCTACCGGAAGCTTATATGCCCAATCCCACTGAACCAGACCACCCCCCTTCACTAGAAAGAATTGAGAATCTAATGGCACCCTCACAAGAGGAACCTGCCCCTCAACACCATGACAAGGCCAGTATAAGAGCAGGTCTTCCTACCCAGACAGCCTATGTGCCAAAAGCTTATGTGCCTAACTCTACGGAGCCAGACACATCATCTTCTATGAATCGATTCACACCAGAATTCCTACGAGAGATTCAAGAAGACAAATGGGCTAAAGAAAGCGAAGTGCCTCCTCCCATTGAACTTGTGGATGATGCACATGACCAATTCCCACAAGACATCCCATCCATTTATGGGGAGCAGGAGAGCACCCAATCTCAAGAAAGATTAGAGTTCGAGTCTAATTCTTTACAGGAGTTACCCCACTTCACGGGCCCATGGGAAGCCAAGTCTACTTGTATGAGAACCCCCACGGTCATGGTAAGAAATGAAGATTCAGTCATACCTAGGAACACAGAGGTAGTGAAAAACACTAAAGTGCAGTGCAATCTCAAATTAGAAGAGCTACTCAAGGTTAGACCTGAATTATGGAAACATGTAGCCAAACAAGTACCAGAGATAGCAAAACCTCGTTCCCAGGTAGGATCACATAGGACAGTGCCCGAAATACCCTTGGATAAGATAGGAGATATGTGTGAAGGTGAGGAAGGGAACACCTATCTTCCCATTACCTACCAGGAGTACACCACCAAGGCAATTTTGGACTCAGGCGCAGGAGTTGCAATTGCCACCACTTCCCTATGGAAGCGTTGGGGCAAGCCAACACTCAGGCCAACGAAAATGAAATTGCAGATGGCCGATGGTCATATTGAGAGACCCTTAGGATTGCTAGAAGGAATAACTCTCACCACCTGTGGTGTCGAGTTCGAGCACACATTTGCCATATGTGACTTCAGCAAAAATCATGCCTATGAGATGATCTTGGGACGACCTTTTATGCGACAGTTGCAAGTGGTACAGGATTGGGGAACCAATTCTTTGTACCTGCAGCACTTAGGTGTTACAACCAAAGTCAATCTCAAGGATTACTCTCATAGAGATGTTCCCCCTATCCAATGGAATCCCATCCATAGAGCCAAGGATGATACGGAATCTGTGCATTCCATAGGATCAGGATCCTCATGGATGCACGAAGACACCCACTTATGGATGTGCAAAGTAGCAGTGGAAGAAGAGAAGAGAGAGAAGGCCAGAGATATAGGTGCAAACGAAACACATAGACCCATTCAAGACCCAGCCTATGCACCTGTAGTATTTCCTGACGAAGAATTCGAACCCCACGGCTGGGCAGAAATCCTAGCAACAATGGATGTAGCCATCAATGAGGAACAATGGACGCCTCACTGTGATGAGGATGGCTATGACATTTCAGTCTTCTCCATAGAGCCAATCATGGGAGAGGCATTTCTAGAAGAATGCGAACCTAACCCTGATGTATTTGAGGATGCGAGTGACTCCGATCTAGAGTCAATCATCATGGACCCACCTTTTGCATCATATGAAGAATACTTCCATGAAGTAGAATTTCAACCCCAGAGGTACGGAGAGCTTACAAGTGATGTAAGATTAGCCACACATGTGACCCTGAAGGGAGAAGGAAAGAAAAGAAAGAAGAGAGAAGTCACACAAGAAGAGGAAGAGTCTTTGTTTGAGGTCTCGGAAAATTTTAAGAAATATGAGATAGATGACAGAAGAGTCATGATCAGAATGCCTAAGCGAGAGGCACAATCAGGAGAGGCCTATGATAACAAAGAAACCACCAAGAAAATAGTTGTGGCCCTAGAGGAAGGAGAGGAGAGATGCACGTACATAGGCCATGACCTGACAGAAGAGGAAGAACAAGAGCTAATAGCCTTGCTAAGAGAATACAGAGATGTATTCGCTTGGAGTTACAAGGATTTGAAGGGTGTAGACCCTGACATATGTTCCCACACTATCCCCATGATCTTAGATGCCAAGCCCTCTAAGCAAAAGCCATATACGTATAACGATAATTATGCGGCTAAGATCAAAGAGGAGATAGATAGACTGGTTGAAGCTGGATTTATCTATGAAATTGAGCACACTGAATGGGTATCCCCCATTGTAGTGGTGCCCAAGAAGAACGGCAAATTGCAGGTATGCATTAACTTGAAGAAGGTTAACGCAGCCACGATCAGAGATAACTATCCGCTTCCTATCACTGAGCATCTATTAGAAAGGGTGGCAGGCAAGGAAGTGTACAGCTTCCTAGATGGGTTCTCTGGCTACAATCAAGTGGCCATTGCACCAGAAGATCAGCATAAAACGGCTTTTGCCACAGAGTGGGGCATATTTGCTTTTAGGGTAATGCCATTCGGGCTGACCAACGCTCCCGCAACCTTCCAAAGGCTGATGTGCCATGTATTTAAGGAGTTCCTGAGAAAGAACTTAGAAGTCTATGTTGATGATCTTTGTGCTCATTCCAACATTAGACAAACCCATATTCCTGAACTCAGACAAATCTTTGACAAATGTAGAGAATATCAAGTCTGCCTGAACCCGTAAAAGTGCGTTTTTATGGTCAGGCAAGGCAAGATTCTAGGACACATAGTGTCAAAGAATGGCATATCTACTGACGAAGAGAAAGTGAGAGCTATAGCAGAGCTCCCTAGGCCAAGGAATGTCAAGGAAGTACAAGCGTTCATGGGACATTGTGGTTACTACCGTCGGTTTATACACATGTACGCCATCATAGCAAAGCCTCTGTATGGACTTTTGACCAATTTTGAGTGGACTGACGAATGCGAGAACTCCTTCCAGGAGCTTAAACGGCGATTATGTTCAGCACCAATCTTGACCACACCAGATTGGAACAAGCCATTCCATGTTCACGTGGATGCATCCAATTATGCTATTGGATGTGTACTCGCACAACCTACGGATGAAGGTAATATGGATCTTCCAATTGCCTATGCTAGTAGACAATTGAATGCGGCTGAACGAAATTATACCACTACAGAAAGAGAAGGCTTAGGCATGGTATATGCAGTCAAGAAATTTAGACACTATTTGCTGGCAAATAAGTTTAAATTTTTTACAGATCACCAAGCATTGTTATATCTCGTGAACAAGCCATGCAATACAGGAAGATTAGTAAGATGGTTTCTCTTACTAATGGAATATGACTTTGAGGTTGTGGTAAGAAAAGGAAGAACTCATTTAAGAGCAGATCATCTCTCTAGGCTCACGTCAGGAGAAGCCCCACAAGGAGTAGCAGATGATCTCCCTGATGCTTACTTGTTTCACTTGGAAGTCGTACCGCAGTGGGCTAAGTTGTTGGTACCAGTATTGACGTACGGGCCTAATCATCCAGTGGTGAACACACGGAATAGAGAGGTAGTAAAAGCCCAAAAGTATCACATCATGGCAGGAAGTATGTACAAGCACACAGATCAAGGGATCTTGGCTTGTTGTGTAGAAGAGGACGAGTATGCGAAGTGGTTGCAATTAGCACATGTAGGTGCATTAGAGCAACACTACTCAAAGCAACGAACCTTACAGACACTAAGGAGACTCGGAGTACATTGGCCAACTATGGAAGCTGATGTCCAAAGGTTGTGCAAGGAATGCCCAATCTGTTGCACTAAACCACCTGTGGAACATGCCACACTTTATCAAGTGTCCATAGTGCCAGATTGGAGTGAACCGCTAGTATCCTTCTTAAGGACGAGAACATTCCCTCTAGGCATGACTCTGGCTAGGCAAAAGAGTTTAGAACAAGAAGCCCAGGATTATTCACTCATTGGTGATAATCTATACAAGCGTGGTAAAGACGGTTACCTGAGACTATGTGTCCATGGGAGTGAGTATCTCAAGATCTTGGACACTGCTCACCAAGGTGTAGCAGGAGGACACTTTGGACCAGATCGGGTGATCAAGGCAATACTATTTGCGGGCTTCTGGTGGCCTACCCTTCACATGGACGCACATACCTATGTGAAACGGTGTGATGTCTGTCAGCGAACCCAGTATCCTATACGTAAAGATGAGATGCCATTGAAACCTATGATGGGTGGACGTGCTTTCTCTAAGTGGGGAATAGACTTCGTAGGTCCTATTAATCCCCCAGCTAAGGGTTCCCATGCAGAATATATCATTGTTGCAACAGACTATCTAACTAAGTGGGTGGAGGTAAAAGCCACAACGAAGAACGATGCTCAAACAACTGCTAAGTTTTTATTTGAGAATGTGTTCACTAGATACGGACTACCCATAGAGCTTGTAAGCGATCGAGGCACTCACTTCTTGAACGAAGTTATTGAAAACCTACTCCAAGAATTCTTGGTAATACATAAGAAGTCTGCCCCCTATCACCCTCAAGCTAATGGACAAGCTGAAAGCACCAACAAGATCTTGTGCACTGTACTGACAAAATTAGTAAACAATAAATGCTCTGATTGGGACAAACAGCTACACCATGCTGTTTGGGCATACCGAGTTGCCTACAAAACGGTACTCCAAGCCACGCCCTTTCAAATGGTGTTTGGTCAAAATGCTGTGCTACCGCTAGACTTTTTGATACCTACATTGAAAGTGGCACAAGAGCATGAATGGACGGGTCACGAACTCTCCTCTAGACTTTTTGACCTTGAACGATTAGGGGAAACAAGACTGAGAGCAGCTGCAGGGATATATGCAGCTAAGAAGAGACAAAAAGCATACTTTGATGCCCATGTGAAGGATAAGGGCTTGAAAGCAGGAGATCTAGTTTTAGTCTACACATTGAAACAACATGCAAGGAAGCTAGAAAAGAGAGGCTACGGACCTATGATCATCAATAGGATCTCGACGAGTGGTGCTGTGCAACTAGCCACATTAGAAGGCGATGTTCTCCCAAACTATATTAGCGGATGCAGAGTTAAGTTGTATCAGGAACCTCTCACAAAGGAAATGCTAAGTCGACTCAACATTGCTAAGAAACGCAAAGAGGAAGAAAAGCGAATTCGAGAAGAAGCTCAAGCAGAAGCCCTAGAGCGCATACGGAAAATGAAATTAAGAAGACAAGGTAGAGAGCAACCAGTGCCAGATGCATATGCAGATCCAGGATATCCTGTGGCTATGTGTGAAGTTTCAGGTGTTAGCTCACCTAGGATAACTGACCGACGTCCTTTCATAACCTTAGATATAGGACAAGGAAAGAGTGCAAGGACTGTAAGAGCTTTGATTGACTCAGGTGCAGCCACTAGTGCTGTTAAATTGTCTTACTGTCAAGAGTTGCAATTAGCTGTCAATCTTGTGGAAGCATATCTCATAGGATTGGGAGGCGTGGAAACCCCTTGCATAGGCGAGGTGGAACTTCCCCTCTATATTCATGATGAGGCAATGACAGTTAAAGTACTAGTGTGTCAAGATGAGGATCTCACTGAACCTCTTGTCTTGGGTCAAGACTGGATCTATGACCAAGCAGTCAACTTAAACCTAAGAAGTGGACTTCTTCAGGTATGGGTGAATCAAACTAGAATTACAATTGAGTTAAATAATGGAGCACTCAAGGAACTAGAAAAGACACGGACTCCTGGTCCCTCCAGGGGTACACATGAAGTTGACCATGCTGTTCTTGTCCAAGACTATGTGATGCAGAAGAATGAAGATCTCAAAAAAGGAGTCAGAACCACAAGGGAACTCCCTTCTTTTCCAAAGGCCAGAGGGAGGCAGCAACTAAGGGCAGATCAATCACTGAAGACTCTCCGGGCAAGAGACCAAAAGAACACGCGAAGCAGAACAACTCAGCCGACGAAACAAATGTGGGTGCGGAAAGACGAACTGCCGGCTGTAACTAAGCTGCAACAACGATCTCAACTTCCTATTAGTAATCAACGACTTGATGCTAATAAGAGGACTCCTAGAACCTCTGTTGAGAAAATGAAATCCATTTGGGTACCCAAGAAGTCGGTGAAGGCTGACCCACAATCAAGACAAATTTGGGTGCCTAAGGCTTGCTTGCGGGCTCAACTAGCCCCACACAATTCACATCATACACGACAGGGTTCACTCGGTCAAGCAGTCACTACCCACTCTTGTCTGATACACACGAACACACTGCCACCTAGAAGCACACACAAACTTACTCATAAATGGGTCCCGAAGACACAACAAATCCCAGTAGAATTACTCATGCAGCCCTCCCGGATCTCCACAAAACCAAGACCAAAAGCCATTCATGGTGTTTGGCAACCTAAGACTTGTAATAAACCCCCCGACCCTAATCTGTGAATTCATCTCCACTTACTAACTGCATCAGTCAGACAACTCACCTTTCCATCTAGCTCCTAGGACTAACCAGGCATTAACTACACACACTGTCATCGTGCACCTACTAACCACTGACTCATCATCTACCTCATGTTAATGTTGTAACGGGGACAACAACGGGTTTATTCTGTCCATTACAATATTAACATATGTTTCTATATTCTCACAGAATCAGAAGGCAAGAAGTGACATGGCAGAAGCGACAGGTCTGAGCTCACAAGTAGGAATACTTACTGCAGGAATCGATGTGGATAGTCTACCTGTGGAGGTGCCACCAACTGAACGACCTGTGGAACTGCAACACCTGCAGCAAATCCCGGTACCGGATCCACCCACAGGGATCACAGAAAGAGTCCATGCCAATTCTCACTGGTTCAATGGCATGCCAGGTCCATTAGGAGAGGCCAAGTATATATGGGAGTCTAAGTGCGAGTACGACCGATCATGGGTTCGATTCCAATTTTTCTCCAAGGAATTCGAGACTTTACAGAACACCGAGGATCTCGAGACCATATGGCAACGTGCAGGGCTAGCAGAATACTTTGAAGCACCACTACCTAAACCAGATCTCCTCCGATGCTACTATTTGGTCTCCACATTACAAGCTAATGAAGAAAAGAACAAACCCGGATCATTTGTTCTTCCTTCCTTGCTGGGAAACAACGAGTTGAAGAGGTTTGAACTTACTGTGGAGTTGGTAAGCGACGCTTTGAATATGCACGGCACACATGTACCCTCTGAAAAGGATGCTCTCGTTCCTACTAACATGAAGGATAGGAAACTATTGAAGCTTAAAGACATGGCAGCACTCACACCAAACGTTTCCATCCCTCTCCGTATGTGCATGCAACATTTTGCTTTCCCCGGCCAAGACCGCTTCACACAACCACACAAGAGAATCTGGTTCGCTCTCTACTTAGCGGAAGCAGGTGCGTTACCAATTAAGCTACCGGTATGGATTATAGATCAATTGTATGAAGCAAATAAAAAGTCTTCTAGGAAATTAGTAGTGAACAGTTGCTGTGCAATCACACGCATTATTTATCGGTGCCTAGCATATGATGTTCCCATTGAACGTGCCTTAACTTGGGCACAATTACAAATGTTTAAGAAGCTCAAGACGTCCACACATCAATCCAAGCGCATGAGGGGTGCGATCCCTTGTGTCCAGACAAGGGAAGTTCTGACTACTCCGGAGGTATCTCCACGAAGGGAGACCACAGTACCTCCCTTTACCATTAGGATACCCAGGTCGGGATCTGAAACTACGACACAAGCTACCCCTTCAGCTCCTCCTGCTCCACCTGAATTTGAATTTGCTGCAACTGGAGATGCTGAAGGAATGGACCCCCAGGACTTCGAAGCATTCTTACAAAGTACACAATTCTCTGATGTGGAGTTTTATTCAGATACAGAGGAACAAGGCACATATTCACGAAGAAGAAGAAAATCTACAGACGGCCGACATGTACATTGGAGCGATGCTCAGCAAGGTCAACAACAAGGACAACTAGAAGAAGAAGGAGCTTATGAAGAGGAGACCACTGAAGCCCCAGCCTATACAGCAAAACTCGGAAGGCTGTATCAAATTATGGAAAGAGTGCGATCGCAACAGCTGCTCACCGAACAGAGCAGTAGAGTACTCATGAATCAGCTATTGGAAGAAGCAGGAGTTGACTCAGAATATAGGGAAGGTCTCTTATTGATGGCAGAAACATATGGGGTAGTGGAAGCAGTGCGCACTGCCATTAGGAGGTCTCCAGTTCAATATGATCCACGAAGGTTCCAGACACGACCACGCTCAGGTAAGAATATCCAGATTCCCATTACAACTGCAGAAGAGCCAACTATTACATCTGAACCCATCAGGACAACTGCCCAAGCAACCGAAACGGCTAGCCAAGAGCACCCAGTCACCCATGAGGAATCCACCGAGCCACTACCACCCACACCCCCACCATCGCCTGCTAGAGCAGAAACAGTGGAAGTCACCTCGACCACTCAACCCACCGAACCAACCTTCATCTTCCGTACTCCCATCTCTATTTCAACCCTATTCTCTACTTCTGATAACCCAATCTATGAAACAACCCCCATCACTACACAATCCACCGAACCGCTCATAGAGCCTGCCCTAGGACAACCATCCCCCATGCCCTCAGCCATAGGTCATCCTGACCCTAGATCCACATTCATGGTTTTTCCTGCTACCTCGCAACCCTTCATGCCCTCCTCAAATCTACGACCTCAACCCCCGACCTCCATCTCTCCATTTCTACAATCCCTCCATAACCTCCTTGCTAGAACTTTTCAACCCAGGTCTCAACCATTTCCTTTCTTTTCAGCTCCCCACCCCACTTCTCATCTATTCACCACTTTCACACACACACCACCTACCATTCCAATGTATATGGCAGACCCCACACTCGCACCCACTCCTGAAAGTATGGACATTTCACCACCCACGGCACCTCCCCCCACGATTCCACCTCCTCCCATTCCCCCTCCACCAATTTCACCCACACACACGACTTCAATAGACACATCATTCACTCTTCCCCTTCCCCTATTCCCTTCCCATGCATCTTCCATTGTAAACACTCCCCACTCATCTATAGGAAATGCATTGGACACCATGCTAGCTTGTATATCAAACTTAAGGACAGATTACAATCAGCTCCAGCAACAGAATGAACGCCTGCACGAGCACTCAGAGACACTACAGCACCGCCTTGCTGCACTAGAGGGGGAAAATGCTCGCCTCCACACATAGTTCCAAACTCTCCAAGAGGCTCATGGCATATTGGAGGTACAGTTACAGAACACAGATCAGGAAGCGATACAGGTGGTAGAAGGTCACCTACGGACACAGCTGGAACGGAATTCAAAGCTTCAGCGAAATATGGCCCTACTCAAGCGACATCTTGCGGCCGCTCAGGAAGAGAATCGACGTCTGCAAGTACAAAATCAAGAGAACCTAGAAGCAGCTATTGAAAGCACACCTGGGGCACCCATCAGCCCATCAAAGTTTCAAGCAATGACCCCCGATAATATCAAGATCATATTGGAAGACTATGCCATACTGCTTGAAGCACATGACCAGCTATCAGAGGAACTGGGACAAGTGAAGCAGAAACACCAAAAAGAAACAACAGCAGCCTCCCCAACCACCCCCTCCGCGGCTTCACTTCTCACAGAAAGCATTGTAGTCTATCACTCCATATGAGGCTTTGCATGGTCACAAGCCATCTATTGCTCATCTGCATGTTTTTGGTTGTCTAGCATATGCAGTAGTGCCTGAAAAACATTGCAGAAAAGTGGATGATAAAGCAGTGAAATGTATTTTGTTGGGTACAATTTTGAAAGCAAAGGCTATCGTCTGTATCATCCACAGACTAAACGCATTTTGGTTAGCCATTATGTTGTTTTTGTGGAAGATGCTATTCAGCCATTACCTTCATGTACTAAGGAGACATCTGTTAGTTTGCAGGTTTCATGTGATGATCCAAATCATTCCATTTTTTATGCAGGTTTACTTGATGCACTTGTTGATGAGATAGCTAATATTGAGGAGGCAAAAACTATGCCAAAATGGTTGGTGCAGAATTTGTGTGACAACAAATTAGATGCACCTTTGTCATATCATACTCGGTCAAGTTCTCATAGTGCCTCTTTTGCATCAAATTGCTATGCTATGGCTGCTTCTAGTCTTTGTGATGAGAGTGAGCATGTTTCATTTGATGAAGCACAAAATTTTGAAAATTGGATGGCTCCTATGCAATCCAAATATGATACCATCATGAAAAATGGTACCTAGTCTTTATGTGACTTGCCTCCTGGCAAGAAGGCCATTGGCACTAAGCGGGTATACAAGCTGAAGCATAAACCTGATGGAAAAGTTGACAGGTATAAGTCTAGGCTTGTTGCAAAGGGTTATGCGCAAGAAAGAGACATTGATTTTGATGACACCTTTGCACCTACATGCCAAATGACTACTGTGCCTAGCATCTTTGCACTTGCAGCTCATCATGGTTGGAATGTACATTAGTTGGGCATTAAAACTACATTTCTGAATGGTGACTTGCATGAAGAAGTGTATGTTTTTTAGCCCCGTGGCTTTGCATAGAAAGGGCATGAAAACCAAGTGTGCAGGTTGAAAAAGGCATTATATGGTTTAAAGCAAGCACCATGTGCTTGGTATGAAAAGATACATGCCTATCTAATTGCACATGGTTTTGAGAACAACCCAATTGAGAGCACCGTATATTTTAAGTGTGCTAATGATGTGCTTCTAATCATTGTTGTGTATATTGATGACATGCAACTCACTGGTCCTCATGAGAAGATTATTGTTGATTTTAAGGCTGATTTTCAAGCTTCATTTGAGATGTCTGATTTGAGGCATTTGCATCATTATTTGGGCATTCAATTTATGCAAGTTGATGGTGGAATAGCTTTGTGTCAAACAAAATATATTGACACATTATTGCAACATTTTAGCCTTGAAGACTGCAAACCCATTGCCACTCCTATGGAGACAGGTTTATGATTGAGTCTTCATGATGCTAGAGATGCATTTGATATTGTTCTCTATCAGCAGGCTGTTGGATGCTTGATTTAACATAGATTTAGCCATAGCATACACTAGTAGATGGTTGAACATAGTAGAAGGGAATTACACAACTACTGAACGAGAAGGATTAGGCATGGTTTATATGGTGAAAAACTTTCAAAATTATTTTCTTGCAAAGAAGTTGAAATTCTTCACAGACTATTAAGCCTTAATCTACTTAGTGAACAAACCTTGCAATATGGGTAGTTTAGTAAGATGGTTTCTCCTACTAATGGATTATGATTTTAAAGTAGTTGTTAGGAAAGGTTACACTCACCTTAGGGCTGATCACCTTCCATGAATTAACTTAAAGACAATCCCTACAAGGAGTATGAGATGGCCTTCTTGATGCATTTTTGTTCAACCTTGAAGGAGTTCCAAATCGGGTAAAACCATTAGTGCCAATCTTGACATATGAACCCAAGAAAGTTGTAGTAAGAACACAAGAAAAGAAAGTAATAAAGTCATTATATGAATGCCAATGTTGAAGAGATCCATCTCGTAATTGTCAATTCCCAATCAGATGTCCCAAGTTATCACATGGAAATGTGCCAAACTAGAAAGAATGCCTCTCCTATAATGGATAGAAGACCACTTAGTTGAGTAGAGCTAGGATAGGGCACTACAATCAAGATGATTAGAGCCCTCATTGATTTAGGACTCACCACTAATGCCATTAGGTATTCATGTTGTCAAGACATAAAAATACAAGTAAATCAGATTGAGGCCTACCTCATAGGATTAGGATGTGTGGAAACCCCTTACATCAGTGAGGTGGAAGTTAATATCATGAGCCTTGTAACACCATCTAGAGTATACATATATGAAGTCTACTCACATGCATTAGGCGCAAGTACAAGAAATGCACTTATAAACCACAAAGGGCTACACAGGAAGCATGTTAGTATTGTAAAGGGACTAAGGTCTTCCCATACTGGGATCAGATTTTGTTTCAATATTAATATGTTTTCCTTGTATATCAGATCACTCTTGTTACCAGCACTTGAACATGCAAAAATCAGGCCCTTCTACAATTGGTCCAAGTCATAGCCAGTTGACTATAGATCCTTACCCACTGAATCTTACTCCCTATTATCAACATCGAAATTGGTAGGCTTCCAAGGTCCCATGCCGATTGAAGATCCACCTCTAGGTCGCATTGCAAGAGTCCATTCAAAATCACACTGGTTCTAAGGCTTGCTAGGAATCTTAGGAGACACTCCATACATCTCGAATTCCAAGTTGGAATTTGACAATCGATGGGGTCGATTCCAATTCTTCTCACAATAATTTGAGCTATTGCATAACGTTAAGGAAGTGAAGCCCATTTGGAAGCAGGTAGGATTAGATGCATATACTTTGGTGCCCCTCTTTCAAAGCCATATTTTGTCAAGTGTTATTGGCTAGTGCATACTTTACAACCCAATGCCAACAAAGATGTTCCAAGGAACTTCTTGCTTCCCTCATTGTTCCTTAAGAAACCCCCTAAAAGGTTCAAGCTCTCACATAAGTTAGTCAGTGAAGCCTTATAAATGGGACGAACACACATACCAATAGACAAAGAAGCACTAATCCCCAATGAGATGAAGAAGAGTGATGTATTGAAATTGTAATAGATGTTAGCACCACACCTATCCACCCCTCTTTCTATGTGTCTGTAGCACTTTGCATTTCCAAGACAAGATATAATCACTTAGCCTCATAAAAAGATCTAGTTTAGTCTACATTTAGCATAGGAGGCTTAATTAAAAATCAACATGCCCCACTAGATTATAGATCAACTCTATGTGACCAATCATAGGTGGCCAAGAAAGCAAGTACTAAATGGGTGTTGTGAAAGTACCAATATATTTTTAAAATGTGTTGAGCATATGACATTCCAATTGGGAGAGCCCTCACTGGGGTTCAATTACAGGCATTGAAGGGACATATATCTTCCTCGAGGCAACCCATAATGAGAATGTGCAGTAATGTACCTTGTCTTTAGCCCATTGGTACTGTGCTCATGCCAAAACGATCACCTCCGGACCTTGAACAGTCCTTCCTCCTTTTACATTGCATCCTACAATGCAAGAGCAGATAGCCACAATATAAGCTATAGTACATGAAGAGAAAGTACTACCTATCGGCTCGGATTTTATCTTCCTAGTGATAGATACAACAAGACATGTAGAGGAAACTCTGATTTTTGACTTCAAACCACCACTAACAGATTATGGAGAGTTTCAATATTCAGATGCTTGGTATGTCTCACAAGAATATGAAAGACCCAGTTACTCAAGACCTTAGAGTGATCTTGAAGGACATATTTGAACCAATCAAGAGGATGAGGCGAGACCATTGACAAAAGATGATAAAGAAAGAAACATTGAACAACGAGACCAACAAGACGAGGACCAACACATAGAAGATGAATAAAGAACAGACAGATCTGCTTACACAATAACACTCCAAAGATTACACACAAATATGGAAACATTAAGAGATCAAGGGGATTTTGATGAAGAGAAAAGTCACACCTTGTTGCAACAAGAATTAGACACCAATGATTTTGATGATCCCACATTGATTTGAGCAGCTGGAGTGCTAGAGGCACTCAATTTTGTCATCAATTGACCACCAACTAGATATGACACATGACAAGTCTGCCTCTAACCATGCCAATGACACATTATCAATGTACCTATACCACCCAACATCTCCCAACACTCCACCCTTCGAGGACATACACCACCACCTATCCCACCAATTGACACAACCTCTTTAGGCCAACCACCCATCCCACCGATCTCCTCTACATTTCAACATTCCTAGGAATTCTAGTCCATCTTTGAAACTCCTCCACACACCCAACCTCACTCCCACTTTCGTATTCCAATTTCATCTCTTCCCCACTCTCCACCATGCATGTCCACTGATACCAAGGAAAACATTTTCATAATATCTCATCCAAAACCACTTGTAATGATGATCCTTGCCACCATTGCTGCCATTCCACCACCTATAGCACTTTTTCCACCATCCATCCAACCCACATTAGCACCTTTTCCCCCTCAACTCCATCCCCTTGCTCTATTTTCCACCCTTGTTGATCCAAACCTCCACCCATCACAACCTACCATTTTTGCACCCTTCGATCCACCCTTCACATGAATTCTCTTGTGGGAGAACATTTTTTCACCCCCCTGTTGGTCAAAATGCTTTCCTCATAGCATCTGCTATCCCATCTGTATGAAATTCCGCTTCATTTTTGTCTAGGTCCACGACCACACCACCATTCATGGTGCAACTAGTGCCATTTTTTCACAGTCACCACCACTCACACTGCCAGTCCAAACCCATGGATATTTCACCACCCACCATGGCACTTCCACCACCGCTAGTACCAACCCCACCACCAACTTCACCTCCTCTCACTAATGTTTTCACATTTTCATCCACATTATCCATACCCTCTACATCTACAATTGACCACTGTGCATTCATGCAACTCAACCCTGTATATACATCATCAATTATAGATAATGCTATTCACATGTATGCACCAAGTCAGAGAGGAGTTTGCAAGTTGAGGAAAACACCATACACATTTGCAAGTGTTACTTAAGTCTACAATCACAACTTAATTCTCTTAGTGTCAAAAATTCCTCTCTTAACACATAGTACACTCAACTAAAACACGTGCACCATACCTTAGATATGCATTTGGAAACACAAAACAAATAGTAGTTGAAGAAATGGAAGAATAGTTGCATGCTCAAATGGACCAGAATTCTTGATTGACAAGGAATATGGTTCTTTTATGCCGACCCTTAGCTGTAGCATGAGAAGAGAATCAAAGGTTGCAAGAGAAGAATAGAGAAAACTTTGAAGCTACGATGAACATGCCAGGTGCCCTTGTGAGCCCTTCCCTCTTTTAGGAAATCTCACCCTAGAAGATCATGATAATCCTAGGAGATCAGGATAAAGATTACACAACATTATTGGAGGCCTACAATAGTCTCACAGAAGAGTTTGAAGCCTTGTGGATGACTCAAGCAACCCTCCCCATGCCTATTCAAGAGGAGCCATCCATCACAACTGCCACCATTCCACAAGCAACCCTAATAGATCTTGAAGATCTTCAAAGATAGGTCCCAAAAATGAAGTATGAACTAGCATCATGTGCCCCTCTAGATAGACCAGTCTCACATTGGACATCTGTGAACATGAGGATCTCATCGAGATACTAGTAGAGAAATATTATGAAGAAGATTATGAACCTCAGACAACAATAGGAGGTGGAGTTGTCGATGAGGGTCCAGACACATTTGAACTTCTAGGACCAGCTTGGATGAAACATGTTGAGGAACTTGGCTAAACTAATCCTACACCCGCATAGAAGTGCAACTATAGGCCATGGTTGTGTTTGAACAATCTATATTAAACAAGAGCTAGCACCATGCCGGTACATATCCACAAACAAGTTCCAATATATGCCATACTTTATGATTTTGGCAATGCAAATATTAAACACATTATCGAGAAGCTCCCCATACACATAACACTATTTGAGCTTGAAGACTTACCTTCAAAGGAGCATCACTGAATGATCTTTCAACCCAATTGGAAGGTGTAGCTATTACAAGAAAATCTAGAGATGATGGGATGGTGACAAAGGAACCTCTCCACATATTATATGATCTGTGTTATGTTCCCATCCCTCAAGAAGGAACATGGCATAGGACCATAAGAAATGTCAGGATTGGGTCAATTACCCATACCTTGTACTACCACAAGAACCACTAAACATCACATACATAATGGGAAGGATTCATCATTGGTTACCATGGCTACACAAAATGACAAATATTGTAGTGGGAATGCAAACCAAAATCTTTCATCTGATGCATAACACTTTTAAAGTACTTCAAATGGTCAAAGCCCTGCACATCTCAATGTCCAATTTTGAACATGGTAACCTCCATCTCATTTATGATATGAGTAAGACATCATCAATTAAAGTCCGATATGCCTCACATTTCCGAGTAAACTACCTTCCAACCTACTACAAAAAAATGTTTGAAGAAATGTTCACTACAGGCTTTTGGGAGTACCACTCAGAAGTGTTCATTTCAAGGTCAACATGCTTGTTACAACTCTTTGCATGTGAACAATACATCCTACACATTATAGGTATTTGCATCCAAACATACCCGCACCCAAACACACAATATATCCTGACTAGAGGTAGATCTTGCTAGACACATCCACATGAATGAGCATTCCCTAGCCCTAGACCTCCTATAGAACTATATTGATCATTCCCTTCAACAAGAGTTTGTCAAAGTTGATAGACACTAAAGGGAGGGGAGTGTTGGCACTACACAAGGCTAAGCTAGTTCACCTAGAGGAGGACACAAACATCGAAGAAGAGGAAGTATGTGAAGAAAGGTGTTGCGAGGATAAGTGGTATTGAGCCACATTTTTTCTAAAAATCAAATATAAAATATCAAGGATTCCATCAAGTATCTAAACAATGAGTTTTATCACTACACGTATTATAAGCACCCAATTTGTATGTAAACGCTGCAAGTTTCATTTCAGAGTGTATATTCTCCATGGTTGGTCCACATAAGCAGGTATCTTTATTCTCCTTTTTGAAAGCTATGCATTGTCCAAAACCGAAGAAAACCCATGCAAATTGACTATAGGAAAAAGCAACCTAGTCTGCCCTAAACTCCTGATGTCTCATATGATGTTCGGGGAGAGTTAATTGCATTCTCCAAAGTCCCTTCATGTTTTTGGTGCCTTTCAATCCAAGGAGTCCTCGTATTTTTGGGAGCCCATTAGATACCTCAAGTTAGCTTTAGAACCTATTTTTTGTGTCAGACACTATGTTTGAAATTGGTCAAAACTAGTAGGAAAATTATAAGAAGAGTTAGAGAGCTCATTTTAAGCTTGTTTGGAAAACTTTTAGCATGTATTGTGATTAAGAATAATATTAATAGAGAATCCATTTCCTTCCACTGATCTAGTTCTTGTCTCTTCCTTGTGTGTGTGTGTGTGTGCATCTTGCATGCTTCTCACCTTCACCTTCATGCACTTCACTCGCTCATGATTGTCATATCATCCTCATGTCTCCATGAATTGACAATCAAGGAGGTGAAGCTTCTTGACATGAATAGTGATAGGTACCTTATTTTTGCATCATTATTGTGACCTTCCTATTCTCAACTTGACCTTTTTGGAAGTGTTCTATAGCTTCAAAATTTTTGAAAATCATTATCTTCATCATCGTGTGTTTCATCCTTCTCTCAAGTAAGCATTTTCTCCCTAACCTTTCTAGATTCTTCTTCTTGAGGGGCTTGTAGATCATCCTACCCTAGGAAGTGAAACATTGGACAATCCTCACCTTGAACTTCTATTTGTTGTGGAGGTGAAGCACCTACATGCTCTAAGAATGCTTCTTCCAAATCAAAGAGAGTTCCCATGACTATGGAGTCATACTTTGAGATGGATCCAAAATGCAAATGCGGTGTGGAAGTCTTTGAGACTTCCTCCAACATGAAAACCATGAAAACATCATAGACTTCTATGTCGCAGCATTTAATCATGTGTTTCTCATTGGATAACACATCAAGTGTAGCCACAATTTGCATCTAGTCATATCGTTCAAACTCTCCATCGTTAAAGACCCTAGGCATGTAAGTAGGATCTTCAACTAGTCTATTCAAAGGCTTGTGTATGCCCTCTTTCCTTTATACCTACCTTCAAATTCTTGTATGGTTGCTTTACAGACCCATAAGTTTGTGTCTTCTTGCATACATGCATGATGTTCTAGAAGCACATTATGTATAAAGGTTGTCTCTTTGTCCTCATGAAAGGCTTTTCATCATAGTGAAATGATTTCTCTAAAAGACAAATCTTTTATATTAATCTTTGTGGTTACACCTAAGGTTTGCAAGTATAAGGAATTAGATTCTTGATCTTGAACCACTTTGAGTTGTCTCATGAAAGATCTTCCTAAGATCACTTCATAATTTTCAACCTTTCCAAAATGGAAATTAGCAAGTGTATGCTCAAAATTAGCTCAAGTTGAGAGTACTATTCCCTTCAAAAGTCCAGGAGGATGCTCTACATGTCCATCCTCTAGTTTTAATTTCATACCTTTGGGTATCAGCCCAACTTTTCCCCATTTCTCCCAAAGCTCTTTAGTAGCTATGGATACTTTGGCTCCTAATTCTAAGAGGACATGCAAACACGTTTTACAATTCATCTCCTTCATTTTAATATCCAATCTTATCTAGTGGAATTTTCTTCACACAAGAGCTAGCTTGAGTAGAGGCACTATTTAGCGGGGCTTCTTCATGGGGCTTCATCCGTTGGCCTAGCTTGTCTCAAAGATGTGTTGGATTTTGAGGTCTGTGAAAGCACACAAATAGCACAAGGAAGAAGAAGCTTGGAGCACAACACAATATTTAATGTATTACCAAGTGAATGTACAAAAAGATATGTGACCCACTAGGAGTGATGCAGTGAACAAGGAGGCGACACTAATGTATAAGGAAGTGCCAAGCTATGGGGAAAGAAATCAATCCACAAAAGAAGGTAATCCCAAAGCTTTGCAAAATGCTTCAAACTTCTCGTTAGGTAGAGCCTTTGTGAAAAGTTCTACGATATTATCCAACATCATGGAGACTCAATTGTAAACTTGTTCCCATGGGAATGGGAATAGTTTTGAATTTTCAAGTCCAAAATGCTGCAATAGTGTGTCAATATATTTTTCTTTTACAAAAAACTATTCCTCTATCAACTTGCATAAAGTGAATGCACAAACAAACCCAACATCTCAAAAGAGGCATGCAAATCAACCTTAAATTTTGCATTATGCTTCTCATTAGGACCAGGGAGCAACATATCATCAACATATACAGGAATGATAAGAAGTACATTATTTCAACATGGTTAACATATAAGGTGCTCTCAGTTGGACTATTCTAAAAACAATGTGCTATCAATAAGGCATGTATTTTCTCATACCAAGCACATGGTGCTTGCTTCAAGCCATATAATGCCTTTTTTAACATGCACACTTTGTTTTCATGCCTTTATTGCACAAAACCATAGGGCTGAAATACATACATTTCTTCATGTAAGTCACCATTCAAAATGAAGTTTGAATATCCAATTGATGTACATTCCAACCATCCACCTCCTTAATTGTCAATCCACAGAAGAGAAAGGATGATATGAAGATTGTGAAGGAGTGAAGTGGGAGAAGGTGATGGTGAGAAGCACACTAGAGCACACACACATGTAAGAGGCAATGGTAGATAAATCTCTTCTTTGCATTACTCAATTTACAAGAACTCTTCTACAAGTCTCAAACCTCAAACTAGCTAACCCCAAAAATGAGCTCTCTACTCTATTTATAGTTTTTGAAGTGAAGTGACCAGTTTCACATCTAATGATCAGCCTAGTTAGAATTTATGTCCTATGCTACTTTTTGGGGGTCGAATGAGATCCAAAGAATGTGAAAATTGGTAGGCATGTTCTACCTAAGCTCCTCAAGCTTGAGGACTCCTAGGCTTGCACAAAATGGAGCATCATGCCATAAAATTGGGTCATTATATATACAATAGTTAGTGATTAAGATCAATGTTGATGTTTCTATCAATGTCATGGTCATTATAAATCAATGAGGACTGGAAAGCTAATGAGCGGGCTCCCTTTGATCTCATTGGCCCATATGACCTTGACGTTTAGGAGCTAAAGTATGGAAATTTTCCAGTCGTCTGATCAGTAACAATCCTCTGCTGCATATTCAAGACCAAAAAGCACAGAGTCCTCATCACAAGGAAATCCTTTTCTATGGTGAAGTCAAAGTCATGTTGAAGTTGTTTATGCACATTCGGCTATCACCATAACAGAAGAACATTAGAGGCAGCTACCACTCTAAAATAAAAAATGAATGCTTCCTCATGAGCTCTACTCTGACATGCGCAACAGCGATACAGATAGCTAACTCATGTGCCATCTCAGACTCAAAGAGAGAGAGAGAGAGAGAGATTGTAGCTTTTATGCAATCCATGTAGTAGTATGATGAGGATATCTCTGTACCGTGCTGACAAGCTATAGAGCCCCTTTGAACTGGTCTACATACTTAACAAAACTAAACTAGGAACATGCTGTGCTGAGCATACACCTGTAAAAGCACCCGGAAGATCCAAGATGACAATCTTCTTTCTCTAAAATATATCATGCAACAGAGTGGTCGAAAATTATTGGAGACGCCTTCATCCCCCGAGCCCTGTTCGAGAGAGAGATAGGGAGGGTACATGGATGTTTCTCTAGGTGGCGGGATTACACTTTTTGGAACTCCAGTCACCAGATGTAGGGGCACGTGTACAATAATTTCAGTGAACTCCGATCACCCGATGTAGAGGCACATGCATGATTGTGACTTCATTTTTTATCCCTAGATTTAGGAGCACATGCATGACAATCACTTAAGAGGACATGGAGTTCTTTTATATAAGTGATCCTAAGTGCAATATGAAATGCAGATAATATTGATCTGGAATAAGGCAATCCATTAGTATGAAGTGCAAATGAGGATAAATTAATAAAGTTCAGCAAATGATATTCATATGAAACAAAGTAATGCACGACTTAGATGAATATCAAGTGACACATACTATGGTGTTACGCACTACTACCAAGCATAAATGAATAGCAATTAAAACAATGTAGCAATCGATATTGTATCATCTACCAATGTATAACACTTCCTTCATGATAGTGCATATCAACCTCCTTGCACAACAATGAAATGCTCCATAATTTTGAATAAAATGAAAGTGCTCCTCTCATCAGTACAGATAAAGATGGAGGAGGACAATAACATGTACATTACTATGGTGCACTGCTTGTGATGTGCTACAGTATAGAAGATCTGTACAATAGTTGCACAAGAGCATGATTATGGCAAAAGTACTTTGAAACTGTCATGACATCATTTACTTAATCACCTATAGCTTAACACCATTGCATTGTTGAATATCTAAAAAAAAATTAGCCATCGGGTGACCCGAATGGATTGGCGTCTTAAGGTGTCAGTTTGTTCGGGTCACCCAATGGCTAACCTTACACGTCAAATCATCACCTTCTGCATGCAATGACAAGCTGGAAAAAATCACAACATTCATCGTACTTCGGGTGGCCAGACTTAACATGTGCCCCCCGTGAGAGAGAGAGAGAGAGATAATGAGCACTAATTCCTTTGTTCTATGTCTCTGTTCTATGCCTGACAATGAATGCATAGAGGATGAATATACTAGCAATAGAGTAATCAACACCTTTCATTTTTTTCTTGAGCACAAGAGTAGCTCACATAAGTGACAACATCACATTGAAGATTAATTGTATTATAGCTTCGGAGCAAAAGAGTACTTGACATAAGTGATGATGTCACATTGAAGATTAATTGTTTATAGCTACTTGGATCAGAGAAAATCAGTCATTTTTTGCTCCAACGTGCTCATTTTGCTTCTATTTTTTGGCCCTATTTGTTTGACTACAACAACACCAATTTTGAAACTCTATTCGAATTTACAACTTTACAGTCACACACATCTTGTCCTGGCTCAAATTTGTTTCCATCTCTATCTTCACACGAAATTTTGGCCCACATATTTTGAGGTCATTGTTTGATGCTTGCCAAGTGAAAAGGGGAAATTTTTAAGGAGTATATTTTTTATCATTTCAAGGATTTATTACTCTTTTTTTGGCACTCTACACACTTAAATAAGAGGACCCTTTATATGTTTTTGGTGATTTTAGGTTGGTAGAATCTCCTTTCACCATCTAATGATGATGATGCTTCCTCATGCTCATAGGTAGGGATGACTCTTATATTTCCATTTCATATTGTATCTCTTTTGTATTTGGCTACCTTACCATTTGCTTCTACCAATGTATTCACTCTCATTCAAGGAGAATTATCCCACATTTGATGTACTTTGGCCACCCCCTCCAACTCTATATAAGGAGGTCATCTCCCCCCATTTGTATTTGGTTAGAAGTTTCAGGAGCCTACTTCATGCTCTTGGAAAGCTCATTTCTAATCCATGTGAGCTTACACATTTCTTGGTCTACTCACTTTGAGTCTCTCACACTCTTTCATTTTTTGAGTGCACTCTTCTTTTCATTTTTCTTCTGCATGTGTACTCTCTACATGGGATCAGAGTGTTAGGTGGAGGTCTTAGCAGTGATTTTGGTGGTCATTTTGGTGGTGTTGCTGCATGAGCATTGGTGGTTTTGCATTCTCCTCATTGAGAGAATTTGCATTAAATTTTTACTCTTTATGGACTCACTTTGCCCATTTTCCCACCCTCCCACCCTTCTTCTTCATCCTTCTCCCACCCTTTACCCTTTTTTCCACCTTCCTACCCTTTCTTTTGACGATATTTTATGATCATTCTAGTGGTCAATTCTATAACTTTGATCTTACACCTCAATTATTTCTGAGTGTTTTTAAACACTAGGTCACAAAATTGGGGTGCAGTGATTGTACATCACTCATTTTGCTAAGTGCATCACAATATTTTTGGATATTTTATTTTGTTGGCCATTTTATCGTTTGTTGGTGGAGCTTTTTTGTATGAAATCTCTGTATGGTCAATCTATTACCTGCTAAGGTCCAATTGTATGGTCATGCTATGAATGTTCCTTACCTGTTGAGGTCCAATTCGTGTCCAAAGAAGCTCACAATTGTTCGATTACCTGATGTTCGATTGTTATTGTGCAATGCACAAGGGAGGAGAATATAAAATATAGATGAATGTACAATTGTGAGCTTCTCTGGACACGAATTGGACCTGAGCAGGTAAGGAACATTCATAGCATGACCATACAATTGGACCTCAGCAGGTAATGAACATTCATAGATTGACCATACAGAGATCTCATACAGAAAAGATCCACCAACAAACGATAAAATGGCCAACAAAATGGCATGCACAGCAGTGATAGAGATATCTAACTCATGCGCCATCTCAGACTCAGAGAGAGAGAGAGAAAGCACTAAAACAATCGAAAAATAATTCATGGAATGTTTTTTAAGGTAACATCCATACAATATTTTTTATATAAGTTTATTATGGTTCTTATTCAATTTAAAATAATTTTTTTCATTGATGTAGGTATTTACTATCATCAAAGTTAAGACATGTAGTGAACTCACTACAATGGGAAGTGGCTTATGATAAACATCGTAGATTTATAGATTAAGTTAGTTATTTATATATGATTTTAATCATTTTTTTAAGTTTTAGGTCATCCAAAATCTATTCATCGAACCTTCATATGAATTTAATTCAATCATGCAAAATCTCTCTCTTTGATCATCCAAAATCTAGCCACCCAACCTTCATGTGCATATAAATTTGATGACCCAAAATTTATCTTCGGTCACCTAAAATCCGACCACCGCACATCCATATGATTTTGATACACTTTTTGGATGACCCAACAAAGTGAGCTTTGATCACCCAAAATTATGTCCATGTGCTACCCCTATGAAATATCTCATGCAGCAGAGTGGTCGAAAATTACTCTAGATGCCTTCATCCCCGAGCCGTGTTCGAGAGAGAGAGAGAGAGGGAGAGAGAGAGAGAGAGCGAGAGAGTTAATGAGCACTAATTCCTTTGTTCTATGATAGACAATGAATGCGTAGAGGACAGATATACCAGTAACAAAGGAATCAACACCTTTCATTTTTTTCTTGAGCATAAGAGTAGCTGACATAAGTGATGATGTCACATTGAAGATTAATTGTATTATAGCTACGTGGATTAGAGAAAATTGGTCATTTTTTGCTCTAGCATCCTCATTTTACTTCTATTTTTTGGGCCTATTCATTTGACTACAAGAACACCACTTTTGAAACTCTATTGAACTTTACAGCTTTTACAGTAACACAAATCTTGTCCTAGCTCAAATTTGTTTTCATCTCTATCTTCACATGAAAGTTTTGTTGGAAACAATTCCAATTGGTCAAAGATTGGTCAAAATTGTCCACAATTTCTAGCATAAATAGCTATTCTTTGTAGCCCTTGTAGAAGCAAACGCCCTGCACCGTGTGGGACTCAAACTTAGACCACGTAGATGGGAGTGATTTGTTGTAACCACAACGCCCAGCGTGTTTGCTTCTACAAGGGCTACAAAGAATAGCTATTTATGCTAGAAATTGTGGACAATTTCGACCAATCTTTGACCAATTGGCATTGTTTCCAACAATCCCCCTTGCAATGTCATATTGGTACAAACTATCACAAGCTTCAAGCTTGTACTCCCGCATTGAACTTCAAACCTTTACTTCAAAAGTCTTCCTTAAAACTGAATTTGAATTTCCTTCAACCTTCTTGTTGTATATGAACCATAATACCTGAGAAAATATGCAATGTAAATATTCAATAGTGTACTCATCAAGCAATCACTGCTTGACAACAAATGTAGCAAGTACTGACTCTGAACCTGCTATCTCCTATCTTCCTCAGCTTCCCAAAATCTAGAATAAGGTTAGCTGATCCAATAAAAACCTTGTTGAAAGCATTTTAGGATTCATAACCTTCTGCAACATAACAAGTATCTTCTTCTATCTCTCTGCAACACAAATCTGATAGAACCTGAATCTTTGACTCACTTCTTTCAATGCTAAGAACTTTCTCAAACAAAGGATAGACAACTAACTCATAAATACTCAAGATCTTTCATGATCATTCAAGATCATCCAAGATCTATCAAGATCAATGATCTCTCCAACAAAATACCTGCATAGAATCTGCTCTCCTCAAACCTTCATGAGTGAACGTTTGATTTGTTACCTGAATGTCTCCAAGTGTCCATGCTTCTTACAAAGTTGTAAAACTTTCTTTAAACAAATCCTTCCCAAGAATCTGCAACTCCTACTTGAAACATAAGTGCTTAAACTTCTCACCTTGAGAACTCCAAAAGCTGCAAGTTGATACTTCATATCTTCATATTCTACCCGGGTGAAATCTGATAATACCTGCTTGATTTTCTTTTGGCTAACAACACTTCTCAATCAAGTAATAGGATCTAATGGAACACCATTTTTTAATACAAGCATGTATCCAAAAATCTAGACAATCATAGAAAGTAGATTCTTCAACTAACTGGTACATCAAAAAACCTAAATTTTCTGAAGTTTTCTGAAAATACTGAATATGAGGTAACCTTTCCAAACACAAACCTCAACCCAAGTCTTCAACATCCACCACAAAAAACTCTTTTACCTTAAGAGTTAGATAAAGAAGAAATATACTTCTCTGCAACTTGTCATATATCAAGTAGCTCTGTATTGACACTCCAAGAATTCTTTGAGGGAACATATAAGCTACCTGCTTAAAATCTTCAACTTATATATAACTCATACATATGAGTCAAAACATACAAGTTGTCTTCAACAATCTGCTGCTTTTCTTTCTCTCAATGCAATTCTTTGTCAAATCTACTAAATCATGACCAAGTATAGTGCAAAACAAGAAATTGCTTCTTCTTTAAACTATCTTCACACAAGATGTTCTCGTAAACTTGTCTTTGGATGTAGAGAGTAAAATAGGAAAAGTATATGGAAAATATATGAGAAAAGGAAGCCTTACTTTTCTTTTGGAAATGATGGACTTTCTTCTTCTGCATCTTTCTTCCACCTGATGATGATGTCAACATCTTCAAACTTCTCTTCCATACCTTTTGTTCTCTTCATCTTGAAGTAGCAAGCACTCTTAACTTCTTCAAATGAACTTTTCTCTTCCTCTAGTGCTAAGAGTAAGAGACAAAACAAACATGGTATACAAATGGAAGTGAACATAGAATCATGTTTTATCATCTCCTCATATCTCTCAATCAAAACTCTGCTTCAAATGTGACTGATATGATGGAATTCACCAACCTTTTGTTTGAATGATGAATTACCTTTCTAGAGTTACCTCTCTAGATCAAATTTTGTACCTGGATATCCAACCAACTTACAACAGAAATTTGGCTGAACACAAAACTCATCCCATCTTCAAATTTGTCTTCTTAGATGAGCTTTCTTGCCATGAAAGAGATCTCTCAAAACTCTCTAGAAAAACCTCTAGATACCCATTTTGATGTAGCCTTTAACTTTCAAAAAATGAAAGTGTATAAAAGTACTTCTTGAATCCTTCAAATCTCTTCATAACTGATCTTCTAAGTCATGACCTGCAAATGATAATCTGATAGTAGAAACTGATACCTGTGATTTGATGTTGATCTGATTCCTTCATCTTCTCCAAACCATTGTTTTTCCTTGAATTTGAAGTAGCCTTCTCTTCATCAAGTCTTGGTCTTCAAACAATACTTTTGTAATTTGCATACTCTTCCAAAAATATTCGACTGCTAACAGATCATCAACTTCAAACTCATGTGAACACACCTTCACAAACACCTCATCCAAATATGCATAAAGCATATACATACTGTTTCTCTTGTACCTATGCCGAATAGGACTCCTCATGATATGGATGCTACTGCCTCCATAAAATTCAAGTAGTACATGTGTGCATAAAGAGAATATGTACCTGAATACTTAACATAAGATGTAAATCTTATGTTAAACACCATCCAATGTCTTTGAAGTAACCCGAAATCTTCATGTAGAAGACAATCTTCAAATACACCATGTAGATGGCCGATCCTCACCATCAAGCTGCTAATGACCAAGTCTTCTTTCCATGAACAAGAGATAACCTCCTATTGAAGCTCAAGGTCAAGGACAAAGCATGGAAGCGCATCAAGGAAGTGGACACACAAGAAGAAGGAGCAAGTAGGGAGCTCCAAGAAGCACCTGTCAAATTTTCAAAAGAAATCCCTATAAAAATAGTGATTTTCATCACTAAAAACCATTGTAAATACCATTTTCCATTTTTCAAACTCCATTTTGTGCAAGCCGAGGAGTCCTCGAGCTTGAGGAGTATTAGAACTATCATCGTACCCATTTTCATAATTTTTAGACTCCGTTTGAGCCCCCAAATAAGCCCTAGAACCTAATTTTTAACTAGGCCGGACACTAGGTCTGGACAGGGCCAAAACCACTCAAAAACTATAAAAAGGGCTGGAGAGCTCATTTTTGAGGTTAGCTTGTTGTAGATTTCAGCTTTGTAAGAGAGTTCATTTGCAATCGAAGATCTTCCATTGTTCCACTCTTTGCTCTTGCCTTGTCCGCATGTGTGTGTATGTGTGTGCATGCTTGTGTGCTTACACTCATGCACTTGTGCACTTCACTTGCTCTTGGTCTTCATACCGGTCCTCACGTCTCCACGGATTGACATTTATGAGGTGGAGCTCCTCACATTGGTACTTGCCATTGTGCTAGAGTGACACCAAATTTGGCGCCGTTGCCGGGGAGAGAGCTTGGAGGACGAGTGTGTGACGGTAAGACGTAGAATAGCGACGTTGGAAGGCAAAAAAATCACCATTTTCAGTTCAGTTTTTGAGTTTTTCTCCTCCTTCATCTTCATCATCATCACCATCTCCACCCACCTTCATCTTCTCAGTTTTTTCCATTTTTTAGAGTACATTCACCTCGCTTTTTACTTGTGGTTGTGAGAAAGAGCCTTAGAGAGGGTGCGGAGCTGAAACGCTGAAGAAATACACCTCAATATACCCAAAAATTGAGTGAACAGCCCTGGACGTGACATAACCTGCGCCAAGTATCGTGAGTGCAATATCGCGGGTTTGAAGAGAGATTTTGCATCTACAGACACATAGGAGTGACAAGGAGGACACAAGGTACTCATATTTGCAAAAAATTTTGAATTTGGACTCCAAAAAATCCAAGTAACGTGTTCTCCCGCGGTTGAGGTATCGCGATACCTGGGTATCGTGAACTCCCGTGGTCGAGTATCGCGATACTTGCAGTGGTCGAATATCGTGTATCACTGAGGAACACTCGCGATACCCAGCTGATATCGTGTATCGTGGAGTATTTCTCACGATACTTGGGAAAGATTGTGTATCGTGGAGGCAGCTTCTTGCGATACTTGTTGGATATCGAGTATCGTCAAAAAGTTCTCGTGATACATGTGAAGTATCCAGTATCGTTGAGATCTGAAAACGATACTTGACGGATATCGGATATCGGATATTGTTGAATTCCAAGTATCCTGTATCATGATATTTTTTCGCGATACCCATCCAATATCGTGTATCGTGACCTGCAGTGTCAAGTATCGTGAGTCTAACTCTCGCCTGATATCGAGTATCATGTATCGTGGGATTCCTCTTGGCGATACCTGTGCAATATCGAATATCGTGAGGGTCCTTCGGCGATACTTGCTGGATATCGAGTATCGTGATCGGTCTAGTTGGTTGAGTATCGTGTATCGTGTGGCCTAAGTATCGAGTATCGTGGACCTACTCCTGTGTCAAGTGTCGTGTATCGTTTCGTTGCGATATCATGTATCATGGCAAGACAAGTATCGAGTATCACCTACCTCAAGTATCACGATACTTGCTAAGTATCGTGTATCACCTGTTCTGCAGTAATCCCAGAGAGGTCCTGTTTCCCTGTTTTAACCCCCAGAACCCTAAACTGGCATAACTTTCTCATACGAAATCCGTTCGGAGTGATCTTTGGTTCGTTGGAAAGCTCATGGGGAGTACAACAAAAACTTCCATTGGTTATGGTAAAATTAATACCAGGATTATTAGATAGGGTATTTTGAAGTTGACCCTCAGGTTGGACTAGGAAGGAAGGGCTTCCACAAGATTTTGAGCAGTTCAAAGGACATTTGTGGACTTGTAGACAAGGCTTATGAACCTAAGATCGAGTAGAGAGGGCTTAGAGTAGCCTGACGCATGCAAGTTAGCCTTAGAATAGGCTTAGGAATTTGAGAGAGCTCATGGGTGGGCTTAGACTAGCTTTCGGCCCACAAGTGCACACACATACTAATTTCTCTTATATTCTTGTTGGTACAAAAGTGAAGGGGCACTTAGTGCCAAATAATGGTGGGGAAACTAAGGGTTGGACCCTTGGAGAATACAAAATGACCCTTTATGAAGTTGAGTACTTTGAGTGCAAAATGATATGCCCAAGGTTGATGGTGGATACCCTTAGAAAATATAAAGGTCCTCTTACTTAAGTGTGTAGAGTGCTCAAAAAGAGTAATGAGTCCTTGAAATGATACAAAATATACTCCTTAAAAATTTCCCCTTTTTGCTCTTCACTTGGCAAGCATCAAACAATGATCTCAAAATATGTGGGCCAAAATTGTTGGAAATGAGCTAGGCCCATAGCTCATATCACAAGTCCATGGTTCCATAGGTCCAGCATATACAACATAGAATCTAGCAATCTTCCAATATTGATAAAACATGAACATACCACAACTTAATCATAAAAATGATGAGACAAAGATAGAGAGAGACTAGACAACATGTGTAAAGTTTTACATAAGCCACTGCTTACTCACATTATCATATATACCAATGTTCAATGTACAATGTGGGAGCAAAACTCTCAACCACTCTATGTGATCAAAACTAGATGGATGAGTGAACATACAAATGTAACAAACATATTCAGATGTATGAACAGAAATCTAAATATATATGAGATGTGTAACCTAATAGGTTATAGAAGAGTGAATATGAGTGACCGAAAGAGGAAGGATCAGTCTAAAACTGATAATCAACAAACCCTCATCTAACCTTAGGCTATGGAAGACCCTAAGTCAGATACGTGTGTGAAAAGATCACATACTTAAAAAGTAGCAAAGAATGCTAACAAGTTTGCTGCCAGAAATCCTCAAACTCATATGAACATATCTTCTTGAACACCTCATACAAATATGCATAAAGCATATACATATTGATTCTCTTGTACTGATGCCGAATAGGATTCCTCCTGATATCGATGCTACTGCCTCCATAAACTCCAAGTAGTACCTGTGTGCATAAAGAGAATATGTACATGAATTCTTAACATAAGATGTAAATCTTATATTAACCACCATCCAATGTCTTTGAAGTAACCCAAAATCTTCATGTAGAAGACAATCTTCAAATACACCATGTAGATGGCCGATGCTCACCACCAAGCTGCTAATGACCAAGTCCTCTCCATAAGCAAGAGTGTGAAGAGTTTTTGTTTTTGCTTTATTAAAAAGATGGACAGCGACGGACAATGTGATTTCTGATAAAGCGATGACATTTGTTTTCCGTAAGCGATCGTAGATCGTGGAGATTTATTTGCTTTTGGGAGAAGCTTTTCAAGGGACAAGGAATGCTATAAAAGAAACTGTTTGGTTCATTGTTTATTCATCCTTCACCTAGTGTTCAACACAAGCTTTGGAGAGCTTGGACCTCAATAGAGGTGGTGTTTCGTCTAGCACATGGGGCAGCCATGGTGCTAACTTGAAGCATGATGAGGAGCGGCTATGGAGCTCTTCTTGGAGGAGAAGAGTGTGCTCACACTCTTGCTTATGGAGAGGACTTGGTCATTAACAGCTTGGTGGTGAGGATCGGCCATCTACATGGTGTATTTGAAGATTGTCTTCTACATGAAGATTTCGGGTTACTTCAAAGACATTGGATGGTGGTTAACATAAGATTTACATCTTATGTTAAGAATTCATGTACATATTCTCTTTATGCACACATGTACCACTTGGAGTTTATGGAGGCAGTAGCATCCATATCAAGAGGAATCCTATTCGGCATAGGTACAAGAGAATCAATACGTATATGCTTTATGAATATATGTATGAGGTGTTCAAGAAGATATGTTCATATGAGTTAGAGAATTTCTGGCAGCAAACTTGTTAGCATTCTTTGCTACTTTTCAAGTATGTGGTCTTTTCACACACGTATCTAACTTAGGGTCTTCCATAGCCTAAGGTTAGATGAGGGTTTGTTGATTATCAGTTTTAGATTGATCCTTCCTCTTTTGGTCACTCATATTCACTCTTCTATAACCTATTAGGTTACACATCTCATATATATTCAGATTTCTATTCATACATCTGAATATGTTTGTTACATTTGTTGGAAAGCAATGTTCTATTGGTCCAATAGTCGAGTATCCCAGGATGTGTATATTTCTTTATTAAAGCTCTACAAGGAAAAGCGCTTAATGTAGTGGTTAAGGCATTGGTCTATTGTCCAACCCATCAGGGTTCAAATCTTGAACGGCGCAGCGCGGAGAAGAAAAAGCTCTTGTTTTTTATAAAACAATAGACCAAAAGCAATAGCGAAAAGATTCAGTGACAGATGGCGTTATTTTTACGGATACGAATTCGTGATAGCGATTGAGTTTGTTTTAGCAACCGCAGAGCATTTCTACTGATGTAGCTTTTGGTAAGTGCTTTTCAAGATCTATACAATACTATAAAAGAAGCCATTGGGCACATTGTCTTTCATCCTTCACCTAGTGTTCAACACAAGCCTTGAGCTTGGACCTCAATAGAGGTGGTGTTTCTTCTAGCACATGGGGCAGCCATGATGCTAACTTGAAGCATGTTGAGGAGCATCTATGGAGTTCTTCTTGGAGATTCTTCTTGGAGAAGATGAAGGGTGTGCTCACACTCTAGCTCATGGAGAGGAGGTGTCACTCTAGCACAATGGCAAGTACCAACGTGAGGAGCTCCACCTCATAAATGTCAATCCGTGGAGACGTGAGGACCGGTATGAAGACCAAGAGCAAGTGAAGTGCACAAGTGCGTGAGTGTAAGCACACAAGCATGCACACACATACACACACACGCGCACAAGGCAAGAGCAAAGAATGGAACAATGGAAGATCTGCAATTGCAAATGAACTCTCTTACAAAGCTGAAATCTACAACAAGCTAACCTCAAAAATGAGCTCTCCAGCCCTTTTTATAGTTTTTGAGTGGTTTTGGCCCTGTCCAGACCTAGTGTCCGGCCTAGTTAAAAATTAGGTTCCAGGGCTTATTTGGGGGCTAAAACAGAGTCTAAAAATTATGAAAATGGGTAGGATGATAGTTCTAATACTCCTCAAGCTCGAGGACTCCTCGGCTTGCACAAAATGGAGTTTGAAAAATGGAAAATGGTATTTACAATGGTTTTTAGTGATGAAAATCACTATTTTTATAGGGATTTCTTTTGAAAATTTGGCAGGTGCTTCTTGGAGCTCCCTAATTGCTCCTTCTTGTGTGTCCACTTCCTTGATGTGCTTCCATGCTTTGTCCTTGACCTTGAGCTTCAACACTGCCCCCCCTCTAGAGTCTGTCGTCCCAGACAGACCCTTGTTGTAGTGGTTGATCCATGGTGCTTGGAGAGATAGTGTCCATCATGTATCCACAAGAGCGGTCCATCTTCCCATTGTATCTTGGGCAGTTGTCTGGTTTTTCATTTTGTCACTGCTTCCTTTGTATGTATTTTGTCCTTGCATTCCAGCTTGATGGTGTCTTTGTGAGCTTTCAAAAATTGTGAGCTACTCAAAAGAGGTTGTCAATGTTGGTTATGAGTAACTCTCATGGTGGATTGCTTCCTTGCACTTGTTGTTGTCATCGTGATGTCCTCGGGTTCTTCCAAAGATGGCTTTCCTCGTTTTCATGCCAAGTACTTGTAACCCATAATGGATGATGGGTAAGTGCATTAGTGCATGGGTTTAACAAGATATGTGCCTTGTGCACGGCCTTTTAATGTGGCCCTATGTATGCGTACTTGGGGGATGCATTGGAATCAGTATGGTTCAAGAAATGGGGTCTTGAACTAAGTGCTCAAGGGTATTCTGACGAAGAGGTTTCCTAATCTATCATGGTTGTGGTTTTGTCAAAGTTTACAATTCTTACCATGGTAAATGGTCCATCAATCTTCACTCTTCGTGTTGTATGCCCATCGTGATGATTGACCAATGGCTTGTCGTTCGTGTCGATGGATGTTCGTGTTGATGGTTCACATAAGATATTCTTCAAGCGCATGCTCTTGATCTGTCGGTTTTTTTTTTTTTGGAACAATGGAATAAAACAAGAAGAAAGGTGTTAGCATCAATAAGTTATTTTACATATGTCAAGTGTATCTCATGTGCCTGGGATTCTCAAGTGTGTCTATGCACGACCGTGTAATGTGGCCCTATAGTAATGCATACTTTGGAAATGCATGACCTGAATGGTGCAAAAGACAAGGTTATGCCAAAGGCACATGGTTGTTGCATGTCGAGGCTTTTAATGTTGCTGGTGGATGTTGATGCAATCTTTGTTGGAGGTAGCTAGTGGATCTTGGAATGATGTAATCCTTCTTATAGGGATCCATTGCAGGATAATCTTTGGCCCTATAGGCATAGGCTCTGTCCTCTTTATCTTTGGGTGGTTTCAAAATTTTGGTATCAAGCGTGGTTGGCCCTTTGGCTCTGTGGAAGCTACTGGTGCTTTTCGCTTCCACACCCATACCCTTTCTGGTTGACTTTTATTACGGTGAGGAGATGAATTGATCTTTTTTTGGTCTCAGTCCATGGTTTCGACTCTTGCTCCTCCGTGGTTTCTTTGCTGAGATTTTTCTCGTGAAGAAGGTCATATTATGTTGTGCATGTAAGAGTACCCTAGGTACCCACATTTGTGATCGCCCTTGTTGAGCTGCAGCTAATTTCTTTGGCACCCAAATTTGTATGGTATATGGTAGGCCTTCATCGATTGCTTTGGTACCCAAATCTGTCGGAGACCTTGGGATTGATCTTGTCCTTGTTTCTTGGTACTTCTTTTAGCATGGTTAGCTTGCTTCGATGGGAATGGTTGTGGCAAAGCTAGTGGTTGTTCTCCTTTTCGTACCCACATCTGCTTCATGCCCTGAGCTTCTTTCTTCTTGAATTCTATCTATCTAGTTGATATAGCAGATGTCTTTTTTGCTTGCCTCTTTGGTCGAGTTACACTTGCATTAGTATGTGAAGAAGAAGAGAGGTTTGCTGGCCTTTGAGCTTGTGCTTCCATGATTGAGTCCTTTTGCTTCATAGGGTTATTGGCACACACAACATTTTCTTTGCGAAGATTAGTTTTGAAAGAACTAAGAGAATGTGTAATTGACTTCTTAGGTTCAAGTTGACTACATGGTCATAAATCCAATCTTGACCTAGGACAAGGGGCTCTATGATGTCCTCATCGTGACATACTAGCATTTTGACTTTTATCGGAACATCTTGAAGGTAGATGGGAAGTTCCACCTCGCCCAAACAAGGGGTTTCCACACCTCCCAAACCTATGAGATAGGCTTCTATAGGCTTTATGTTAATTTGCAAGTCTTGGCAGTAGGATAGTCTAACGGCACTAGTTGATGCACCTGAGTCAATCAATGCTCGCACAGTCCTTGCATTCTTCCCTCGTCCTACCGCGATGTTCACAAAGGGACGTCGATCAATTATGCGTGAAGCAATTGCACTTGATGTTTGACACATGGCCATGTGGTATCTTGGGGTCTCATGATTGACATCTAGGCCGAGGCGTCTTAACTTATTTCTCCTAATGCATTCTCTAACCTCTGCCTGTGCTTCTTCTCTAACCCTTAGCTCTTCTTCTTTTCGCTTCTTAGCAGTGTTGAGTCTCTTTAGCATATCCTCTGTAAGAGGTTCTTGATATAGCTTGACTCGACAACCACTGATATAGTTTGGAAGGATATCACCTTCTAGTGTGGCCAATTGAACTGCACCGCTAGTGGAAATTCTATTAATGATCATGGGTCCATATCCTCTTTTTTCCAATTTACGGGCATGTTGCTATAATGTATAAACCAACACTAGGTCTCCCTCTTTCAAGCCTTTATCTTTGATGTGTGCATCGAAGTATGCCTTTTGCCGTTTCTTTGCAGCATAGATGCCTGCCGCTGCTCATAGCCTTGTCTCACCTAAGCATTCTAAATCAAAGATCCTCGAGGATAACTCGTGTCCATTCCAATCATGCTCTTGTGCTACTTTTAAAGTTGGGATTAGGAAGTCCAATGGTAGCACATCATTTTGTCCAAAGACCATCTGAAATGGGGTGGCATTGAGTACCGTTTTATAGGCAACTCGGTAGGCCCAAACAGCATGATGAAGTTGTTCGTCCCAATCAGAGCATTTGTTATTTACTAGTTTTGTCAATACATTACATAGGATCTTGTTTGTGCTCTCAGCTTGTCCGTTAGCTTGTGGATGATAGGGGGCAGACTTCTTATGTATCACCAAGAATTCTTGGAGAAGATTTTTGATTACTTCATTCAAGAAGTGTGTGCCTCTATCACTTACTAACTCTATTGGTAATCCGTATCTCGTGAACACATTCTCAAATAAGAACTTTGTCGTTGTTTGAGCATCATTCTTCGTTATCGCTTTGACTTCGACCCACTTTGTGAGGTAGTCCGTGGCTACAATAATGTACTCTACATGGGAGTTTCTAGCTGGGGGGTTAATAGGACCTACAAAGTCTATGCCCCACTTCGAGAATGCACGTCCTCCCATCATTGGCCTCAAAGGCATCTCATCTTTTCTAATTGGGTACTGGGCACGTTGGCATGTGTCACATTTCTTCACATAGGTATGTGCATCCATATGAAGAGTTGGCCACCAAAGTCCTGAGAATAGAATGGTCTTGATTACTCTATCAGGCCCAAAGTGTCCACCTGCAACACTGCTATGGGCAATTTCTAAGACTTTCAAATAATCTAATTCGTGAATGCATAGTCTTAAGTATCCATCCTTGCCTCTTCGGTATAGGTTATCGCCTACTAAGGCATAGTCTTTAGCCTCATGCTCCATGCTTTGTCTCTTGCTAGACTAGCCTCGCTAGGTAATGTTCTTGATCTCATAACCTCTACCAATGGAGCACTCCAATCCGGAATTAATGATACATGATAAAGAGTTGCATGCTCCACAGGTGGTTTCTTTTGGCACACTTGGAAATTCTTGATCCACTCATGAATTTCTTTGTCCATACTAGGCCAATACACTCCTAAACGTTTCAGATTTTGCCGTGTTCGTAGTTTAGAATAGTGATTTCCTAGAAATCCTTCATGGGCTTGTTGCAACCAACTAGTATGTTCATCGTCCTCGACACAACAAGCTAATACACCTTCCATATCTTGTTTGTACATGCTTCCTACCAATATTTGATAGCTTTGTGACCGCACAATTTCATCCTTGTTCGTCTTCACCTTCTTATTTGCGGGTCCAAAGGTTAGGACTGGTACCAACTTATTTGCCCATTTAGGAACAACTTCTAGATTGAACAGATAAGCATCGGGCAATTCATCAGACACTCCTTGCGGTGGCTCTCCTGAAGTGATGCGAGAAAGGTGATCCGCTCTGAGGTGGGTCTTACCTTGCCTAACAACCACTTCAAAGTCATATTCCATTAGTAATAGGAACCATCTTACCAAGCGTCCTGTATTGCAAGGTTTATTGACCAAGTATAATAAAGCTTGATGATCAGTGAAAAATTTGAACTTGTTGGCCAATAGATAGTGTCTAAAATTCTTCATAGCAAATACCATGCCTAAACCTTCTCTTTCGGTTGTGGTGTAGTTTCGTTCAGCGGCATTCAATTGCCTACTAGCATATGCTATAGGTAAATCTAAATTCCCTTCACCAGTTGGTTGTGACAGCACACACCCTATTGCATAATTGGATGCATCCACGTGTACATGGAATGGCTTATTCCAATCAGGAGTGGTCAGTATTGGTGTTGTGCACAAGCGTCTCTTCAGCTCATTGAAGGACTTTTCACATTCATCGTTCCACTCAAAATTGATCAGCAAGGAATAAAGAGGTTTAGCTATGACTGCATACATGTGAATAAACCTACGATAATATCCACAATGGCCCATAAAGGCTTGTACCTCTTTAACATTCCTTGGCCTTGACAACTCCGCTATGGCTTTTACTTTATCCTCATCTGTTGATATTCCATTCTTAGAGACAACGTGACCTAAGATTTTACCTTGACGTACCATGAACACACACTTTTTGGGGTTGAGACACACTCGATATTCTCTACACTTGTTGAAGATTTGTCTGAGCTCAGGGATGTGACATCTCCTTTCTTGGGAATGAGCACATAAATCATCCACATATACTTCTAAGCTCTTTCGCAAGAACTCTTTGAAGACATGGCACATGAGCCATTGAAAGGTTGCAGGTGCATTGGTGAGGCCAAATGGCATGACCCGAAATGCAAAGATCCCCCACTCTGTGGCAAAAGCTGTTTTATGTTGATCTTCTAGGGCAATGGCTACTTGATTGTAACCTGAAAATCCATCAAGGAAGCTGTAAACCTCCTTGCCTGTAACACGTTCCAATAAATGTTTAGTGATTGGAAGCTGATAACTATCTCTTATAGTGGCGGCATTAACTTTTTTAAGGTTAATACACACACATAACTTTCCATTCTTCTTGGGCACCACTACAATGGGGGACACCCATTCAGTATGCTCAATCTCATAGATGAACCCAGCTTCAATCAATCTATCGATTTCTTCTTTTATTTTGGCTGCATAAGTGTCATTATATGTGGAGGGCTTATGTTTGGTGGGCTTGGCATCTGCTATCATGGGAATCGTATGAGAACAAATTTTCGGATCTACTCCCTTCAAGTCTCTATAGTGCCATGCAAACACGTCCTTATATTCCCTTAACAAGGCTACCAACTCTACTTCCTCTTCTTTACTTAGGTCATATCCTATGTATGTACATCTCTCTTCGTTCTCTTCGATGGAGACTACGATTTTTTTAGTCTTTTCTTTGTTATCATATGCTTCTCCTATTGTGGCCTCTCTCTTAGGCATTCATACCAAAATTTTTCGGTCCTCAACTTTGTATTTTTTGAAATTCTCTGGTACTTCGAATAATTGCTCCTCGTCTTCTTGTTTCACTACTTTTCTTTTCTTTTTCTTTTGACTACCTTCACTCTCATCCTTTGAATTTACTGTTTTGATGCTTGTGCAAGGTTCTTCTTCTTTTTGTGTAAATACTCCTATGTCTTCTAGATAGTGCTCCTCTGAAATAAAGCAACTATCCATCACAATGGACTCTAGATCATCATCGTTCTCTTCTTCTTTTATGAAGTCATTAGAGTCACCTTCTTCTAGCAAGGGCTGACACATGAACACTGAAATATCATAACCCTCCTCATCACAGTGAGGTGTCCATTGTTCTTCATTGACAGCAATGTCCATGGTGGCTAGGATTTCTGCCCAACCATGAGGCTCAAATTCCTCATCTGGAAATATCATCGGCGTATAGGCTGGGTCTCAAACTGGTCTATCTCCTTGAGAAGTTCCTTTTTCTCTTGCCTTTAAGCGTTTTTCCTCTTCCTTTGCGACCTTTCACATCCATAAATGAGTATCTTCATGCATCCAGGATGTATCAGATGAACTTTTAGAATGCACAGAGATTGAATCCTCTTGTTCCTTGTGGATAGGATTCCACTGTAGGGGTGGTACATCTCTAAAGGTGTAATCCTTCAAATTGACCTTGGTTGTGACCCCTAAGCGCTGCAAGTACAAGGAGTTGGTTCCCCAATCTTGTACTATTTGTAGTTGTCGTAGGAAGGGCCTCCCTAGGATCATCTCGTAGACATTATTTTTCTCAAAGTCACATATAGCAAATGTGTGTTCAAACTCTACACCACAAGTGGTTAGAGTTATCCCTTCGAGCAATCCTAGAGGTCTTTCAAAGTGACCATTGGCCATTTGAAGCATCTTTCTAGTTGGTCTTAATGTGGGCTTGCCCCATCGCTTCCACAAGGAGGTGGTTGCAATAGCAGCACCAACACCGGAATCTATGATTGCTTTGGTTATGTAACCTTGGTAGGTGATTGGAAGATAAGTATTACCTTCTTCACCTTCACTCATGTCTCCTATTTTATCGAGAGGTATCTTTGGAACTTCTTGTTTAGAGCCTGTATTTGGCATATGGGAATCAATTTCGGGAACTTGATCCTTCACGTGCTTCCATAGCTCAGGTTTTGCTTTGAGCAGCTCCTCTACCGTAAGATGACATTGAACCTTAGTGTTCTTCACGACATCAGTGTTTCTTGGAATCATCGAATCTTCGTTTCTGATCACTATCGTGGGGAGCTCTGATCTGGAGAGATTCAGATTCCCATGGGCCTGTGAATTGTGGCAACTCTTGTAAGGAATTAGATTCAAAATCTAATCGTTCATCTTCTTGTTGCTCTATTTGGTCTCCATAGATAGACGGGATGTCTTGGGGAAACTGGTCATGAAGATCATGAATCTCAAGAATAGGAGGGGGAGCCTCCTTCTCCTTGGTCCATTTCCCTTCTTGTATTTCCCGCAATAACTTTTGAGTGTGCTGTTGAATTGAAAGAGGTTCTCCATCATCTATGGATTCAGGAACATAGACTTTCTTTGGTGATGAGCTTTCTCTTTCAATAGTTAGTTGAGCTTGTGGAGGTAAAGAAACTTGTGGTTTATTTACCAACTGCTCTAATCTTTCTAGTAAGCCCTGGAAGTGCAAACCCAGTGTAATAGCATTTGTCTGATTGAATGATTGATTGGCCTCGAACATAGCTTGAGCTAGTTCCACCATTTTAATGCACATTTTTGTCCGTTCAATCTCTAAATCTGCTCTAGGGTAGCTCTTGTCTAGGTTTGCAGGTGTTCGCCCTTCTTGAAGTCGAGCCTGGTATGCCTTGAACATCATGTCCAAGTCTACTGGGGTTGGATCTGCAAGAACAGACCCTGATTGTGGTGGTCTATTTACACTGGTTGGTGGGTGGTGATGAGGTGGTGTGGATGGAGTTTTGACCTGCGAGGGGCTTTGAGAGGCAATATCTTCTATTTTTGTTGTTACATCTTTCAGGCTTTCTTCTAGTTCGGATAGCTTTTTGGTCCACTTACGATTGGCCTTCTCTCTAGTATCCTTCCAAGTTCTTGTTTTCCTCTTACTAGGCTCTCCTGATTCCCTTGGCTCTGATTGCTCAGCTAGTTTAGCTTTTTGTAAGCTTGTGCTCTGGTAACTGCATGTTTTGTTCCAAGTGTAGGGCTATTCTAAGCCCCCCCTCTCCAAGGTGTTTATCTCATCATCTAGTGTAGGGCCACTCTAAGCCCCCCTACCCCATCTCAACCTTTGTGCAAGTTTCCACTTCACTTTTGCAAGTGTGGTAACTTATTTTCAATGGTGACAATGTCAACAATTTCAAATGCAAAATCCTCAAGTCAATGGTATTTACCCTCATTTATGTCGATCATCTTTATGCTGAAAGATGAGTGACTCAATGACATGAACTATAATCTATGGAAGGATACCATTAGGGCATACTTTTATACCAACCTCTTATATGAAGTAGTTTTGAATGAATCCACCGACAACTAGACAAGGAAAGTGATCTAGGAGCCTAGAATGTATGGAATGTCAAAGATAAGCAAGCTTTAGGAACATTACTTCTATCTTGTGATAAGTTAACCATGGGCCATATTACTTTTGTAAAACATCCCATGTAGCTTGGAAGATCTTGCAAGACTTGTATGAAGGCAAAAATCCTTCAAAAGTCTAAACCTTAAAGGTTGAGTTTCACAATCTATTAATTAGGCTCCAAGATCCCATCACTAAAGCTATTGCCACATTTGAGGATTATCAACACAAGCTATCATTGTGTGGTCAATAAGTTTCGAGCAAGGACATGGCCATTCGCCTTCTCAATAAGCTCCCTATATCCTATGAAACATTTGTAATCACCCTTTTACAACCGCATCCAAGTATTAATTGGGGAAGAATTTCAATGATTTTTGCTCCTCCATGACTCTTGAGCAAAGTCGGCATCCTCTTAGAAAAACATAATGTAGACCAAGGGACCCTTCAACAAGGTAAGACATGCTAGCCATAATACTAGCAACTCACCCAAACAAGGTCCCAAAAATTCATCAAAGAAGTTTAGCTCCAATTATTGTGACAAAAGAGGGCACCTTGAGAAATTTTGCTACAAAAAGAAAAATAGCTCCAAAGCCTCTAGCTCTAGGAACCAATCTAAGTCTACTCAACATAGTTCTCATTGTTCCAATGAATACCTCTTCATCTCCATAGAAGAGAATGCCCTATTACTTCAAGTTCCTCTCAAGAATGGATCTTTGAGAGTGGAGCCACATCTCATGTGTGCAAAGATCGAGACTCCTTCCAAGAGATGGAAGATCACATTGGGGAAGTCTATTTAGGCAAAAACATTCTCCCCATCGAAGGCTAAGGAAAAGTTCAAATCATCAACCATCATGGGGAATGTAAAGCTTTTTATCTAACATATTGTTTGTCCCAAACTTGTGCATGAACCCACTATTATTTAAGGCCATCATCGACCATGACAAAGAAGTGTTATTTGATAACACATTTGTAAAGGTAATTCACCCTACAACCAAAGACATCATTGCACAAGGAGTAAAGGGAAAAGGGTTGTACAAGCTATTATGTTTTTTGACTAAGGAGTGCCTTTCTAGCCTTTGGCATCAAAGGTACAGGCATAGCTCATACCTCACCAAAATTTCCACATCACAAATGGTTAAAAGATTACCCAAGATTGGGCAAGTACACAATATTTTCCAAGCTTGCACCCAAGGCAAGCAACTCAAGGCTCTCCTTCCCAAGGAGGCTTCCACTCTAGCTAGGAACCCTCTAGCCCTAGTCTGCATGGACCTTTGTGGACCCATGAATACCCCTTCACTTAGTGGAACCATCTACTTCTTTCTTCTAGTAGATGACCACTCAAGATACATTTGTATATACTTTTTAAAGTCCAAGGTGGATACCTTTTTCAAGTTTTGAGAATGGATATCTCAAGTTGAGAATGAAGCTCCTAGTTTTATCAAGACAATTAGATCAGACGGTGGTGCTGAATTTATTAATCACAGCTTTGAAATTTTCTTAAAGCAAAAAGGGATCAAGATACAAGTCACTCAACCTCGCACTCCATCCGAGAATGGAGTAGCTGAGAGAAAGATCCAAAGTTTAATGGAAATGGCACATACTTTAAACAATAAGAGTCCTTTTGAAGCCTATTATGGATGCAAGCCCAATGTCAATTACTTTTAGAGTATTTGGAAGTGAGTCTTTTGTACATGTGCCAAAAGAAGATCAAAGCAAGTTACAGTCCAAGTCCAAGAAACATATCTTCATTGGCTATAGTGAACAATCTAAAGCTTATCGACTGTACGATCTTGAGAAACACTCCATCACAATATCAAAAGTGCAAGTTTGTGTCCACCCATCTACACTTCAGAGGGGGACATCATCTTTTCTAAGAACAGCTCAAAGTCAAGTACTTCTCACCAACCAAGAAGATCTCAAAGGCTCATTGAGAAGAACCAACCTGAACAAAGTCACTATGTAAACTATGCACTTATGCATCAAATTCAATAGATTCCAAAACTTTCCAATTACAAAGAAGCTAAAGGACAACCTGTATTGGAAGAAGCTATGCAAGCAGACATGGATGCAATTGAGAAGAACAATATTTGGACACTTGTTCCTAAGCCTTAAAATCATCAATTCATTGGAGTTAAGTGGCTAAACAAAGTCAAGTATAAATTAAATGGTACATTAGACAAGTATGAAGCAAGGCTTGTAGCTAAGGGATATAAGCAACAACACAACATTGATTATGAAGGAACCTTTGCCCCTATTACAAGGTTCACAACTATAAGAATCATTGTTGCACTAAGTGCACACTTCAAATGACCCATTTATCAACGCGACATCAAAAGTGCTTTCCTCAATGGAGATCTTGAAGAAGAAGTATATGTTGAAGTACACTTGTCATCAACAAATTTCACAACCAAGACAATCTTGGCTAAAGCCGAAACTAATAACAGATTCTTCTTGATCCCTGGCCAAATAAAGCATCTCACAAAGTGAAAGAACTACCATCAACAGTAGTCAAAATGATCTTACCAACTCCCATGACAAGATAAGAGGAGTTGTTGGCACATGTGGCAGTATTCCCTGTAGGGGTAGGCTCGAGTGAAGTGAAGAAATTGTGCTGCTAGGTGATATGTTTGGTCGCCCCACTATCAAAGTACCAAACATCTGAGTCTACTACAAACATGCAATGCTCATGAGAAGATGGGTCAAAATTGAAAATAGTAGTAAACTCCCATTCTTCTTCCTGCACAAGGTTAGCAAACTCTGTTTTTGGAGTAGAGGCCTTTGCAACAACCATTCCAGCCTCTTTCTTCTTTGCCTTTTTAGCAACCAGGTTTGGATAGTTCTTTCGCTAATAGTGTCGAAGTCTAGTGATGCTGGTAACAATAGTGGCAAACTAATCGTGATGCTTTACTGTTACATAAGCGATGCATTGGGAATCGAAAAAAAAATGATCTCTGTTGTCACATTTGTGCCAAGATCAAGTGATCTAAACAAAGGAGCAAGTGAAGGAGCAAAGGTACATGGGTGAAAGCATGTTAATGTTTACAAAAAAGTGATGTCAGGGACATAGTTAATTAGCTAGAAAAACCCAATCCTTCTTAGCTGAACATCATGCAATAGTTATTGAAAGAGAAGTAAAAGTGAGGTGGTGGGGCAAGAGTATGTGGCAGTATGCATGTTGGAGCGTGGAGCATTCATGATGTGGGTTTTTCTGCTTGCTGCATGTTGGAGAGTCTGTCGCAGTACCTCATCTCGCCTGTGAGTTTTTCTACGTAGCTGATTGTTGTCTTTGGCAGCCATACATTCATTATGGAGCATGCAAGGTAGAAGTTTTCTTGGTTGCTGTTTTGTTGATCTTGTGCTATTGTAACGAGTCATGAACGAATCTTTCAATGATTGTCTTGATGGGCAATGGAAGACATACGTGCACAACACAAATCGGAGGCTTTGATCAACTCTAAAGAATTGGTTCTCGCATTTGCTTCTACTCATTGCGCTTCAGGTTCCCTAACTTTCATGCTGCCAAGAATAGGGTCGACCCAAAAGCTCTGTATTGGATATTATTAGCCCAAATTGAAGTGGAAAATTGACTCTGTTAAGATCGAGAAATAGACTTTGGAAGACACCACCAGCATGTATCCTTGGGACAGAAAAGACATTACAAAGCTTGATGCGATTTATGTGGGTTGCAGAGTAGGAATGCTTTTCCAACTCCCTGTGTGGAGCATTCATGATGTGGGTTTTTTTGTGTGCTTCATGTTGGAGAGTACACCGCAGTACCTCATCTTTCCTGGGAGTTTTTCTGCGTGCTTCATGTTGAGTGCGGAACAATGAGAGGGACTCCAGCACTATAGGCATTTTTTTGCATGTTGCGTCCTAAGTGGGGAATATTGATAACTATTTTTTTGCACGCTGCATGTTGGAGAGTACGCAGTAGTACCTCTTCTCGCTTGTGAGTTTTTCTATGTGCTGCATGTTGAGTGGGAACAATGAAAGGGACTCAATCACTATACATATTTTTTCTACGTGCTTCATCTTGAATCTGTACAGATAACTATTTTTGTGCATATCACATATTTTGGTTTGGAGATCATTCCTAAAAAGGTAATCCACTTCTTCATATTTGGTGACAAGAAGCATGACACCTTTTTGTGCAACATTGTTTCCAATTACATTGGAAATGGCTGAGAGAGCTAAACCTTGAGCCAACATTGGGTATGGTCAGATGGTGCAGCTTCTTGTTGTAAAGACTGATGACATTGATTTTATGGTGATGTGTGGGCTCTTGGCCCATGCACATTTTGTACAATTCCCTCATTAATCTACTTTTTCATGTTCTCTAAAACAAGGGAAGTTATATACGAGTAACATCTCAAATTTTGGATGATTGTTGTAGGTTTAAAAGTATGCCTAACAATGTCCATTTAGTTTCATATTGTTCATTCATTGTATCTAACATCTGAGGTTTTGGATGATTGTTGTAGGTTTAAAAGTGGTATAACAAGTCTACATACATAACTGATGGAGCACATAATGATATCAGATGAGTAACAACTAACAACTAATTATTACAAACAACTAACCAAGAAAATGGCTCTTAAATAATAGCCAATTAGTAACAAGCTAATTAGCAATAGCTAATTATCAATAATCATCCAAGAACCAACTACTTAGTAATAGCTAATTGGTAACAAGATAATTAGTAATAACTAATTACTAATAACTAACCAAGAAGTAGCTACTTAATAATAACAAAGTCTTAACAAGCTAAATAGTAATAGCTAATTACTAACAACTAAGAACCAGCTACTTAGTAATAGGTAACTCGTAACAAGCTAATTAGTAATAGATAATTACAAACAACTCATCAAGACCAACTACTTAGTAATAGCTAATTAGTAGAAGCTAATTAGTAATAGCTAATTACAAACAACTAACCAAGAACTAGCTGCTTAGTAATATTTAATTACTAACAAGCTAATTAGTAGTAGTTAATTACTAAAAACTAACTAAGAACTAGCTACTTAGTAATAGCTAATTGGTAACAAGCTAATTAGTAATAGATTATTAGTAATAGTTAATTACAAATAATTAACCAATGACTAGCTACTTACAATTAACAAACTAAATAGTAGTAGCTTATTACTGAGAACTAACTAAGAACCAACTACTTAGTAATAGGTTGTTAGTAGCAAGCTAATTACAAACGACCATCCAAGAACCAACTACTTAGTAATAGCTAATTAGTAACAAGCTACTTAGTAACAAGCTAATTAGCTATAGCTAATTACAAACAACTAACCAAGAACTAGCTACTTAGTAATAGATAATTAGTAACAAGCTAATTAGTAATAGCTAATTACAAAGAACTAACCAATAACCAACTACTTAGTAATAGCTAATTACTAACAAGCTACTTAGTAATAGCTAATTAATAGAAGCTAATTAGTAATAGGTAATTACAAACAGCTAACCGAGAACCAACTACTTAGTAACAGCTAATTACTAACAAGCTAATTAGTAATAAGCTAATGAGTAACAACCTAATTAATAACAAGCTAATTAGTCAAGTAGGGAAGACATCAAGGTGCAATGCTTCAGCAACTACATTTCAATCGATTAACAACATTATAGAGAGTATTCTATGTCCACATCAAAATGATACCACATTCCTCTAGTACAAATGTGTGATGTGTGAGTGCTCTGATTACGGAGTAGGACATTTTAAGTGGTGTCCGAGAGAGACTAGCATTGAGGAATATCATATTCCTATAAAGATCTTTGAAGATGTCGAGTCAATGTATGAAGGACAAGTTCATAAAAGGAAAGAATTGATAAAGAGGGAGATGAGTCCTAAAGTTGTAACAGGATTATTTGAGAAAACTCTAAAGAAATTTATCAAGCACAATTTCATTTATTTATGGCAAGTGAACCAGTTTAAGATGTGTGTCTCTAAATTCCAAGGTGATGTTGTGGTTTCAATGGTTGATTTTGTAGAAAGCTATACGTTCCACGAGCAAAATGAAATACAATCTATGCATTGGTGGTCTGTACAAGTAACTATTTTTGTGCATATCACATATTTTTCGTTTGGAGGGTATTCCTAAAAAGGTAATCCACTTCTTCATATCCGATGACAAGAAGTATAACACCCTTTTTGTGCAACATTGTTTCCAATTACATTGGCAATGGTTGACAGAGCTAAAACTTGAATTAAGCCAAAATTGGGTATGGTCAGATGGTGCAACTTCTCAATTTAAAGCTAAACATCCATTTTACTTTGTAGGAAGATATCCAAGGCTAATAGGCATGACTATGATATGGAACTTCTTTGAGTCAGGGTAGGGGAAGGGAGAACATGATGGTGCAGGTGCAGTTGTGAAAAGGGTGCTAACCCATGAACAACTTAAACCTAAAGGTGCAATGCTGGTGTGTTGTAGATGTTGTGAAATTTTTCAGGGGACATTTGTCAGAGTCAAAAGGGAGAGATGTCACACCGGTCTTCTGGGAAGTAAAGATTGACGAAGTGAACAGGGAAGGTTAGGTGGACATTGCATTAGTGTCAGATAACTAACATGCTATTGCTTTCATTGTATCCATGGTCAGTGGAAACGATGCATCAACAAATGCCACGTTCAAAATTGGGCGTACCATACTTTGACTCCTATCAGTGAGTCAGATGAAGCAGAAGACTCATCCTTTTCCGATTTTACATTTGAAGGTGATGGCAACTACCTATTAGATGCCTTGGCAGTGGATGACAAATTTGTTGTCAATGCAGAAGAGGACAATGATGAAGGTGCATATTTCTATTTATTAAAGTGCACACAAGGAAAATAGTTCAGTCCGAAGAATGTGATGGATGTGTGGAACAACCTGATAGCTTCAGGAACATATTATGTGGTGGGTTTATTTTATGAGAGACTAGAAGAAAATGTCTATAGGTTGGTAGAAACAAGACCACCAACTTATATGTATTCCCATCTTATAAGATGCATAAAAATACCCATGTCACCAGTCCACGATTGTATAGACATGTTTACCATAAATGGTGATGTGTATGAGGCCATTTATAATAGTATGTCCTGAAATATGTAATACCCATGTGATGTTGGACAACTTTTTTGTATGGCACTATGTAGTACATGATTTGACGAGATAATTATAAACTAGTTTCTTTTGTAACCATTTCTGTGCTGAGAAGTTCAATCAAGTGGAATATTTGTTGCCTCCCTAATAAAGTTGCTAAATGGATAGCTAGATCCTTGGATTCTTCTGACATATGGGCTAACCTCATAAAAAGAAACACTAAACATTTTTATATAGAAAACTATAAATCTTGGCAAGATCATTCTTTATGGGATATTATTGTGTCTCCTCACTCTTTTTTTGCTATAGGCAGTTCCCTTTGTTGTAGATTATGGAAGGCTTGGATGGAGGTTAAAAAGGCATGTTGCCCTAATGAGAAGTACTTTACTCATTGTGACTTTTTTCTTTAGGAAAGCATCTAGATTGGATGGCTATCTCTGTGGAACAATTGCAAAATTGGAATAAAAGAGCACGTGTTGCAAGAAGGGATTCTCTAGCTGGAATGACCTCACTGTCAATGGTGGGGTCATTCAAGACTGCTATAATGGATATCACTAACTTATCTTCTGCTTGTCTTTAGGTATTACTGTTTCACAAAAAGGTGCTGTAGGAGAGGCTTCTTCAATGAACTTCCCACAGGCTTGTTCACCTTGCTGATGTTGTCAGATACATGTTGCAAAAATTCAAGAGCTACAGAGGTTGTATAACACCTCCCCCAACCAATGGAGAGATTCATTACTTGAGTTGTACTCTAGTTCAAGATTTGACATGATTTTCTCATGTACATGAGCTTGTGTATTAGGAACCTCTGTATCTATCTGAGTTGTATCATGCCCAGATGTATGTCCCCTGCTCCACACAGTATTTGTTGAGTATTTATTGTAATCTGGGGCCCTTGTGTGGGATCCTGCCCTTATGTACACTTACACATACCATCATTAATCTAATCTTCTTGTTGTCTTAAAAAAAACGTGGAGTGCTTATCTATATTTGGTGAGGGTTTGCCCCCAGCATAGTTTGTAACTCTTCTATATTAATATTTATTTTTTTGTTCTCTCAAAAAAAAAGAACGTGGCTTAGTTCAGTTGGATTGGCTCTTCGCCTCTTGAGGTGGGGGTGGGGGTTCAATCCCTGGCTACGGCAAGACACTATGTAACTCGTCTAAACCTTGCTTTGTGGGATACGGGGGGTCCCATAGGTACTATACCCGTTCACTTGTACAGTTGCAATTTCAAAATTAAAGTCCGGGGGGGTAGGCTTTGGCTGAACCTCCATTTCAAAAGAAAAAAAAAAGCGTGGTAGCTTTCCCCCCTCAGAACAAAACACGCACCCCTGAAACAGATGAATTGATGTGCGGGTGGAAGCATGATTTTGGAACGAAATACCATTTATGTACCATTGGAATAGTTTGAATCCACCCATAGACTTAAAAGTTTTTTTGTTAATGGAAAATAGAGATTAAATTAAATTTAGGAGATATTGTATAGCTATGCAGGGGGCATGTCCTCTTGGGACAATACATCTTATAGAGAGTGACTCTCCACTATTGGTATCTAACATTACATATGATTTTTGAATACATGGCTTGATGCATAGGAGCATCAGAGATACTAGAAAGGTAGGCCTGCCCAGCAAACTTCATTTCTTTCCAACAATTGTAAATTTGATTCCTACCACCATCTTCAAAGCATCTTTTATTTCTTCCAACCCCGATGTTCCATAATATTGGTGTTCTCCATGTGTGCCAAATCAAGGGATACAATCCATTATTGGTCTGTCAAGGGTGAGGCAGAGATTATTAAGAGGGGACCAGATTTTCTGAGCATGAAAGCATTCCATGAACAGGTGAGAAAGATCCTCCAACCTGCCACAACCATTACAATTACCATCCCCCAAATTTAATTTACAAGCTTTGCTCTCTGTCCATAGGCCCTAGTGAACGATAAGCCACAATAAGATGGAGTGCTTATTCAAAGGAGGAAGGGCCCAAATGACCTGAAATTTATAGGACCATTGATGAGTAGTCCACTGGAGATTCCACTTTTGATTCAACCTCCTAACCAACTTAGGAAAGGAACTTGTTTTTTTCTTGAGATTCTGTAACATATCCATAGCAATTGTATGTAGCTCAAGCTCTTTGTAGTGGTTGCACTTCTCCGTGGCCTTCAAGAGCAGCTCCCTCAGATCCATAAGCACCTGTTTACAACCAAGAGATAAATAAGCAATGTCATTAGTGAAGAAAGGATCCACAATATCTTGCCCATACATAAGACTACTCCATGAGTTAAAGCCTTTTTTCCTGCACTTACTCATCTTAACAGGCAAAGGAGAAGCTTCTTCAGCATTCACACATCAGTCCATAATGAGTTCTGTGAAAAAAACCAGAGATTAGAAGCAAACACTGAATTTAAGGTATAACCCTCTTTAACTTTCATCCAAGCATAGAAATACCTCTAATAATTCCTTGTTCAATTTTATCTTTGACTAACCATCCCAGAGCATCACTAGAAATAGAAAACAGAAGAAGAGCAAGGGGACAACCCTGTCTGATAGATCTATAAACATTGAAGGGTTCAGAGACAGAACCATTCATAGCCACCCTATAGTTGATTACTCAGTGTTTTTGTATGTAATCTCGATTATGTCTGTAATCTCGATTATGGTCTCGATGTATTCCATGATATATAGACAAACTCTCTTCATTAAGAGGAATTAATCTAGAAATAATATCTGCATACTCAATATGATTTGGGGCTATTAACAATTTCCAAATTTGATCACAAAGAGTTCCTAATAGATAGTTAAGTCTTTCACTGATTGTCATCTTTGGTAATGTTAGACAACATCTTCTAATGTTGTAAAATAACCTGTAAGCGATAGTATCAATTATCAATGTATTTCAGGCCCATACTCCACATTCTTGTCCCAAAAATGAGCGAGTTTCTTGAAATGGATTGAAGAATTCCAAAAACACTGATCCCTCCCCCAAATATCCATAAATTTCCTCCTAAACTCCAAGAAGATTGTATCAATACATTTTGTTGACCTTGTCTAGATCATAGGCACTCTAAATCCAAACATTGAAATGTTCAAGGCACCATTGAAGAAAAACATTAATGTCAGGAAAGGCCTGCGTACTTTGGATATTCATAAATGCTTCAACTTCCAGAATTAGAGCCCTAGGTTGTAAATCCTTGTGAATAGGTTTCAATTCCTATATCTCCTCCTCTTTCAAGCCACGTTGAATCTTTGGAGGGTCCCTTTCTATCTCAATAAATTCTGGTTCCATTATCACATGATCCAACCTCTTTTGTTTTTTTGACTTGCCTAGTATTTGTTTAGGATCTTGGTTGCCTTTTGGTGTAAACACTAGTACATGATTAGTTTGAGTTGAAACTGATACTTTCTGCTCAACTGCTTTTGCAATAAGATCGATTTGAGTTGAAATAGGACATGTTTGAGTTGAAATAGGATCAGTTTGAGTTGAGACTGATACTTTATTTAGTTTTTTTTCTTTTTGGGCATCTTTGTGCCCAACTTCTGTTGCAGCCTGACATTGACTTGCTGAGGATGTAAGATCATCTTTTGCAGCAGTTATGGATGGAACTTTGTTCTTTATCAAACCTATAAGCCAAACATCATTACAACTTACAATCAATGGCACTATTAGCCTATTGAAAATTGTACAGAATAGGATAAATACAATCAATAACATCGTTATAAAATAGGCTAAATACAAAATCCTATGAGAGCTAATCGATTTGGACAATGTCACGTGTGGATAGTAACCATTACAAAGAGGTGTTGTAAGAAGGTGAACAATAGAACTAAATAGTGAAATTTGTTTCCTCACTTTGAAACTATTTACTACTATCCAAATCATATCATTGTGAAAAGCCATCATGAGAGGAATGATTGTAAAATTCATACAAATGCGTTCCTAATGTTTATGATGGCATTAAGACTTCAAATTATTTCCAAATTGGTGCTTAAGTTATGGAAAAATGCCATTTTGCCCATATAATACCAAAAGAAGAATTGTTTACATCATTATAGTCAATGACATAACTGAGCTATCAAATATGTACAGAGTATACAATAGGAGGCAGAGACAACAAAATATTTTAATAACATCGATACAAAATAGGCTGATCACAAACTGTGATGATAGCTAATAGATTTGGATGATGTCACATGTGCAAATAGTAACCATTACAAAGGACAATGATGTAAGAGGGTGAACTGGTACTATTCTTTCAAAAGATACTCTATATCAGGTACATCGCCTTCGTTCAAGTGTGACTGAGTAGTCTGTCGCCTTGTAATTGGGTGAAAATGGCTTGGCTTCTTCTGATGTTTCACAAGTGCTTGCAAATTTCTTTTTGCATTTGCCATAAGCTGTGCTAGAGTGGCATCCTCTTGTACATGAACACCTATAGCCTTTGTTGGGGATCCACACATGTCAAAAACTGAGGTTGGGTAACAATAGTTTTGCTTCGAAGAGGTTTCATTTGTAGCATTCGTTTGAAGAACATCTCTATTTGGACTCTCATTAGGATCAAAAGTTGGATTCTACAGATGACCTTTGTTCGAATAAACAATGAGATCATTATCAACTACAGAGTTGTGACTAGCTAGATGAATATCTGAGCTGCTAACTAGATCAAGAACATTCTCAATCATTCTGTCTAGACCACTATGAAAGTCAATGTGTGTGGACTTTGCATCATGCATGTTGTCAATTAGACAAGGATCCACACTGGCAACCATTGCAGATAGTGTTTGGAGGAAGGATGGAATATTTTCTTTCTCTTTCAATGATGAAGATTGGGCATGTCTTACTTTCAGCAAATGGTGTACGTCCAACATTCTCACTTGTCCCAAGCTCCCTATCGTATGCAGCATCAACATTGTTGGTAATTGTTCCTATTGAGGTACGAGTAACTGCTAAGCACAATGAAACCAATTAGATTAGTGTTCCACTAGAGGGTTAAAGAGTAAGAAAGAGAGAGTTGATGGATGACTTATTGCAAACAACTAACAAAAAACTAGATCTTTAGTAATCTCGAATCAGTAACAAGCTAATTAGTAATAGCTAACTACTAACAACTATCGAACAATCAGCTACTTAGTAATAGGTAATTAATAACAAGCTAATTATTAATAGCTAATTACGAACAAGTAACCAAGAATGAGTTACTTCGTAATAGCTACTTAGTAACAAGCTAATTAGTAATGGTTAATTCGTAATAGCGAATCAATAATAGCTAATTAGTAATAGCTAATTCATAATAGCTAATTCATAATAGCTGATTCACCATAGCTAATTAGTAATAGCTAAATCGCAATAGCTAATTCATAATAGCTAATTCGTAACAGCTAATCAATAATAGCTAATTAGTAATAGCTACTTATTAATAGTTGATCAATAATAGCTAATCAGTAATAGCTAGTTAGTAATAGCTACTTAGTAATAGCTAATTCGTAATAGCTAATTCGTAATAGCTAATTCGTAATAGCTAATTCGTAATAGCTAATTTGTAATAGATAATTTGTAATAGCTAATTCATAATAGCTAATTTGTAATAGCTAATTCGTAATAGCTAATCAGTAATAGTGAATTAGTAATAGCTAATTCGTAATAGCGAATTTGTAATAGCTAATCAGTAATAACTAATCAATAATAGCTAATCAATAATAGCTAGTCAATAATAGCTAATCAATAATAGCTAATCAGTAATGGCTAATCAATAATAACTAATTAATAATCATGAATTAGTAACAAGCTAATTAGTAATAGCTAACTAACAACTATCGAACAATTAGCTACTTAGTAATAGCTAATGAGTAACAAGCTAATTAGTAATAGCTAATTACGAACAACTAACCAAGAACTAGTTACTTTGTAATGGCTACTTAGTAACAAGCTAATTAGTAATGGTTAATTCATAATAATAAATTAATAATACCTAATTAGTAATAGCTAATTAGTAATAGCTAGTTAGTAATAGCTAATTAGTAATAACTAATTCGTAATAGCTAATTTGTAATAGCTAATTCATAATAGCTAATCAGTAATAGCTAATCAATAATAGTTAATCGGTAATAGCTAATTAGTAATAGCTACTTAGTAATAGCTGATTACTAACAAACTAAATATTATTTCATAATAGCTAATTCATAATAGCTAATTAGTAATAGGTGATTAGTAACAAGCTAATTAATAATAAGTTACTAATAAGCTAACTAAGAACCAACTACTTAGTAATAGCTACTTAATAATAGCTAATTAGTAATAGCTGTGACGAATTAGCTACTTAGTAATAGCTACTTAGTAATAGCTACTTAGTAGTAGTTACTTAGTAATAGCTACTTAGTAATAGCTAATTATTAATAGCTAATTGGTAACATACTAATATATTAATAACTATTTCTAATAGTTAACTAACAACCAGCTACTTAGTAATAGCTTATTAGTGACAGTTTAATTATTAATAGCTAATTACTAACAAGTAACTTAGAGTTAGCAACTTAGTAATAGCTAACTAGTAACACGCTAATTAGTTACAAACAACTAACCATAACCATATACTTAGTAATAGCTAATTAGTAACTAGCTTATGAGTAATAGCTAATTAGTAACTAGCTTAGTAGTAATAGCTGATTACTAACAACTAACTAAGAACCAGTTACTTTGTAATAGCTAATTGGTAACAAGCTAATTAGTAATAAACTAACTAGTAACAATCTAAATAATAGTAGCTAATTACTAACGGCTAACTAGGAACCAGCTACTTAGTAATAGCTGATTGTTAACAAGATAATTAGTAATAACTTAGTAACCTACTAATAGCTAACTAGTAACAAGCTAATTAGTAATAGATACTAACAAGTTACCAAGAATCAGCAACTCAGTAACTAGTAATAATCTAATTAGTAATAGATACTTAGTAACAAGTAACTAAGAACCAGCTACTTAGTAATAGGTAACAAGTAGCAACCTAATTAGTAATATCTAGTTACAAACAACTAACCAAGAAGCCACAACCATGGATAAAAAGTAATATTATTAATATTAATCAACACGACAAGCTTACCTCTGTGAAAGTTGAATCCACCATCAAAGAATCCACAGATTGTTTGCCACACATGTTTTGGTATTTTAGCACCACATTTAGGTCCTAAACAGTTGATTGGCACATGACAATGTGCTGCAAAACAAATATAGTGATATGCATGGTTGCATGGCATAAGGTGCACTATAAAACTCACCCTCTCTTCAATATTCAAACCACATGCTATGCACATGAATGAAACACTGAGTAAGAGGGTTGATGGTAACTCTGGGGGAGGTAATGGCAATAATGGTGAAAATTCATTTGAATCCATCATGCTTAGCATGTTCTTTACAAAGGATAGATGTTGATTTGCACTCTTTTGTCGAGTCTCATGCAACTTATATTCAGCCTATGTATTTAACAATCCAAATGATCAGTATTGAACCTGAGAAAAATGTTCCAACCAATGTCAATAAAGATAAATATTACCTCTAGTTCAGGAACCTTGTCATTCTCATCTGGCTCAATCTCTAACAGCTCTAGATTAACAATATATATCTGAATTTGCATCTCCAAGTGAAGCCTCCTCTTAGGAGACATTCCCACATCACATTTCAATTCATCTATGGATACCTGTAACTTTTTTCTCATCACAATTTCTCTTGCCTATGTGGTTGAATTACTCTAGCTAAATTAGTCTTTGAAAAATGAGAGTCATCCACTCACCTTCATGCCTATTCTTTCATGATTAACTCCTTCTTTATCATAGAGCTTTTGACACATACAACACATCTTCTTCTCTAAGATTAGTCTTAGAAGAACTAAGAGACTCTGTGATACTTAGATCTGTGATCATGCCATTCTCTAATTCTAATGTAATGCATTGTTCATGTATCCAAACTTGAAGAAGTTGACTTTGTAGGTTTAAGTTGACTACATGATCATAGATCCAATCTTGACCCAAGACAAGTGGTTTCATAAGGTACTCATCTTGACATACTAGAATTATGACTCTCATTGGGATTGCTTGAAGGTGGATGGGAAGCTCCACCTCACCCAAACAAGGTGTTTCCACACCTCCCAATCCTATGAGATAGGATTCTATGGAATTGATGTTCAATTGTAGGTCTTGGTAGTATGAGAGTCTGACTAACTATACGAACACCTACTGGAGAGAGGGAACTGAGGGCAGTAGAACACCTACTTGCAGATCGACCATCGTACATGCGGAATTCATTTAAAGAAATGATCTGATATTTAATAACCCATTCCTTGTGGCTCTCACATATGGAAAGCAAACCACCCTTGTAACCCATGTTGATAGCATGTTCCAGCAGAGATGTTGAATGATGTGTTAACCTGAGAAGACCACCCTTTGAAAGCTCGTCCATCTTGTTAGTTTATCATGATGCTTACAACTCCCTAGCTAGGAATGGTTGCAAAGCATTGTTATAGAATCATCTCTACAATGGCTTTTCAAGGGGAAACATAAGCAAAGTGACACGTTGAGGAATCTTAGGATAACTTTTACTCATTTCTATATACTTCACGTTCCAAACTCTTCAAACAAATGAGATTTGAATTGCAAGGCTTTTCTTCTCATCCTATGTCTCTAGAGCTACGATGGTATCCTCTGAAATCCCCTTCCATCAGTTTTTCATTGATCAATGCGCATGTGGTTGGGACCCAAACTTCCAAAGGAAAACATGAACACGTTCCTATCCGTCCGATCATAATCTGGCCCTTAAATGACCCCTCCAAACAATAAAAAAAAATGGGGGAAGAAAGTGATAGGGAGTGCGTGTGATTACGTACCAGTGCGAGTATGTATGTATGAGCTTATATGTGAAAGAGTGTGAGTGATTGCATATGTGAGTGTGTATGTGTGTGCGAAAGGGAAAGGTAGTGTGGGTGTGTGTAAGTGTGTGTGCATGAGTAAGCGGAAAATGAGAGAGAGAGAGAGAAGTTGCGGGAAGTAACCATTGGAGTTGGCTATGCATTTGCATATATATTTTCTCATCTCTTCTGCAATTATATTGGGGTGAAATTGTGGACTTTGGCGATCAAAATTGACCTACTAGCAAAAAGTTTGGGCAAAGTATCACTGTGCGTATGCATTTTCCTTGGGGTTTAGGACAAATCATGAACCATTCCACTAGTGGAAATCCTATTAATGACCATGGGTCCATATCCTCATTTTTCTAGTTTACGGGCATGCTTCTTTAGTGTATAAACCAACACTATGTCTCCCTCTTTCACTCCTTTATCCTTGATGTGTGCATTGAAGTATGCCTTTTGTCTTTTCTTTGTAGTGTAGATGCCTGATGTTGCTTGTAGCTTGCTCTCACCTAATAGTTCTAGATCAAATATCATGGAGGACAACACATGTCCATTCCACTCATGCTCTTGTGCTACTTTTAAAGTTAGGATCAGGATATCTAATGATAACACAACATTCTATCCAAAGTCCATCTGAAATGGGATGGCATTGAGTATCGTTTTGTAGGCAACTCAGTGAGCCCAAACAGCATGACTTGTCCATTAGCTTGTGGATGATAAGGGGCACACTTCTTATGTATCACCAAGAATTCTTAGAGAAGGTTTTTAATGACTTCATTCAAGAAGTGTGTACCTCGATCACTTACTAACTCTATTGGTAATCCATGTCTGGTGAACACATTCTTGAAAAGAAAATTAGCCATTGTTTGAGCATCATTCTTTGTGGCGGCTTTGACTTCCACCCACTTTGTAAGGTAATTTGTGGCTACAATAGTGTAGTTTGCATGGGAGTTTCTAGCTGGGGGGGGGGGGGGGGGGTAATAGGACCTACAAAGTCTATACCCCACTTCAAAAATGCACACCCTCCCATCATTGGTCTCAAAGGCACCTCATCTTTTTTGATCGAATATTATGCACGTTGGCATGTATCACATTTGTTCACATAGGTATGTGCATCCAAATGAAGAGTGGATCACCAAAGTCCCAAGAATAGTATGGCCTTGATTATTCGATTAGGCCCAAAGTGTCCACCTCCAACACCGCTATGTGTAATTTCTAGGATTTTCAAATAGTTTGATTCTCCTACTTAGGCATAGTCTTGAGCCTCTTGTTCCTTGCTTCATTTTCTTCCTAGACTGGCATCGTTGGGTAATGTCCTCAATCTCATGAATTCTACCAATGGAGCACTCCATTGTAGAATTAATGAAACATGATAAAGGGCAGCATACTCCACTAGGGGTCTCTACTGACACATTGGATAGTTCTTAATCCACTCATGTATTTCTTTATCCATACTAGGCCAATAAAATTTTAAACGTTTCAAATTCTACAATGTTTGTTGTTTAGAATAGTGATTTCCTAGCAATCCTTCATGGGCTTGTTGCAACAACTACTACGTTCATCCTCCTCAACATAACAAGCTAGTACACCCTTTGTATCTTGTTTGTACATGCTTCCTGCCAATATTTGATATTTTTGTGATTTTACGATTTCCTCTTTATTAATTTTTACATGCGGATCCAAAGGTTAGGACATGTACCAACTTATTTGACCATTTAGGAACAACTTCCAAATTGAACAAATAAGCATTTGGGTAGTTCATCAGACACTCCTTGCGATGACTCTCCTGAAGTGAGGTGATCCACCTTGAGATGGGTCCCACCTTTCTGAACAACCACCTCAAAGTCATATTCCATCAGTAAGAGGCATCTTACTAAGCATCTTGTATTGCAAGGTTTATTAACCAAATATAATAAAGCTTGATGATGAGTGAAAAACTTGAACTTGTTGGCCAATAGATAGTGTCTAAACATCTTCACAGCATATACCATGCCTAAGCCTTCTCTTTTGGTTTTTGTATAGTTTTGCTCAACTGTGTTTAGTTGTCTACTAGCATATGCTATGGGCAAATCTAGATTTCCTTCACCTGTAAGTTGTGCTAGCACACATACTATTGCATAATTGGATGCATCTACATGGAACTGGAATGGTTTATTATAATCAAGAGTAGTCACTATTGGTGTTGTGCACAAACGTCTCTTCAACTCATTGAAGGAATTTTTGCATTCATCGTTTCACTCAAAATTTGTCAACAAAGCGTAAAGAGGTTTAATTATAATTGCATACATGTGGATAAACATGCAGTAGTATCCACAATGGCTCATAAATTCTTGTACCTCTTTAATGTTCCTTGGCCTCTGCAACTCTACTATGGCTCTTAGTTTGTCCTCATCTGTTGATATTCCATTCTTAGAAACAATATGATCTAAGATCTTACCTTGACATACCATGAACAAACACTTTTTTGGGTTCAAACACACTCAATATTCTCTACACTTGTTGAAGATCTGTCTGAGCTCAAGGATGTGGTATCATCTTTCTTGGGAATGGGCACATAAATCGTCCACACATACTTCTAAGCTCTTTTGCAAGAACTCTTTAAAGATATGACACATGATCCTTTGGAATGTTGCAGGTGCATTGGTGAGCCCAAATGGCATCACACAAAATGCAAATATGCCCCATTCTGTGGCAAAAGCCATCTTATGTTGATCTTCAAGAGCAATGGCTACTTGATTGTAGCCCAAGAATCCATCAAAGAAGCTATAGACTTGCTTGCCTGCTACTCGTTCCAATAACTGCTCCATGATAGGAAGTGGATAACTATCTCTAATAGTGGATGCATTGACATTTTTCAAGTTAGTGCACACACGTAGCTTCTCGTTCTTTTTGGGCACCATAATGATGGGGAACACCTATTCAGTATGCTCAATCTCATAGATAAATCTAGCTTCAATGAGTCTGTTAATTTCTTCTTTTATTTTGGCTGCATAAGTGTCGTTATATGTGTAGGGCTTCTATTTGGTGGGCTTGGCATCAACCGTTATGGAGATCGTATGAGAGCATATTTGTGGATCTACTCCCTTCAAGTCTCTATAGATCCATGCAAACACATCCATATATTCCTTTAATAAAGCTACAAGCTCTACTTCTTCTTCTTCTTCTTCACTTAGGTCTTCCCCTGAGTATGTACATTGTTCTTCCTTCACTTCAATGGTTACTACAATTTTTTTGGTCTTTTCTTTATTTTCATATGCTTCTCTTGTGACAGCCTCTCTTAGGCATTCGTACCAAAATTTTTTGGTCTCCAACTTCATATTTCTTGAAATTCTCTGGTCTTTGAACAATGATTCCTCCCTAGCTTGTTTCACTACTTTTCTTTCTTTTTCTTTTAACTACCTTCACTTTCCTCCCTTGAATTTATAGTTTTAATGCTTATGAGAGGTTCTTCTTCTTTTTGGGAAAATACTTCTACATGTAGTGCTCCTCTGAGTCAAAGCAACTATCCATGACAATGGACTCTAAATCATTGTCATCCTCTTCTTCTTCGATAACCACATTAGATCACACTCTTCTAGCAAAGGTTCACACATGAACAAAGATATATCATAACCCTCCTCATCACAATGAGGCATCCGCTATTCTTCATTGGCAGTGTTGTCCATGGTGGCTAAGATTTCTGCCCAACCATGAGGCTCAAATTCCTCATCTAGAAAGATCATTGGCCTATAGGCTTCTTGAGATGATCCTTCTTTTCTAGCTGTTAGACGTCTTTCCTCTTCCTCAGCAACCTTGCACATCCACAAGTTAGTATCTTCATGCATCCACAATGGATCAAAAGAACTTATAGAATGCATAGAGATTGAATCCTCTTGCGCCTTGTGGATAGGATTCTATTGTAGGAGTGGTACATCTTTGAAGGTATAATCCTTCAAATTTACCTTGGTTATGAGCCCTAAGTGTTGCAGGTACAAGGAGTTGGTTTTGTTGAGAATATGAGAGTGCATCTCCCTTTTGTATCTTGGAGTCACTCTATTTCCATTCCATTTCCATTTTATATTATATCCTTTGTATTTGGGTACCTTGCCATTTGCTTCTACCATTGTATGTTCTCCTTTGAGGGGAATTATCCCACATGAGATGTACTTTGGAGAGGCCCTACCAAATCTATATAAGGAGGGCCTCTCCCCCCCATTATACTTGATTAGAAGCTTGAGGAGCCTACTCCATGCTCTTTGCAAGCTCATTTCTAATCCATGTGAGTTTACCCATTTCTTGGTCTACTCACTTTGAGTCTCTCACACTCTTTCTTTTGTGAGTACACTCTTCTTTTCATTTTGCTTCTACATGTGTACTCTCTACATGGTACCAGAGCTCTAGGTGGAGGTCTTGGTGGTCATTTTGGTGGTCATTTTGGTGGTGATTTTGGAGTTCTTGGTGGTGGTGGTGCTTGAGTTTGATGGTGTAGCTCTCTTCATTGTGAGAATCCTCTTTAGCCATCAATTTTACACTCTTTTGGGCTGCATTTTGTCCCTTTGCCCACCCTTCTACCCTTCTTTTCATCCATTATTTCACTTGTTTACCCCCATTTTCCCTCCCTCCCACCCATTTTCACTCCCTCCCACCCATTTTCCCTCCCTCCCCCATTTTCACTCAGATGATTTGGTGACAAACCTTTGTTGCCCATAATAGAGCAAAGAATCTCTTTGACACTCCCACGATCACAACATCAATAGCACCTTGACACATCTCTTGGGTTTGTAGAGAGATACATGAGCCCAAACGCCTTCTCTCTGATGCCATTCCTCAACTGCATCACGCATTCATTGTGTGTGTGAGAGAGAGAGAGAGAATGAGCCCTGTGTGGTTGTATCCATACGTGTTTGCTACTACTACATCAATGCTAGTTCCAGTTTGCACATTCTCCAGGAAATGCTTTCTGATACAAAGGTAGTGGATTTCCTCCATTTTCTTGAGTTGCTTTATTTGTTAAAATCCTAGAAGAACTAAGACGTGTAGTGGTGTATGTTGCTTGCATGCTGATAAGCCCTTATAATATGATTTATCTCCCTCATTTTGTAACATAGTTTTTGCATCTGTGAGGTCCGAACCCTGATCGAGTTGTATGCGCATCTTGATGATGTCCACAGGTAGCGAGCATTCCAGAAATGCCACCATTAAGGAGGGGCTTTGATGTTGTCCACATCTTATTGGTCTGAGGCTTGTCAGATGAAGCCATAGTAGAACATATAGTAACCCTAAGTAGACGACTCACCGTAGGCACTCTCAGGTGAGCTTCCTGTGAAAGCAGGCAAGAAGTCCGTATGCGAGAGAGCTGGTGGGGAGTGAGAGAAAGAGTGGATTCCTGGTGATAGCACAGGCCCAGTATTTTCTCATCCATTCTGTACGTGAACGTGACTCGACCCCATTGTCCTATTGCACGGTACCATTGCCAGACAGAAACCAAAGAGATGGCAAGAAATTATCATCCATTGCCATATCTGGATAAGCTTCATCCATGTGGCAGAAAAATCAGATTTAGTTTGAATTCGGTTCAGTTGCACGTTCAATCGACTAATGCATGGATCCTTTTTTCTTATCCGTGCACTTGGTGCCTTGAACACTGAATGCTGAGCATGACTAAGTGGATGTGTCCATTGTGCTTTATCGTTTAATTGTTTTTAATATCACTTGTGATATCCCCTATTGTTGCATCATAGCTATGACATCAATCATGATGTAATACATCACAGTACATTGTATTTTCTTGTGATGTCTATGTGGAATTTACAAACACACATCTGCTTCTAAGAATCACTTAAATCGACTACTTGGTGGCAAAAATATCAGACTTATTTTTCATTTAAAAAATCATGGTAACATTTTTATGACATTTTTTTAGCCCAACAACTCATCAAAAAATCAATTTAATATTCTCTATGAGGTTCCATATAACACCTAAGGGCTTTTTGAACTTTGAAGGGCCCATTATCTGTGACATTCTTTTTACATAAAAAATAAGACTAAATAAGACTAAATGAATTACCAAGTGAATGTACAAAGATAAGTGACCCATTAGAGTTATATGTGTATATACAAGCTCGGGGAAAAAAAACCTCCTAAAGAGGTAAAAAAGTGTTCGACATTCCTAAGTGTGTTCACACTAATCACTACTAAAATATATCAAAAAATCCCCCTTGGGAGTGATGACATGAACAAGGAGATTGAACTCATGTATAACAAAGTACCAAGCTATGCGGAAAGAGATCAATCCACAAAGGGAAGTCAGCCCAAAGCTTTTCAAAAAGCTTCAAACTTCTCCCTAGGTAGAGCCTTTGTGAAAAGGTTTGCGACATTATCCTTTCTGGGCACATATGCCAGACTTCTCTCTCCAATAGAGAACCTCTCCTTGACATGATCATAGTGCATCTCCACATGCTTAGTGCGAGCATGGAACACAAGGTTTCTTGCAAATTCTAATGCACTCTGACTCTTAGTGAAGATGATGGAAGCAAAAGACTGACCAACATCCAAATCAGCCAGAAGGCATCTAAGCCTTACACACTCAACAGTCACTATGAAAGTTGCCCTATACTTATCCTCACAACTAGAAGTGGCCATAATAAGATGCTTCTTGCTCAACCAAGATATGCATGAACTACCAAGCATGAAGCAAAAACCATTAGTGGACACAGGAATGTCATAGAAACCAGCCCAATCTAAGTCAAAAAAAGCATATAAATCTGGCAATAATGATCCCCCCTTGGGATAAAACAATCCAAGTAGCTGGGTACCACTCAAGTAGGGAAAGATGCACTTAACCTCCTACCAATGCTTGACACTTGGGAAATGCATAAACTTGCTCATATGAGAGACATCAAACTAAATATTAGGCCGAGTTGTGCATAAACAAATCAAGCATCCAATAATTGTTGATAGAGAACAACATCAAATGCATCTCGAGCATCATAAAGACTCAACCATAAACCTGTTTCCATAGGAGTGGGAATAAGTTTGCAATCTTCAAGGCCAAAACATTGCAATAATGTATCAATATATTTTGTTGGAAAAAAGCTATTCCCCCATCAACTTGCATAAATTGAATGGCCAAATAATGATGCAAATGTCCCAAATTAGATATCCCAAAAGATGCATGCAAATCAATCTTAAATTCAACAATATACTTCTCATTATGACTAGTGAGCAGAATGTCATTAGCATATACAATGATGATCAAAAGTACATCATCCGCACACTAAACATATAAGGTGCTCTCAATTGGACTATTTTCAAAACCTTGTGCAATCAAGTAGGCACGTATCGTTTTGTACCAAGCACGTGATGAGTTGCAACCATGATGAGCTCCAAGTGCACAAATGCTACGAAGGGTAGTCATTCAATATGTGGGAGCAAAGGTCTCATCAAAACTCATGCCTTTTTCTTGCGCATAACCTTTTGCAACAAGCCTAGCTTTATAGCTGCCAATTGTCCCATTCAGCTCACGTTTCAGCTTGTATACCCATTTAGTGGGAATGGCCTTTTTCCTGGAAGCAAATCACATAAAGACAAAGTACCATTCTTCATAATAGCATCATATTCTGATTCCAAGGTAGCCATTGAGTTTTGTGAATCTTGTGGTTCATCAAAAGAAACAAGCTCATTCTCATCACAAAGACTAGAGGCAACCATTGCATAGAAACTTTAACAATGAAGCACTATGAGAGCTTGAACAAGTACGATATGAAAAAGTGCATCTAATTTTCTATCCATCAAAGTCTGAACCAACCATTTAGGAATAATTTTTGCCTCCTCTATATCAACCCTCTCATCAGCAATTGCATCATGTAAATTTGCATAAAAAATGGGATGATTTGCATCATCATGTGGAACCTGTAAAGGTTAAAAAATAGTCTCATTTACACTAGCACTTGCCTCTCCACCTCTAAAAAGAGGAAGCAAAGTTTCATACACATCTCTAGAGCTAACTCAAGTCTCCTTGGTACATGAAAGTATGCATCTTCCACAAAAACAACATCATGACTAAACAAAATGTCTTTAATCTATAGATGATACAAATGATAGTCTTTGGTTTCACAATTGCACCCAAAAAAAAATACATTTCACTACTTTATTATTCAATTTCCTACATTTCTTTTAGACATCAATGCATATGCCAGAGAACCAAAAACACACAGATGAGCAATAGATGACTTGCAATCATGCCAAGCTCCATATGGAGCGATAGATTACAATGCTTTCGTGGGACACCTATTAAGTAAATATGTTGCACACATAACAACCTCAAGTCATAAGCTATGTGGTAAAGCCTAAATTTTGACCATATACTTCACCATCTCCATAAGATATTTGTTCTTTCTTTCAACAACTCCATTTCTTTGAGGTGTATACAACACTATACACCGATGTTTTATCCCACGCTCATCCATAAATGCATTAAAATTGAAAGACGTGTATTTTCCCCTCTATCAGAATGGAGGGTACCCAACTTACATACTCGCATATTTTTAGCCATAACAGAACTTGTTTGAAGCACATAAACACAATACTTTGATTTCAATGGATACACCCATGCATGCTTGGACAAACCATTAATAGCAGTCATGAAGTAAAGGTAGTTCCCAAAAGAAGGTGTCTACATAGAACCACAAACATCAATATGAACAAGCTCCAATTTATGAGTAGCTCAAATTGAACCATCTCTTGGGAAGGAGGACCTGCATTTTTCCCAAAATAAAAACTTCATAAACATGTTTACAAGGTGTCTCAAGTTTGGGCAGAGAGGGCACAATTTCATATTTTTGCATGTAGGCATAGCAAACTAGCAAAAATCATATGAACAAACCATGCATGCCAAAGCTTTGCATCTAAGATAGCTTGAGAATCTTGAACCGTACATGTTGAATTATTCACAGATTTTGCATAGTCTATGAGCTTATACAACCCACGACATAAAATTCCATAATCAATAATAACATCACCATTTGAGAGATCATGAAATGTACATCTATCATCAACAAATTTGATAACTAAGCCAACCTTGGCTAATATTGAAACTGATAAATAGATTTGTCTTGATCCCTAGTACATACAAAGCATCCGACAATTTGAAAGAACTACAAAGCATCTAACAATGTGAAGAACTACCATCAACAATAGTCAGAATGATCTTACCAACTCCCAATACAAGATAAGAGGAGTTGTTAGCACATGTGACAATATTCCCTGTAGGAGCAGGCTCAAGTGAACTAAAGAAACTGCATTGTGAGGTAATAAGTGTGGTTGCCCTGCTATCAAAGTACCAAACATTTGAGTGTACTGCAGACATGCATTACTCATGAGAAGATGGGCCATAGCTGCATATAGTAGCAAATGCTCATTCTTCATTATGAACAAGATTAGCAGACAGTTTTAGGTATTGAGGCCTCTCCAACAACCATCCCAACCTCTTTGTTTGCCTCTTTTGCAGCCAGTTTTTGACAACTCTTTATGACATGATCATTTCCCTTACAATATGTCAAAAACTATTTCTTCTTTTCTATTTTCTTATCATCTTTATCTTCCCTATTCGATTGTGCAACATTATTATATTTTTTCTTACTAGTAGATGAGGTATATTTGCCTTTGCCCTTTTGACTAGCTAGGAAAGCTTAATATGCAACATGCATAATGGACTTGTTCTGCATGGAGTGATCTTGTTGCAAAAAAATAGATACTAACTCCTCAAATGTTAAGGCATTTGGATTCCCTTTTATCATCAATCGAAGATTATAAACAAAAAATTGATATGAATCTTGAATACCATTAAGAATAGTCTACACAAGTAAACTATCTAGAAAGACTTCAACAGCATAAATCAACTACTGCTTCAAATCTTCGATCTTTGTCAAAAAATTGTCCATAGAATCTACTTCATTCATATGCTCACTCTGCAACTGTTTTTGGAGGTGAGCAAAAGGAGCATCATTTCTCTTTTGGTATAAAGTGATAAGTGTATCCCAAGCATCATAAAGTGATAAGTGTATCCCAAGCATCCTTTGTTGTTTTCTAGGACCAAATATTAGGAATAATGGCACATTTGACAGACAAAGCTATCAATACATGTACCTAACCATCTCTGTCATCCCCAACAAAGTTGCTCTATAGTAGATGCAATAAGCAGCATGAACAGGAATTTGAAGATCATCATCTTCAATGCCGTCTCCATCAACTTCAATAACTATATTTGCAAGTGTAGTAGGACTCTTTTCAACACCTTGCACAATATTCCACAACCCTTTGGCTACCAATACATGATGCATCATATATGCCCAAAATGGATAATAAGTACCATCCAATCTATCCTCAATAGCCAACATACGGAATATATCATTGTTTTCAACCATGGCCACTGACTAAATAACCTCATGCAAATAAATGATTGTATCTCAAAAAGTTGAATAGAACCACCATGTTGAGCTATGTTAAACCTATACTAGAGTTCAAGGCGCTTGTACTGGTGAAGCGCAACCAGTATATATATTTGGCACAAAAGGACAAAAATTGCCTACACAAGCACTGTGATAGTGTGTTCCAAGGCCAAAACAAGCTCAAATTAAAATTTTGATGCCATAAAACGAAGTTTCTTTGAATGCCAAACTGCCCCGAGTATGCTCACCATTTTTGTGCGATTTTGAGATTGTGACCAAAGGGCTGTCAATGATGCCCTAGATGAGCTACAACCACCAATCATAGGGGGCTTAAGAGGCCCAAGGCCACATGCAATCGTTCATGGATAAGAGATGTGACCATGCAAACATGGAATCCAATTCGATGAAAAATAGTAAAAAAAAAAAGAGCAAATGTGTGAGCTTCCTAGTGACGAAGATGTTTTGTTACAATGGAGGATTGAAGGACCAGATCGCTTCACACTTGCACAAATCAAGGTAAATGAATCTCTTGAAGATCATTGTGATAGTGAAGAGTGTTGATTAGATTCATATCGATTGGAATCAATAACACAAGAGAATTCAAATGAAGAGATATAATATGGAGACGCAACATCAATTGCAGACTCCACTCCCAAGTGCACAATTCAAAACATTGAAGACGTAAATCAAGGGATTGCACATGAAGGTGAAGGCATTCAGAATTTTTTTCATGCTCTGTCTCCTCATGCCTCACTTTTTTTTGTGTACTAGCCTTCACTTTGATTGTTTATATGTTCTTCTTGAATCTTACCAAATCTGCTTTTTTATCAATATGGTATCAACAAGAAAATGACACTCATGTCTGCTTAGTATTTCTATTCCCATCTAAGATACCTTGAGAAACATATAACCATCCTTCCTTAGTTGATAGTCATTTATGTGACTATCATCATCCTACTGTACCTCTCTCCTTAAGATCTTTCATATAGGTTTATGTACTATGATAATGAGACAAGTCCAAATCCTAGTCTAGATCAAGGCTTATAAACATCATTTACCAGCTTGATAATAGATGTTGTTGATGTTTTATATTTTAAATTATTAAAAAAAAAAATTAATACACAAGCTCATGATGATGTTCAAGGTTTCAAGTGATACTTTCAAAGTTGCCCTCTTGATTGAAGGTGCAAACAACTCACCCAATGTTTCTCAAGTCCTGAAGTTAGAAAAGAACAATTCATTTGAAGCATGGAAGGCCTGAAAATGTTATAGTGGTTGTGAATATGTATAAGTTGAAAGGATGAGAAGACCATGAAGACAAGCAATAGTGCTAGCATTGAAGTAATACAGTGGGATTCTCATGTGGTGACTTTACTTTGTGATGTTTCTACTCTAAGGGTGTTTTCTTCTTTATGACATGTTAAAGTAGTGTGCAGAAACATCAATGTGGAGATTACTCAATGTTCTTCATGGATACTATTTTCTTGAAGTTTGCTTGTCAGTCTTAGCATTAGCCAAGATCATCTTGGTTATCAAATTTATTGATGACAGATATATATTGCATGATCTATCAAATGGAAATGTTATTATTTCTTTTGGCATTTTATGTTGTGGATTGTATAAGCTCATAGACTGTGCAAAATCTATTAATGATTCAACATGTGCAATATAAGATTCTCATGCTATCTCAGATGCAAAGCTTTGGCATGCACGCTTTGTCCATCTAAATTATGCTAGTTTGCTATGCTTACAGAAATCTGAAATGGTGTCCTCTTTGCCCAAACTTGAGGCACCTTGTAAAAATGTCTGTGAAAGTTGCATTTTGGGCAAAATGCAATGTTCTTCCTTCCCTAAAGATGGTTGAGTTTGAGTTTCTCATAAATTACAGCTTGTTCATAGTAATATATGTGGTCCTATGCAAACAACTTTCGGGAACTACCTTTACTTTGTGACTTTTATTGATGATTATTCTAGGCATGCATGGGTGTATCCATTGAAAGCAAAGTCCAAAGTGTTTATGTGCTTCAAATAGTTTCTCCTTATGGCTATTTGTTAGCATGTAAATTGGGCACCCTACATTGTGATCGCGAGGAGCAATACATTTCTTCTTCTTTTAATGCATTTTTGGTTGAACGTGGAATAAAACATCAATATACAATGTCGTATACACCTCAATATTATGGAGTTGCTATAAAAAAAGGTCTCTCATTGAGATCATGTATATGGTCAAAAGTCAAGCTTTACCACATAGATTTTGGCTTGAGGTTATTATATTTGAAGCATATGTACTTAACAAGTATCCCACCAAAGCACTACAATCTATCACTCCATAAGGCTTGGCATGGTCACAAGCCATTTGTTGCTCACGTGCATGTCTTTGATTGTGTTGTATATGCATTAGTGCATGAACAACACAAGAAATTGGATGATAAAATAGTGAAATGTATTTTTATTAAGTACAGTTCTGAAAGCAAAAGCTACCATCTATATCATCCACAAACTAAGCATGTTTTGGTTAGCTCTAATGTTATTTTTGTTGAAAATGCAATTCAATCATTACTTTCATGTACTAAAGAGATATTAGTTAGCTTGAAAGATATGTATGACATTGTTGCCTATTTTTAAGTGGACAATCAAGTGCTGGTCTAAATGAGGAAACTTCTCAACCTTTACAACTTCCACATGAGGATGCAAATCATGCGATTTTTTATGCAGATTAACATGATGTGCTTGTTGATGAGAGGGATGACATAAAAAGGCTAAAACTATGCCTAAATGGTTGGTGCACACTTTGAGAGATAGCAAATTAGATGCACCTCTGTCATATCATACACAATCAAGCTCTCATAGTGCTTCTTTTACATTAGGTTACTATGCAATGGTTTCTTCTAGTCTTTGCAATCAAAATGAACATGTTCCTTTTGATAAAGCACAAGATTCAAAAAATTGGATGGCCACTATGCAGTCAAAATATGATGCTACTATGAAGAATGATACATGATCTTTTTATGATTTGCCTCCAAGCAAAAAGGCCATTGGCAATAGATGGGTATACAAGTTGAAACAGACTGATGGAATAATTAACATGTATAAAATTAAGCTTGTTGCAAAAGGTTACGATCAAGAGGCATTGATTTTGATAAGACCTTTGCACCCGCTTATCAAATGACCACCGTTCATAACATTTGTACTTGCAACTCATCATGGTTATAATGTACATCATTTGAACATTAAACCTGCATTTCTAAATAGTGTCTTACATGGAGAAGTGTAAGTATTTCAACTCCATGATTTTGTGCAAGGGCATGAAAACAGAGTGTGCAAGTTGAAAAAAGCATTATATGGTTTGAAGCAAGCACAACATGCTTGGTATGAAAAGATACATGCCTACTTGATTGCACATGGTTTTGAGAACAGTCCAACTGAATGCACCTTATATGTTAAGCGTGCAGATGATGTACTTTTGATCATTATTATGTATGTTGATGACATGCTACTCGATCCTAATGAAAAACATATTGCTGAATTTAAGGTTGATTTGCATGCCTCTTTTGAGATATTAGATTTAAGGCATCTGCATAATTTTTTAGGCATTCACTTTATGCAAGTTTGAGAAATAGCTTTGTGTGAAACAAAATATATTGATACAGTATTGCAACATTTTGACCTTGAAGATTACAAACCTATTCCCACTCCTATGGAAACAAGTTTAAGGTTTAACAATATTGCAACATTTTGACCTTGAAGATTACAAACCTATTCCCACTCCTATGGAAACAAGTTTAAGGTTTAGTCTTCATGATGTTGGGGATGCATTTGATGTTATTCTCTATCAGCATGTTATTGGATGCTTGATTTACTTATGCATAGCTTGGCTTGATATTCAATTTGTTCTCTCTCAAATGAGTAAGTTTATACATTGCCCAGATGTCAAGCATTGGAAGGCGATTAAGCGCATCTTTCGCTATTTGAGTGGTACCCGACTACTTTGATTGTTTTATCCCAAGGGGGGATCATTACCGCCAAATTAACATGCTTTTTCCAACTCTGATTCGGTTGGTTTTTATGACACTTCTGTGTCCACCAATGGTTTTTGCTTCATACTTGGTGGCTCATGCATATCTTGGTTGAGCAAGAAGCAACCTAGTGTGGCCACTTCTAGTAATGAAGTTAGGTATAGGAAAGATTTCACAACAATTGTTAAGTGTGTGTGGCTCAAACACCTTTTTGCTGATTTGAGTCCTCTCTCTCTCTCTCTCTCATGGCTCCCAAGCTGGAGGAACAGTTGGCCACCTTAGAGCATGCCCTCCGAGAGTTGATAGGAAAACACAAGAAAGAAGGAGATTCTGCATTGAACGGGGTTACCCGTAGAGTTGTCGCCCTCGAAGCCAAGGTGGCAACCTTGGAGAAGGAAAATGAATCCCTTCGGGAAGATCTTCTCGCTACCCGCAAGCAGCACTCACGGGACCTGGAGGAGTTGCACACTGCGCTTACTGATATGAAAACGAAACTGGACAGCATGCACGAGGAGGGGGAGATCGCTCCACATCTAGAGGACATTCGGGTGACTATCAAGAAGGAGTGTATGGAGGTGGTGCAGAACGAGCTTGAGACTAAGAAAGATGGATGGGTCGAGGTTGTCAAAAAGCACCTTCGACAGGAGGCAAAGAAGAACAACCACCATGAGGAGATCCACATAGTGCATACCACCATTGAGGAGGAGCGGATGCGACAGGCCCGCAGGCTCAATGTTCGCGCCTCCGGCCTCACAGAGACAGACGGATCACCAGAGCAAGACGGGTGTCGCTTGTGCACATTACTTGGATACCGCGCGGATGAGCCTCTCCCTTTCACCAGAGTATGGAGAGCCGGACGGGACACCACACGGAGCAGAGCACTTATCCTTCAGTTCTCAGATGAGGCCAGGAGGAGAGACTTTCTCAGACGACGGGCAGTACTACGCACTACACCGGGCACCCCCATCTATTTGGATGATGACCTCACACGGATGCAGGTAGAGCACAGACGGGCATGCATGCCACGTGTCCTCCAGGCCAGACGAGAGGGACATCGTGCCCTCTACAGAGACGGTCGGATCATCATTGATGGACGGCCCATTGACTAGGGATTCGCGGCCTATGAGACAGCACAGCAGGAGGTGCACATTGCAGTCTGGAACTACAATGGATCTTTATGTACACATCCAGGGCGCCTCGAGGAGGTGATGGAGGGCAGAGACATTATCTTCTTGACAGAGACACACGAGAGCCCGGGGAGGAGCCTACCGAGGATTGAGGGCTATATGTGGGAGTCAGCTCACCGCCGCCAAATGAGACAGCACACCACACGAGGATCAGGAGGAGTAGCCGTGCTCTATAGATAGTCGTTACAGCACAGGTTACAGGTGGTAGCCAGAGACCAAGAGGCACGTTTCATGTGGATACGCTTGCAGCTATCAGAGGAGAGAGCAGCGTACTTCGCCGTATGCTATATTGCACCCATTGGTTCACGCTTCACACATTCCCCTGAGCAGCTATCAAGAGGGAAGGGACCAGACACCACATCGCCATATGACTGCCTCAGTGACACGATTATGGAGTATACCGGGACGGGTGAAGTCTTCCTTGTAGGAGACTTCAATGCCCGCACTCAGAGCCACCAGTGTGATATCTACGACTTTGACGACCCTGAGATGCTTCGTACCATAGAGGACATGCCTACACTCAGAGCCTCAGCCGACACCGCCACACCCACCTTATATGGCCGACACTTACTCCAGATGGGAGCAGCACACCGTCTCGTTATATATAATGGGATGGGGAGCTGGCCCACCTCGCGCGGTCTCACCTGCATTCCACCCACGACACCACAGGGGGGCAGTGTGGTAGACTATGTTATCGGACCCCCGGAGGCGACACATCTGATCACCTCATTCACTATCCCACCCTTACCGATTGGAGCTGATCACGCATATCTTGCCCTATCCATTCACGGCTCACCATGCATACCCCACCCCGTCACCATACAGCCACGAGCCCGTACCACCATTCACTTTAGACATGAGCTAGCACATATCTATAGCTCCCATGTTCGAGAGCGCATCTACTCCCTTGATCCCTCTGCCTCGTTGGACACCCTCACCGCCCACTTCTCCTCGATCCTCCATACATCCGCTACTCTCAGCTTCCCATACACCACCCACAGCACTGCACATCCGACACGGCTGGGGCATATACCCCAGAATAGATGGTACAATGAGGAGTGTAGGCGACTATACCGACATCTCAGAGCACAGAGTATCTTGGGATCCATCACAAAGAGGGAGGCACGACGACAGATGCGAGCCCTCACACGCCGGAAGCGGCGAGCTTTCGAGGAGCGACAGGAGGCAAAGTTGATCGACCTTCTCATGAGTAGGGATTGTGCCACCGCATGGAGGGCACTACGTGAGCCACGTCCACCTACACCCATAGCAGATCATTCGACTTGGCACACCTACGCCCAGAGGTTATATGACGTCCCAGGACAGCCACCATTACTGATTCCTTCCACACCGCGTCCGGTGATATCCACCCTCTTCACAGCAGGCATGGTACGACAGGCCATCCATAGGCTATAGCATGGCCGTTCAGCAGACCACACGGGGCTACAGGGAGAGCACTTTATATACGCAGCAGATGTAGTTTCCCACTTGATCGTCCATCTCTTCAACCGTGCTTTGGTTGAGGGATTACCCGACTCATGGACTATGCATACCATTACGCCTATCCATACGTCCGGCGATATGATGGGGGAAACTACAGGACTATTATGATAGGCCATATCCTGGCCAAGATCTATGGGGCAGTACTAGAGGCAGAGCTCAGTACACACGCTGAGGCAACGGGGATCAGAGCACCCAGCCAGGCAGGCTTCCGCCGCACTTTCTCCACCATCGACCACATCTTCGTGCTACGTTGCTTGATTGAGAGCGCGAAGGCGAGGAAGCAGAGACTATACTGTTGCTTTGTGGATTTCCGCAAAGCCTTCGACATGGTCCCTCGAGAGAGACTACTACGGAGGCTCCAGGAGTTACAGCTTCCATCAGACATGCTATGGGCCATCCACGCTTTGTATGCACGAGTCACAGGCAGGGTACGCTGCCCCGGCGGTCTATCAGACAGCCTTGTTAGCACCATTGCTGTGAAACAAGGTTGCCCTCTCTCACCCACTCTCTTCGGTCTCTACATCGACGAGATCACGGAGTATATACAGCGAGCAGGAGGGCGAGGAGGAGACCTCGGAGGTACGCCAGTACATATCCTATTATATGCTGATGACATTGTCCTGCTCTCAGAGTCACAGGAGGGGTTGCAGTCACATTTACAGGCGCTCGATACCTTTTGCATGGAGAGAGGACTCACAGTGAACCTTGGCAAGACCAAGGTCATGATCTTCCATACCTCCAGGACAGTACGCCATCGCGCCTCTTTCACAGCAGCTGGAGGACAGATAGAGGTAGTGGACTCCTACGTCTACCTAGGTATCACCTTCTCGGGCAGCACAGGGGTATTCTCCATGGCACAGGCTGCGAGAGATAGATTGACGCGAGGTTATGCGGCACTTGCAAGATTGGAGAGACACTGCTTTCAGACACATTTTCACGAGCCCCGGACTAAGGGGTGGCTCTTTGACACTTTAGTGACACCCGCATTGATGTACGCAGCAGCAGTATGGGCACCAGGGATCACAGAGGCGATGTGGACGCAAATTGAGAGGCCCAGATCACCATGATATCACGCTTGCTGCGCAGCAAGCCCTCCGTTCCACATGACATTATACGAGCTTAGCTTGGCACACCACCGATGCTAGTGGAGGCCCTCTTCCAGTTGGTGACCTTTATTCTGAGAGTCAGAGAGCTCCCCACTAGCCGACTCACCAGGCTTGCATTTGAGAGCTCTAGACATTTGGCAGAGACAGGGCATGAGAGAGTATGGTATGCACAGACTTACCGATGGTTAGCAGACCATGGCATGAGTATTACGGATCTCCCCCCTTTTCAGTATGACCTCTCTTCCCCCCACATTACCCTCTCTCGTTCGGAGAGGAATAGGATCATCCGTCAGGACCTACTACAGATACACGTCAGGGAGACATGGATAGCACCACGGGAGCCTCTTCCCACAAAGAGGCAACACTACAGAGAGCACTTCCTGACTGTGACAGCGGATGGTTTCATTCAGAGACCACGATCCATGGATACATATATGGCACCAGCTGAGAGAGTGGCCATTGGGCAGCTCAGAGTATCATCACACCAGCTCGAGATTGAGATTGGGCGAGCCACACATACTCCCAGGGATGAGCGATTATGCAGGATATGTAGAGACGAGGTGGAGGACGAGGAGCACTACACATGTAGATGCCAGGCATATGAGGACATCAGAGACCGCTACCCAGCTCTTCAGGGGGCCTAGAGAGATCAGGGCTTTATTGGGGACAGAGGACCAGCGCCCTCTAGGTCGTTTCCTAGTAGAGCTCCAGCACCGCCGCGCATCACTCCTCCAGCAGCAGATGGAGATACACCTGCCCCCCCCCCCCCCTTCAGACTTATATTACAGATTTTTTCAGACCCACATACACTCGAGGGCCCAGCTCGATGCGGGGTGTCACATTACACAGAGCAGAGGAGCTTAGACGACAGCGTCGACGACCGAGACCCCTTGTCCGGAGAGCTCGTCCACATCAGAGAGAGATTCAGGCGATTCACGCACGCCATGACATGGAGATACAGAGACGTCAGCAGCGCACCCCTATCGATTTGGACGCCCAGAGCATTTTGAGGATCGCCATGATGCCTTACCCACCAATGCATTATATCCTACACCCACTCCAGGCATTTAGTGGGTGGTGATACCATCGAGCCTCCCCTCCCTATGCATATCATATTTGTATCTCACCCATTGAGCATATAGAGTGCATACCCATAGCACCCCACACCCTTGATGCCAGCTACTATCCCTCCTTTTATACCCGTTTGCAATACTCACACTTTATTTTCGTTTTGGATCACAGTGGATTGGATCATACTGATGTATATGTTTTGTCTCATGGGCCGATTTTGGCCTCTAATAGACGTTAAAAAGTCTCTCTCTCTCTCTCTCTCTCTCTCTCTCTCTCTCTCTCTCTCTCTCTCTCTCTCTCTCTCTCTCTCTCTCTCTCTCTCTCTCTCTCTCTCTCTCTCTCTCTCTCTCTCTCTCTCTCTCTCTCTCTCTCTCTCTCTCTCTCTCTCTCTCTCTCTCTCTCTCTCTCTCTATAAACAAAAGAAAAAAAAGGCATCCCATAAAGGATATACTCATTAAAAGCATTTAAGCGATAAAGATGATTCAATGTTTTGTGGCAATTTGACATTCACATAAAAAAGAAACAAGATGTAAACCTAGATATCTATCGACCTCGCATATTTGGCTTGCTTTACAGGTTTCAATCACAAGAAGGAAAATATCGTATCTGTCAAGTTCCTGGATTCATTATGAACAAACCGAGGAAAGAAAAAATTATTACCCTTCAATCGCTGATATAATGTTTCTTCACCAATGGTTAAGCTCAAACAACCCTTCCCCATGATCAAGCAAGGTGCATTGGATGAAATACTCTACCACTGATTGAAAGTAGGTTCCAGAAGGCATGTTTCCACAAGTTCATATAATAGGGGGTCTTCTAGCTGCCTTGGCTATTCTATCATGAATGCTAGCTATCAGCTTCACAAAAAAAGCTCAAGTTACTTGCTATTAACATTTGAGTATTTTACTGCAACTTCGGACATGATAGCCATCAATCCTGTTCATTATTTCTCTGGTCGACAGAATTTGACAGGCTGTAGAATCTTACTATTCTCTGATACAAATTAAGAGCAGAATCTTTGAATATGAAAGAACAAGGAAAATAACCTCTTTGGAGCTGCTTACAAAGCAACACGTGATGAAAATGCTTGAAAGAAACTCCTACTGAAAATCATCATTTTCGTTTACCCAATATAGTGTGTGTGTGTGTGTGTGTGTGTGTGTGTGTGTGTGTGTGTGTGTGTGTGTGTGTGTGTGTGTGTGTTTGTGTGTGTGTGTGTGTGTGTGCAAGCGCGTGTGCACATATGTGAACTCTCCTTTTCCCTTTTTTCCTTGAGGTGCGAAGGCAGGGAAGAACAGCCCGGGATACAGGTGAAAAGGAAAAGGTGAGGAAGGAGAAGAGAGAAGGGGGGCAAGAGCAACAATTGGAATCTGATGGTGACATTCAACAATTGGCAAATGCTTATATCATCTGCGGATACAACAAGTTACCTTTTTCCCCCACCAGTACGCAGAAAAAAGAGGGAAAAAAATTTTGTTGATTCATAAAGAATATGGACACAATGCATCCCGTCATCTATAACCATGATCTTCTACTATCCTACAATAACGGCACCAAAAACAAAAAAAAAGGAAGGGACAGGTTGAATACATATAGTGAAAATGAGGCTGGAATAAGACTATTTGTACAGCATAAAATGAAAAAGCATGAGTTTCTTTGAAATTAGCCCTGACAAGGGTCTTCAGGAACTTCAGCACTTCCTTTGCATCAGACAAAGGAGGCTAACCTACAAAAAAACAGGAAGCCTACAATTGGATTATTGTGAAGAACAAAATGATTGCTTATAGAATGTCAAACAGTGAATGCTAGTACCCTCACTGGTACTAGGCTTACCTATCACAGCCAGTTTGGTGCTGTTATGCTTGGCTGCAACTCTTCTTGCTCATCTGTCTTCATTAATGAGCGATATTGTACTTTTACACTCTCCCCATTATCCAATGTCTTCACAACATACCTTGACAAGTGCACATCATTAAGATACACAATGTATATCACCACAAAATCCATGGCCAAAGAAAGAGCATTTTATCATGAATACTTTTAATATTTCCAGCAAAAAAGCAATTAAAATTTCATGCAATGGTGCGCAAAACACTGATTTACTGTCTCATTCAATGTCCTTACCATCCATTCAAACATTGTGAAGTTATAATTGCTTTTCGTCCAACGAACCTTTCTGGGGTTCTCTTATTTCCCTGCATACAACAGCTCTTTTTACTGGACGAGATGTACATAAACGTGCTAGCTTCACAGGAATGAGATTGATTAAATCAGTACCTTAATCAAAACCTTATCATTAACCTTATACGGAAACTGCACTGCCTTGTATCGGAAGTCAAATGGAATAATCTCACCCATACTCTGTCTTTCCTGTCACATGATAATAAGAACAAAGAAGAAAGCTATGAGATGAAAACAAAAAAATACTGATCCAAGGACAGTGAGATTATTAAAAAAAGGGAACACAGGAGGACAGTGAGATAATTTAAAAAAAAAAAGAACACGGCAGTTGCTTTCACATAATTTTCCTCAATGGCAGTTGTTTCCATGTGTTACAATATTGAATTTGCATTTAGGCACTACAGCATAACACCATGCAGTTGTACCATACCCAAAAATGCAGAGAATTGCAAACTGGCTCACGCAGCTGTGCAGGCACTTTTACAAATTACGCACTCTCGCCACTATATTTAAAATGTACGCTTTTTATGCTTCTAGAATTCTCAACTTCTTATCCTGCAACCTGTGCATTGTATTAGGCTACTAGCTCGTTTTGTATTTTCCAACACGGGAGAATGTGGAAATTGTTGCAAGTTGTGTAAGGTTTGATTATTGGATTTTTCCAGCACAAGTGGATATGAAAATATAGACCTGCTCAAGTCTCTCTCTCCTCCTCTTAGCTGCTCGTGATGCATTCTCTTTCCAGCGCTGCTCTTCCCGTTTGTAAGCTTGAACTACCATCTGCAAAGCTGTCCATGTTATGGAAGTTATTAGTGAAATCGACGTTCAAAAACTGAAGCTTGTTTACCAACACAGTCAAATGCCGCAAATAATATTATTATTATTAATAGGGTACAGGCATAAAAAAGAAAATCAATGGAATCAAGTATCATGAAATATGCTTTAAGGTTTCCATCTAGAAAGTGGCTTACACTGTCGATTTCCTTATAAGTATAGTGTAACTAAATATTCATGATAGAAATCTACTAGGGATTTCTGAAGGCAGTCAAAGTTTGCTGTGAATAAATGGGGAAGAGGATTTATGTGACCGTATAAACATGTATTTCAAGAGGAAAGCCAGAGTCTCTTTATTGATTCTTTTTACGCTGAAATTCAGATAGCCTCCATGAATAGAAGTTGCATGCAAACTCTATTCATAGTTTGCTAGATAAAAATGAATTTATTTGCTAGTCAAATAGTGCATTGCACTTCCACCAATGATTTATGCACTTGCAAACTCAGTCCAGGAAGACGCCAAGATAAATGAGGCATTGAGCTAACAAGAAACTGCTGACGATAGCCGGTAATTGATAATGCCATCAAACAAATGCAAATTTATTTCATTGTTTTACTAGGAAGCAAACAAAGTTGTGATTTCCTCATCTTCAATTGAACTAATAGACACAAATGGGATTTGACTGTTCCACACATATGGAGTTTTGACTTCCAAAAAGTGCTGTGGAGCATACCTTGATACACCCTAATATATCTTGCACCATTAATAGCAGAGTTTCCACCCCATACTACACTTTGTTACAGAAGAAGACCCTTTCTGTCCTTGAAATTGAATTCTATTCTCATACAGGATCCATGAGGGAAAACAAGTTCCGAAAAACGGAAAGCAAAAATCAACTCTTTCAGCACAACCAATGTACTTCATTCATATTAAGGAGATAACTAGTTGATCAAAATCAGATATGTCCTACAATGCTAGTTGAGAAATGTCATTGCTAGAATACTTAACTAAAGAAATGAAAACAAATACGTAACTTTCAAAAAAAAAAAAAAAAAACCTCTTATGTCTGCCTTGACCTTTGATTGTGTAGATGTATCAGTCAAAGTTTACATTTTTGAAATCCTAATGTTGGTGAGTTTACATCAATAGGTGAGATCTCAGATGTTCAATAGTCTTCACAGAACAAAGCGTATATAATTATTAACACCAACGTAATTGATGCCCGAAATAGGCATTAAACATGGGTTTGGACATCCCTTGATGCACATTCATAAGATCCAAACATCTTACAGATGCCCTTTCCTTAGATATGGGCACCCCTAAATAGTATTAAATTTTAATACATAAATGTATTATATAACACATACCTTCAACCCCACTACCCACTTGGATGAAAGCTTGTAACTGGCCCACCTCATTATGTGAGTCTTACAAATAGAAATCGTTATCCCATTTGTGCAGAGCCTACCTAAACTCACAAAACATAAAAGGATGGGCATCATACTCACTTCCCAGCCATAAAGCCAAATCTTGAGCTTGGGGATCACAACTACATATAGGTGGCAAAGACCACAAGCGTCGATGTCCCATGCCACCACACCCAAGAGATGGGCTAGTTCACACTTGTCGAAAGCCCTCCTTGAATTCCATACCCTCTCATTTAGAATGGAATCAAGCTCCAATGGACATAATGGACAATGTCCTCTATGCTCTAAACTCCTTGCCAAGTGCTCGAAGGTGGTCCGAGCGATCCTCAATCCAAAGGCCACCTTGGTGTAAACATACACACACACACCCCCCCCCCCCCCCCGGTGATGAAATGAAAGTTGTCTTTGTTTGGTCAATCACATGGATGGTGTTCGATTGTAGCCACTAAACCCATCCATAAAATTGTACAAGGCATGGCTAGCGACATCTTCTATGAATTGATTAGAAAATGGAATAGGGAATTTGTGGAACAAAGTTACTTTGTTAAGTGCTTCGAAATACACGCACATCAGTATCTTATTAAATTACTTCTTCAGAGTGATTGCCATTGACGAGAACCATCAAATATGTTCCACCGTGATGATTCCATCCTCCTCATCTTTTGAATTTCTCATTTTCACAACTTCTGCATACTTAGAATTAAGTCTATGGATCTTACCTCAAATGGGTCAAGTTTTGTTCACCATAGGGATCTAGTGGATACCCAACTTATCCAGTATCACTTCTAGGTCCTTGTTACCCCATGGGAATACATCCTTAAAAGTGTACATAAAGGAAGAGCCTTCTAAAACCATATGGGAATAATACCCTAAAAATGAGGCTATCAAAATTTGTTGGGGACTATCGAAGATTCCCTCATCGATCTCCCTTATTGGTTCAGAGTTAACCAAATCCTTGTTAAGATTTCCTTCTTCCATAGAAGCAAGTTGATGTAGGAGATTCTTCGCAAAGGTAGGAGTGTCATCAATAATAACCAATTATTCTTTCTCACACAACCATCAAAGGGGGATTTCTTCTACTCGAAAGTTAGAATCTGAATGAGTGGACACCTAATTGTAACTTGTTACTAGAAAGGTTATTGGGTGTCGTACGAGACTTCAAGTGATCCAAGTCCATCCTACTTTTCAACGAGCCTCTTAAAGGAGAGGCTTGGATAGAATGACGTGGTGATATCTCAAGAAAATAGTTTCTATTTGTATGCATATGAATAAATTCCTATGTATCTCTCATATGTAGTATGTACGTACTCCTATATATTTATACAAATTGCAAATCTTTTTGCTTTTGTCTCGCAATCGAACATTATCGCATATTCTTCATTTGCTAAAGTTTGAACTCTTCGGTGTTTCCTTTGAGAATTTTCTACCTTGTTCACGCTCTTTCTAGCTCTCATTGCCCTCTACAATCTCAAGCCTGCCCTCCCTCAAGCGCACACTATCTCTCAAGCTCTCCCCCAAGCTCCCTCCCAAGCTCTCAAGCTCTCTTCACCCTCAAACTTTCCCTCAAGCTCCTTCCTACCTCATCTCTTCTCCAACCACCATGGTGAGAGAGAAGCATGAAGCTTTTGAGCTTCATTGCATCCATGTGAACGAAGACACATGGATGCAATGAAGCTCTCAATTCTCCTCACCCTCAACCTTTCCCTCAAGCTCCCTCCTACCTCATCTCTTCTCCAACCATCATGGTGAGAGAGAAACATGAAGCTTTTGATCTTCATTGCATCCATGTTCAAGCTATGTGCAATATGGGCCTCTATAGGTCAAACATGTGAACTAGGTGGAGCCAATTAAATTGCTATCTTGGTTCATTTCAGTTTTCTATGCAGCACTTGTGTATGAACCTAACAAAATAGATGGATACTACTTAAGACTTCTTTATCAGATTCATCTGTCAAGTCAAAATATATCTTGTTCTCAAAGGAAGATGAATCTTTCATAATCCTTGCCCAAATCACTTTCTCTTAGATGTACACATAGATTGTATGTTTAGGTTTGTGAAATGGGTGGATTTCTTGCTCGTGATTTGCCCTCAATAAAGAAATCAATCGAAATAGAGGGGAATTTGTTTTATAATCCCTACCCAACCAATAGAATGGTATAGGTGGATTATTCGTAACATCCTCATTACTTTGGAGAGAATAGCTTTAGTTAAGGTGGGCTTAAGTCCCTTTCAAAACTTTTGAGTAGCATGTGGAATGAGTGGGATGAATGTGAAATGAAAGAATCCAAAAAGTATTCAAATGTTTTGCTTGGAAGAAAGCTTTTGGGAAAGCATCAAAGGTATTCTAAGTGTCTTCACATCTATTTATAAAATATTGAGGATGATGGATTGTGAGATGCTACCTTAGGTCTTCTTAAATATTTCATGAAAAAAGCAATGGAAGATGTTAACGCATGTAATCTTGCTACCAAGAAGTCAAAAAAGAGGTCATTAATGTAAGTAGCTTCAATCTTTAAGATTTATAATCGGTGTGTGTACATTATAGTATGTATTGTAATATGTATTATGTATGTATCTATCATGTATTAATATATGTATGCAAATGTATATATGTATATATGTCATATGTATGTGTTCCTGACCTTCTTTTCTCCAGGCCTAAGTTGACAGACTGCAGAAAATCATGTTATTTTAACATTTATCTGCTCACATTTTTTGTTCTGTACATGCTCTGCTGCAGACTTCAAGGGTTCCAAGCCTCCAGGCCTTGCCCAACAGGCTGTAGCCTCTACACATTGCAACTTCCACCACTTCCAGAGCTGCTGCAGCTGTTCATCAAGACTCATGCCACTCTTTACTGGCTGCCACAGAGACATTTGTAGAGCTATACATTGAGCCTTCGAGGTATAAGGTATCCTCTTATAGATCGTTGATGAAGGTGTGTCACGTATGTCATGTGTCATGAGCTAGGGCTTAAGCCTATACATTGTAGAGTCGTAGACTGTAGACCTTAGTAATACAGTACACAGTACTTACTACTGAGTATGCTGATATAGACTAATCACCATAGCACCACATGGCATATCACATACGTATTTATGCATAATGCACAATGCACATTGCACATCATACATGGTACATGTATTATCATTTATGTATATAGTATGATCATGCTTCATTGATGTGAAATTGTGAATCGTGATGTTATTATTCATAAATTTACATATGAATAATGACATTCATATGTGACATAAACTTGTGACATATATTGCATGCATTTATCATTTATGCATGAATTATGATAAACTATAATGCAAGTCAAACATACATGTGCTGAAGTCTATTGTGCATTATAATTTATCATAATTTATTTATGCATAAATTATAAATGCATGCAATATACATCATAAATGAATAAGTGTATACAATGTACATCATACAAATTCATACATCTTGGCATCTTGCTTAGAGGCTAGGCTCTTGAGTATGTATTGTATAATGTATTAATATAATGCTTAATCTTGATTCTAAATTATTTAATTATTACAGTTGTAGATGCTGTTGGAAACAATGTCAGAATAGCATAAAAATCCTAATTTCCAGCAACCCTAATTTTTGGTACTTAAAAGTTAGCCAAATTTCAATCACAGAGGGTCAAAAATTATTACTTCAAAGTTCAGGAGAGCTTTCATTTGGTATACAACACTCAGTCATCAAAGGTCCAGAAATGCTGAAAACCCCTAACCCTAATTTCTGCCCAAAATGATTATTTATCTAGTTATGTTCCTCTCAGTCCCGACATCAAGGAAAGCATTTTCATCTGTCCAGCTGATGCATCAGTTCGGGGATCGCTTCAGATTTGTCAAGAAAAGCACAATTTTAGCGTAAGAAAAACTAGATCGTTATCTTTTGGCAAAAGATGCTTTTTGGATATTTTCGCATGTTTTTCAGCTTTTTGCTTTAATTTTTTGTGGTTCAGCCTTGGGGCCTATATAAAGCCTTAGGGATCACTTATGGCATCCCTTGATGCCTAAGCTCAAGAATCAGTCAATCCTAGAGGTGACTAACTTCTGAAGGAGGTGTGATCTAACTTCTAGTGCAGATTTGGAGGAGATTTTGACAGCCAACCATCAGCATCTTGCTGCATTTTGTGAGTAACAAGCTCTATAATCTGTCCTTCTTCAATTGTTGCTGCTGTTCCATCTTCTATTGTTGCTTCTACTTCAACATAAGGAGGAGTTTCCCTTGTTATTCAGTTCGGTTTTGCTGTACAAACAGTTCTCAACTGTTTCTATTCACTCCAAACTCACATCCACACACTCTTCATACCTCTTAGACACTTTATGAACCAACTCTTGTATCTAGATCCCGAAATTCTGCCTAGATTCAGATTTGTATAAGCACACATTCAGATTTTGTATCTACATTCAGCACATTTAGCACACAATCAGTTTTATAATCATATACAGACACTTTGTAATTTGTCAGTGAATATCAGTTAAGTGTATCATGATTCATATCTTCAAACTTTTGATATACTAGTGATTAGTCTTTTTTGCTACATCATGTATTGTGTATATTAATGTTGAACTGGATTGAACCCTTCGCTAGGGATTTAATACTCTAGACTACTACCCCAATGAAAGAGATACCATAAATTTATATGGGCAAAAAAGCTGATTTTGAAAAATTACCATTTGAAATGCTAGAAAAGCATATAAATACCCACCATGGTTTGGTGCCATATCTTCTCGCCTAGCTGCTGCTCCACATGATATGCAGGCATTCTGCGACCCACAAAGGAAAAAAAAGAGGAAAAATTTCAGCTTAAACATTGTGTAGTAAAACAAGAAATGATTAAGCAGGTAGAAAAAGCACTAAAAAGAGGGCCCAGCAGACCCTCAAAGTTCAAACTCAAGATCTTCAACACACTGCTCACATCAGGAAATATTATTCCTGAATTGCCATATCCCATTGATAGAATGACATCACTCATCACTAGATGGGCATGTAGATGACAAAGTGGAAAGTGGAAAGGGAGAAGGGGACGTGGTGGGGTTTTTTTTTTTCTTTTTTCTTTTTGTTTTGGAAAGGGTGGGGGAAAGGGGGGGGGGGGGGGGGTGTGTGTGGGTGGGTGGTGGTGTGTGTGTGTGTGTGTTTTTTATTGAGTTGAGGATTCCCATGTCCATAGTAGTGAATCAGACACCTAGATCCCACATGAAATCAGGAAAAGCCCGAATTCAGCCAGAAAATCAAAGTGCAGTTTCAAGGTTTGTATCTATCAATCACAAGAGATGATTATGACCTTTATCATTAGTACTAACCAAAAACACCCGTGGCATTTTCCATCTCCATCTCTCTCTCTCTCTCTCTCTCTCTCTCTCTCTCTCTCTCTCTCTCTCTCTCTCTCTCTCTCTCTCTCTCTCTCTCTCTCTCTCTCTCTCTCTCTCTCTCTCTCTCTCTCTCTCTCTCTCTCTCTCTCTCTCTCTCTCTCTCTCTCTCTCTCTCTCTCTCTCTCTCTCTCTCTCTCTCTCTCTCTCTCTCTCTCTCTCTCTCTCTCTCTCTCTCTCTCTCTCTCTCTCTCTCTCTCTCTCTCTCTCTCTCTCTCTCTCTCTCTCTCTCTCTCTCTCTCTCTCTCTCTCTCTCTCTCTCTCTCTCTCTCCCCCCCCCCCGACCACATAGCTCACGTCCTACTACATCTGACTTCTTCACACCCACTATGGTGGGACGCGCTATTGCCCGTCTACAGCATGGGAGGGCCCATGACCTTTTTGATTTACAGGCTGAGCACCTCATCTACGGAGGCACGACCCTTGCACCGCTCATTGCCCACCTCTTCAACCGTGCACTGGTTGAAGGGTTCCCTGACTCATGGACTGAGCACACCATAGTGCCCATTCATAAGTCAGGAGATACTATGGATCCAACTACATACCGGACGATCATGATTGGCCCTATATTGGCCAAGTTATATGGGGCGGTACTAGAGATAGAGTTGAGTACTCTCGCTGAGAGGAAGGGTATCAGGGCTCTAGGACACGCAGGCTTCAGACGAGATTACTCTACCATTGACCACATCTTCACTATGAGATGCCTGATCGACCAGGCAAGGGTGAGGAAGAGGAGATTATATTGCCCTAGGGATACATTGCCACCGAAAATGCTCTATTACCGTGAGCATTTTCTACATATATCGGATGAGAGCTTCATCGAGATTCCGATATACATGCAGACATATCTACCCCACCACCTTCGAGTCGTCATTGGGAAGCTCCGGGTTTCATCACGAGATTGAGAGGGGTCGGTCCAAGGGAGTCCCCCGTGAGGAGAGGTGGTGCCCAGTATGCGAGACAGAGGTAGAGAGTGAGGAGCATTTTGTTATCAGATGCCCAGCATACTTAGACCTACGAGCACAGTTCGAGATAGAGGAGCCACTCCCGTTATGCATGACTATGGGAGACCAGTGACGCTTGGGACGCTTCCTCGCAGGAGCATACGAGAGGCGGGATCGGTCACTCCAGCCCACACATCAGCCACGGGTGAGTACGCAGCAGACCATTACCCAGTTTTTTCAGCGAGCTGAGCTACATCAGAGAGGTCCATCTATAGGGCTCACGCTCCACCAGGCAGCAGCACAGAGAGCACGGCGCCAACCACGCATGGGTGGATATCATCGACCACGACTATATCAGGAGGATATCTCACGCATCAGGACAGCCTACGACCACATAATGGAGCATAGGTGCACCACCACCCCATGGGTTGTCTTCCTTCAGGAGGCACTCAGACCACCCCCGATGTACCACAATACTACACCCACCTCCACCCATTCACCAATAGCTAGGGTGTTTTACTCACACTTTTACTCACATGTCCCCCATGTATTAGGTGGCCACTATCTGCAGAGTCAAAGCCACATCTCCCCAGCCTTTTCCAGCCTTGTATATCTTTGTGTCGCGATACACTTTTTATTTCATTTCATCCTCTACACAAGGTTACTACACTTGTACATGGTTTTTGTCTCATAGGCCAAGTTTGGCCTCCAGAAGACGTTAATATGACTCTCTCTCTCTCTCTCTCTCTCTCTCTCTCTCTCTCTCTCTCTCTCTCTCTCTCTCTCTCTCTCTCTCTCTCTCTCTCTCTCTCTCTCTCTCTCTCTCTCTCTCTCTCTCTCTCTCTCTCTCTCTCTCTCTCTCTCTCTCTCTCTCTCTCTCTCTCTCTCTCTCTCTCTCTCTCTCTCTCTCTCTCTCTCTCTCTCTCTCTCTCTCTCTCTCTCTCTCTCTCTCTCTCTCTCTCTCTCTCTCTCTATATATATATATATATATATATATATATATATATATATATATATATATATATATATATATATATATATGAGGCCATATCTTGGCCAAGATCTATGAGGCAATACTAGAGGCAGAGCTTAGTACACATGCTCAGGCAGCTGGGATCAGAGCACCCGGCCAGGCAGGCTTCCGCCGCACTTTCTCCACCATCGACCACATCTTCGTGCTTTGTTGCTTGATCGAGAGCGCGAAGGCGAGGAAGCGGAGACTCTATTGCTGCTTTGTGGATTTCCACAAAGCCTTCGACATGGTCCCCCGAGAGAGACTACTACGGAGACTCTAGGAGTTACAGCTACCATCAGACATGCTATGGGCCGTCCATGCTTTGTATGCACGAGTCACGGGCAAGGTACATTGCCCATGCGGCCTATCAGACAGCTTTGTTATCACCATTGGTATGAAACAAGGTTGCCCTCTCTCACCCACTCTCTTCGGTCTCTACATTAACGAGATCATGGAGTATATATAGCGTGCAGGAGGGCTAGGAGGAGATCTCGGAGGTATGCCACGATACATGAATACATACATGGCACCAGTAGAGAGTGGCCATTGGGCAGCTCAGAGTATCATCACACAAGCTCGAGATTGAACCTGGGCGAGCGACACACACCCCCAAGGATGAGAGATTATGCAAGATGCACTCAGAGGAGGTGGAGGACGAGGAGCACTACACATGTAGATGCCAGGCGTATGAGGATATTATAGACCGCTACCCACATCTCTTCAGGGGGGCAGAGAGATCATGGCTTTACTGGCAATGGAGGACCAGTGCCCTCTAGGTCGTTTCCTAGTAGAGCTCCAGCGCTGCCGTGCCTCACTTCTCCGGCACATGGAGATACACCCGACCCTCCAAACTCATATTACATATTTTTTCAAACCCACAACTTCCCAGGAGCCCATCTCGATGCAAAGTGTCACATTACAAAGAGCATAGGAGCTTAGACGACCGCACCGACGATCGAGACCCTCACTCTGGAGAACCCGTCCCCACCAGAGAGAGATTCAGGCGATTCATGCACACCATGACATGGAGATATGGAGACGTTAGCAGCGCACCCCTGTCGATTTCGGTGTGCAGAGCATTCTAAGGCTCGCCATGATGCCTTACCCACCGATGCATTATATCCTACATCCACTCCAAGCATCTAGAGGGATATGACTCCACCCACCCTCCCCTCCCTATGCATATCATATTTGTATCTCACTTGTTGAGCATATAGAGTGTAAGGGGAGCATATAGATTGTGCTCTCTGACTACAGTAGACAAGATTTCGGAAATACACTTCTGATTACAAGAACACCCACGAAAGGAAAACAATACAAGAATACGTGACTGACACAAGATGTCCCGCAACCCGGGATTAATAGGTATGAATAACTTGACTAGAGATGATACAAGAGATCCCACAACCCGAGATCGTAAGTATGAAACAAGATATCTGGATTACAAGAGCTCCCTCCTGGGAGATGAACTAGATACAAGAAAGAACTCGACAAGATCTCGTACTACGAGATTACAAGAGGAGAAGATAGAAAGTCCAAGAACTAGACTAGCACAAGGAAGAAGACAAGAACTAGAACTGGAACTTGAAGAGTACTTACTTAACAAACGCGGCTCCTTGAGCTCCCAAGACTGGTATTGGCAAGACTGACTATGAATGTGGCCAACCCCTCACTTATATAGGTTTTCAAGGGCGGTTCCCAAGGGCACTTGCGAGTTGATGATGTCATTAATGATGTCAACAAGTCAATAAGGACCTCAAAATATCAAAATTTAGCAAAGACAGTAGATCTTAGGGTTTTGGCACGTTCCGGACGCAATGGAAGCATTGGTTTCTCCTGATTCTGAACCAATCATGAGATATAGGATTCACATGGAATCTAAGGTTCAGGATGGTTTCCTTTATTCATGACATAGAGTGCATACCTATAGCACTCCACACCCTCGACACCAGCTATTATCCACTTCTTTTATACTTTGTTTTGTACTCACATTTTATTTTCCTTTTGGGATCACAGTGGATCTGATCACGCTGATGTATATGTTTTGTCTCATAGGCCGATTTTGGCCGATCTTAGCACCACTCATCGCCCACCTCTTCAATCGAGCACTGGTTGAGGGTTTCCCTAACTCATGGACCGAGCACATCATAGTGCCCACACATAAGTCAGGCGATGTTAAGGATCCAGCTACATACCAGACGATCATGATTGGCCCCACACTAGCCAATCTATATGGGGCAATACTAAAGACAGACCTGAGCACCCTTGCCGAGAGGAGGGTATCAAAGCTCCAAGACAGGTAGGATTCCGACGAGATTACTCTACCATAGACCACATCTTCACTTTGAGATGCCTGATCGACCAAGCTCAAGTGAGGAAACGGAGATTATATTGCTTGTTTGTGGGGGATCTACACCCTATATGAGAGAGTATGAGGTAGAGTGAAATGTCCGGGCAGCCTATCAGATTCACTTGCTAGCGCCATCGGGGTGAAGCAAGGGTGCCCTCTCTCGCCCACACTTTTTGGGCTATACATTGATGAGATAGTGGACTTCATACAGCAACAGGGAGGGGATGGCATTGAGGTACGAGGGACCATGGTCCATGTTCTTTTATACGCTGATGATATTGTCTCGGTTTCAGAGCTGCAGAGGGTCTACAACATCATCTACATGGACTATCAATGAATCTTGGTAAAACCAAGGTTTTGATCTTTCATATATCAGCACAAGTGAGGAGGCAGAGTTCTTTCACAGCAACATGCGGATCCATCGAGGTAGACAGCTCATATGTATATCTGGCGCGACATTTCACATCAACCTCCGAGACTTACTCCATGTCTCAGGAAGCTCGAGATCGCATCACACAAGGATATTCAGCATTAGCTATGGAGAGATCATAGTTGGAAAAAGTCTCGACTCAAACCTCTTGGAGTGGTACGTACCGAACGTACCGAACCGTACACGTATGGTACTTGTTCACATGAATTTTTCTTTTGCTTGTTATTTGAACCATCCCGTGCATTCTTTGAAGCCATACATACAAAGATCCATATTACATTGATGCATACAATTGCATGGATACATACATAGTACATAAGATACAACATGCACATAACAAACATCGATAAATATACATTACATACATATACATATCAATTACTTGTAAACACACACATATCATGTCATACATACATACATCGTAGTAAATTGCATACATACATACACACATACACACACACACACACACACACACACACATATATATATATATATATATATATATATATATATATATATATATATATATATATATATATATATATATATATATATATATATATATATACACACACACACACACACACACACACACACATACATATATATAAAACGTACCGTACCGTACCAAACCTCCTCGCCACGTACTGTACACGAACCGTTCACGTACCGTACATACCGTACCAAACGTACCGAACCACCTTGGGAGAGACAGAGCCACCAGGCCTACTTTCAGGACCCCGCACAAAGAGGTGGCTCTTCGACACTTTGTCACCCAAGCACTTATGTATGGAGCAGCCATATGGGGGCCAGGGTTATCAGCATCAGCATGGGCAACGGTGGAGAGACCACATGTTCTCATGATTGCCACACTCATCCGCAGTAAACCCTCGGTACCCCATGATATCATAAGGGCAGAGCTTGCTACACCACCGATGCTAGTAGAAGCACTCTTCCAGATGCTTATTACACAGGATCCAGGGCATGGATAGAGAGAGCGCATCACTTACAAAGCTTTCCAAGTATCACGCGACATGGCGTTAGTGGGGGACACCTCCTCATGGTATGCAGAGACATGAGATTGGCTGGCCCACCATGGACTTGATAGAGACAAATTACCACCAATACGTTATGACTCCCACGCCCCCACCTACTCGCTCTCCGACCAAGAGAGTAATAGAATCATCCGCCAGGAGATATGGCATACACACATACAGAGGGCATGGGTCAGCCCGAGAGATCCATTGCCACCGAAAATGCTCTACTATCGTGAGCATTTCCTAGAGATCTCAGATCAGGGCTTCATTAAGACTCCACGTTACATGGAGACATACCTACCACACCACCTCCGTGTTGTCATTGTGTAGCTTTGAGTTTCATCACATCAACTCGAGATCGAGAGAGGTCGAGCCAGAGGAGTCCCCCGAGAGGAGAGGTGGTGTCCAATTTGCCATACAGAGATAGAGATCGAGGAGCACTTGATTACGAGATGCACAGCATACTTGGACCTACGAGCATAGTTCCAAATTGAGGAGTCACTCGAGTTGTGCATGACCATAGGAGATCAGCGGAGGGTGGGTCTTTATATCACGGCAACATACGAGAGGCGAGGGAAGATGCTACAGCGCACATGCGGGACACAAACAGGTACCAAGCGGACTATTGCTCAATTCTTTTCAAGACTTGAGCCACATCAGACAGACCAGCCTCCCATAGGCATAGGGCTCACACTCGAGCGGGCAACGGCACAGAGTGCGACACAGACCATGTACGACTGGTTGTATGACTAGGTGTACGACTGGGTACTGACGATCACGACTGCATCATGAGGACATCTCTTGCATCGAGATAGCCCACGATCACATGATGGAGCATCAGTGCACCATCACCACTTGGGTCTCCCTCTTGCAGGAGGTGTTGAGTCCACCACCGATGTACCATATACTCCACCCATCTGTACCAGTTAGGGTATACATATTCACTCCCACATATGTCCCCATGTAGGAGGTGGCCATTATCTGCGGAGTCAAAGCCACGCTCCCCCCATGCACCACTACTCTATCTCCACTACTCCATCATTGCTAGGTACACCATCATCTTGCTGTTTTTCAGCCTACATAGTTCTTTTTTTGTAGTGAGTACTTTTCTTTTCATCAATACACTAAGATGACCACAGTTGTACATGGTTTTGTCTCATAGGCCAAGTTTGGCCTTTTGGTAGACATTAATATGACTCTCTCCCTCCCTCCCTCCCTCCCTCTCTCCCCCCCTCCCCCCAACATATCCCCCAAAGTTCAACTTTCATTCTCTCTCCTGCATGCTGCCCGAAACCCTGGCCAAACCTGCACATTGTCCAAAACCCTAATTGCCAAACTTGCACGCTGCCCAAAACCCTAATTGCCATACCTGTACGTTGCCCAAGACCCTAAGTTCCATACTTGCACACTGTCTGAGACCCTAATTGCTTGCTTTCCAAAACTCCATCTTCGCTGTACCTGCACACTGCCCGGCCTGCCTGGAACCCTGAGCTCGCTCATCTGCACCTACACAAAACCCTAAACCACCCTCAGCCTCTGCTCAAGCCACCAGCCACAGCTGTAAAATTGATTCAATTTCCAAAATCACAGTATGGAACCCTTGGAAAGAAGCAAAGTGAAGGAAATGATTGCTCCCGCTATCAAAGAGGCTAAATAGGAAGCCAATAAAATCCTCAATCAAGAAATGAAGAAAGCTATGGAAAAAATCAGAAATGTAAAAGACCAGATAAAGTAGTTCAAAGAAGATGGATGGCATGGAGAGCTGAGACAAGCCATCTCCAAGAGGATATTGCTCACCGGAGAAGCTCCAAAAAGGAAGGAGAGATTAAAAAATAGAAGATTTTAAAAAAAGAGTGCAAAACAGAGGTGGAATCTACTCAAGTGAATTGGGTAGAGGTAATAAGTACGGACATTAAAAAGGAGATCAAATATGATGCACGAAAGGGTGAACTTCTTCGAGCACAAGATGCACTTGAGGAAGAGAGGCTTGAGCAAGCTGGAAGGCTCCATATACAGATCATCTCGGAAGGTGCATTACTTGAGGCAGATGTGGCTGGATCACATCTGCTGGATCATGTAGACAGTTTGCATATGATCGAACCAGTTCTTCCGATTCCCAAGTAGAATTTGTAAGCAGTAATCTTCTCTAGGCTACTAGATACTCCTAGACGACATGGTTCCTCAACCATATCAATCTCGTATCTAGTATCATAGTCGAAGAATCATAAGTGTTGTCATTTTCTTACAAAGAAATAATAGTCCATCTAATGTTTCATGTTAGTGAACTTAGAAAGTATATTTCTAGGGAGGATAATCTAATCTAGAAGAAGCTCTAATCAATATGCAACATCACTAAGCTTTTTAACTATCTTCCAAGGTCCATAAAACCTTGATGAAAGATTAGTGCACTTCCCTATGGATAATGAAGTTGACCTTGTTGGCACTTGAAGAAAAGCTCTATCTCCTCCTCAAACTTTCAATGACTCTAGTCCCATGTCTCTGTCCCCTTCGCTCTGACTAACTCAACTATGTGAGTCTAGTATAATTGCACAGTGTCTTAAGTGTCGCCATATGACAAGGCGGAAATTGATAACATTATGTGTGGAGCCTCTGTCAAAGAGTACCTTGACAAGCTCTCTCACCACAACTCCTCTCGTGAAAATAAGCTTTGTGTCTAGAACCTCGTAGCCCTTTTGTGCCACTAGCAAGAGCATAGCATCTAGCATAATGTACCTTTTTAATGACAATCATGGCCACTATGGGAGATGGTGTCAAAAATGGGGAATCATTGAAATCCTCAGCTACACAACTCCTATCTGTGTCAAATTTATTATTATGGCTGCTTTGATTTTTGTTAAGGATAGTTTTTGAATCAATGTTGTTCTAAACAACAATAGCATGATCCTTCATTGCACTCTCTTTTCGTTGAGGAGTGAGAATAGACTTATTAAAAGCCCTCTCAATCACAACGGACACTTTTCTTTCAGCTCTTGAAAGAGTCTTGATCATATCCATATGCTTAGCCTCTCTCTAAGGCTATGCACTCGTCAAAATTGGAGCACTCGAAGAAGAGGATTGACTCATCTTATTCCAAGAGGATCTTTGGCCCTTCCATCCTGTGCCCCTATGGCCATCATGGTAGACTAGAGCCATCTCAATGGCTTGTGCCAAAGAGTAAAGCCTCTCTTTCCTAACTAAAGGCTTGATAGTCTCTCTCAATCCCAATATGAATGTATGGATTTGAAGAAACTTTGGGATAAAATGTGGAACTTTCAAAAGTACCTCCCTATACTTATCACTGTATTTCTAAATGGTTTGGTTTTTATGGAGGATGAAAACCATGTATCTAGTGCCCTAAACGTCTCATCCGGAGGCACAAAGTTATCATAGAACTAGACTTAAATTGTCCCCTTATGTTACTTGTTGAATCTTATGCCTATCGTCCACGATATGGCATAAGTGGAAACATTGTTCCCACTTGTTGAGCCAATACTCAACAACCTACGCAACATGGCCACTCGAAGAGTCGTGATAGCATGTCTGCTTAAGATCCTTAAATTGCCACCTAGTCTCTCTTATTCGGATGCCTTCATTAGAGACTTCTAGGGTATAGCATGGCCACTCAAAGAATCGTGATAGCATGTCGGGTTAAGATCCTTAAATTGCAACCTAGTCTCTCTTATTCGGATGCCTTCATTAGAGACTTCTAGGGTATATTGCTCGCCTAGAGCTCCTAACTCCGACCCTAGTGCCCCAATGTCAGGCATGGCCTCTTCCCTCTTAGAGCTATATATGTTCTCTAAGATGGTACATAAGGTGCCCTCTAAATGTGAAATTTGTTCATAGTCTCTATGGACTCTAAAGAGTGCTCGGTCATGTGCCGATCTTCTTAGTGTGGGGAAGATGGTTTTGATTTCATATCTACACATGTGTAAGCCCCTTTTTTTCATGCTTTTTTCTTTTTTATGACACACGTAGGCCTCTATGATACTAATAGTGGTACCTAGAAAACTAAACAGTCACTAACTTTTGCCAAGATAAAAAGCAAGATCAATGCTTCAGTATGCATAAAATAATTAAAACTTTTGACAACAATTCAACAGTATTTATTTTGATAAAAATAAATAAAGGACTTTATATGCACTTAACAAAATATGTATGCGCAGGGGCACAATTTTACACCAAACCATAGGGCACTACACACCTTTATCAAAATACAAGTGCTTGCACGCACGGATTAGATCAATAAACATGGAGCTCCACATGCCTGTTTTTTCTCTTCGTTGTACATGCACAAAAGTATGCTACCAAACCTACTCGACAAACTTTAAACAAAAGTGAAGATGTTCATACGTATGCTATCAAGCATCCATGCATATGTAAAAGCTAAATGCCTACTTTTAATGGCAAATTATTCATGAAAACAGAGTCATGAGTGCAAATATTGACCAAGAACTTATATTAATTAGAGATAATCCTTTTCCAGAGGTGGTGAGAGTCTGGAACTTCTCGTGAATAGCAAGTTGAAACGAATAACCTACGTGCCTTCAAATCACTCTTTTCAAACTCCTCGTGCATACACAGTCAAATTTGAAGGTCAGCACGATGGACTTGCAAAGATAACTAGTCATTGAAGAACTCTCAAAGCAAAGAATCAACAAGTGGAATTTTTTTATTTGGAGCTATATGGAGGGATTTATCCCAAAACAATGAGGGTAGGTGAAAACTTAGCTCTACAAGGGAGGGTATGTGAAGAATCTACTTCAAAAAGAGGATGGAGGTTCCTCTAGAGTCCATGCAGAGGTAGAGCACTTGTGTGGATTTCTATTATCCCATAGATGAAGTTAAGCTCGAAAAAATCACCTATATGAGGCATCCCAAAACTACTCTTCCTTTGCGAGCAAGAGGGGAAGAAGAGGAGCTTCCTACCTCTTCTTCAAATTGTGGGGCGAATGGGCGAGCTCGACAAGTAGTCTTCCACCCGTATGTGAGCTCTCTACCTTCTTTGGGTGATGCTCGTACGCAATGTCTCCTTGGGGGCAAGGAGGTTGTCGCGCTTCTCTAAACGCACCTAAAGCTTGAACTTTTGATGTCATGAGCTCTCTGCAACAAGGCATCCTGCAACTTTTGTATGCTACCCACGAAGAAGAAGATGAAGTCAAGCAAAAGCAATGGCCCCTTTCGGAATTCTCACAGGGAATACTTTTAAAATTATGCTCTGAATACCAAAAGAAAAAACTTTTCTCTCCTCAAAATGAAAAAAAACTCAATTCAAGAGTAAAATGATTATATGTCGTCCCATTCATTATATCCACTTTTTCCTAAAATAGATAGTGTCTAGAGTGCTCCATTGTGGACATGTGGCCATCATGCACACTAACTCAACTACCTATCCAAGAACCTTAGAATATCCCCCGAGCTAGGGACCTTGGCTTAACTAGCCCTTGTCCCACACACACATGAGATGGTCTCTTCTATAGACCAGTGTTGCATATGCAATGCGTTGCGAACCTTCACAACATACGCAACACAACATCGCATTGCGTACGCAACACAACGTCGCATTGCATACGCAACGTCGTGTTGCATACCTAACGTCGCGTTGCATACGCAACGCAATGTCACATTGCATACGCGTTCGCAACGCGTTGCGTACAAATTAAGAAAAAAAGGGCTCCCAACGGACCAAAAACGGCCTGTTAAAGGGCCCTTTTTCATTTCACTCCAGAGCAGTGAGCACCCAGAGCTATCTGAGCACTCAAAGCTCAGTAAAAGGCGAAAAGAGAGAGAGAGAGAGAGAGAGATGAGAGAGAGAGAGGGAGAGAGACTCGAGAGAGGGGGAGAGAGAGAGATCTGAGAGAGAGAGAGAGAGAAACACTCTTGGCCATCATGCCTAGAGCCAAACAAGAGTGTTGGCAACATGTCACAAGCCAAGGGAAATTTGGCACAGGAGGTAGTGAGAGATGGACGTGTAAATTGTGTGGGTACAAAGGGACAAGGGGGCAGATAGAATAAAAGCCCATCTAGCACGATTTGGAGGTGTAGGTGTTGGTCCTTGCTCCAAGCCAATACCGGAGAATATGAAAGAAGAGCTTTTGGAATGGGTTGTGGCACGAGAATCAAGAAGAGGTGTTAGAACACCTACACCTAGCAATGCACAAAGCTTAGTTCCTCAAGGGCAATCATCACAAGCATCTCAAGGGGAGTTTCCTTCATCCCCTCTCATTGAGGACTTGGAGACCAAGGAGGCAGCACACGCATCTCAACATCAACAAAAGAGGTCACGGGAGATTCAAAGCATTCCTACGGGTCGTGGAAGTCTACATGCATCATCCATACGGGCTAGTTTGCAAAAGCAAGGGAAGCAGGAGACCACCCAACGTATTATGAAGCTCTTCATTAAGTGTGTTCTAAGTTTTAATGTAGTGCGCACTCCCGCATGGAAAGAGGCCATGAAAATGGTGAGTAGGCTTGGGGTTGAGTGGGAAGGGCCTTCTTATGAAGAGCTAAGAGGAAGTGAGCTAAGAAGAACAAAAGAGATTGTGCAAAAGCAATTGGAGCCTATGCAAGAGACTTGGAAGAAATATGGCTACACTTTGATGTGTGATGGATGGACAAACATTAGGAAAAGAAATGTATATAATATACTAGTTCATTGTTGCAAAGGCACTATGTTCCTACGTGCCATTGGTGCATCTACTCCAGGCCTATCCATCACAAGGGAGTACATTTTTGGACATATTAGACACGCAATTTTGGACATTGGAGTAGAGAATGTTGTCCAAGTCATAACGGACAACAGAAGTAATTGTGTTTCCATTGGACGGAAGTTAGAGGAGGACTTCCCATCCATTGTATGGACTCCATGTGCAGCTCATAGCATAGACTTGCTGTGCCTTGGATACATGAGATTTTTTCCACATGTCAGAGAGTGGTCACCTTGTTCACGAAGAGGCCAAAGTTGCTTGCTATTTTCAGACCATACAGTGATTTGCAACTTCTTAGGCATGCAAAGACTAGATTTGCTTATATGTGCATTGTGACGGAGAGATTGCTTCGAGTGAGGCAGGCACTTATGCAGACAATTGTTTCTCCTGAGTGGTTGGCATGGAGTGGTCATACAACCAAGACGGCAGAGACGGTCTCCATTACTTGTTTGAGTGACAGCTTCTGGAGAGAGATAGAGGCTCTAGTGGGAGTGATGCAGCCTCTATATTCCATGCTACACATCGTTGACATGTAGGGGAGTACTATAGGCCTTGTCTATGAGTATATGGACCACGTTGGGAAAACCCTTGCTCAATGCACTTCTATTTCTTCAGACAGGTATGCAATATGCATTTTGATAATGTTACATTCAAATTTTATTATTCTTATTTTTATTACCAATGACATGCTTAAGTCTTGATTCTTGATTCTTGAATAAATAAGCTTGATGAGACTAGATCTATATGGAGGAATCGATGGAATTGGTTCCATCGACCGATTCATGAGTATATGGACCACGTTGGGAAAACCCTTGCTCAATGCACTTCCATTTCTTCAGACAGGTATGCAATATGCATTTTGATAATGTTACATTCAAATTTTATTATTCTTATTTTTATTACCAATGACATGCTTAAGTCTTGATTCTTGAATAAATAAGCTTGATGAGATTAGATCTATATGGAGGAATCGATGGAATTGGTTCCATCAACCGATTCATGGCATGGCTCATATTCTACACCCCTTATGGAGATCTAAGAGGCAGATGTTGGATCATGAGCTTGACGATGCATGGACTTCATACATACGCAGATTATATGTTGATGATTTTGATATGCGCTTGGCACTCGAGGATCCGCTCTTACTATTTCGGAACTATGGGGGTAGTTTCGGGAAGGACACCACCATGCTCCAGTCTAGTCAGTTGTCACCTGTGTCTTGGTGGGAGAAATATGGTCTATCTGCACCTGAGTTGGTAAGTAGTAACTTGTAAGTCACATTTAATTCATAATTTCTAGTTAATAATTCAAAAAAATAATGCATTTTTTATATGGAACATTCAAAGATCACTTGCCATCCGCATTCGTTCATAGGATTGTAGTGCTAGTCCCTGTGAAAGAAATTGGAGCATTCTTCCACACAAAGAACAGGAATCGATTATCTACTACACAGTTGGAGCGGCTCGTATAATGCCACTGCAACTTGCGTTTTTTGGAGACCGGAGGTCACACGGCGAATGTGCGGCAAGTGGCATTGATCATATCGACATAGAAAAGGTTCATGAGATGCCTACTATACCTTCACAGGAGTTGGACCTTTACAGCATGCTTTATCAGGAGTTGATCGAGCCACACCATCAGACTCGCTCCCAGAGACGTGCTCAATCACGAGCCATAGATTTTGCATCGACTTCAGGGGCCTCTACTAGTTCTGCTCCACATGGTAGAGAGGATGAGGTTGAGGATTAGGATGAGGTTGAGGATGAGATGTCATCAGATACTGAGTCAAATTTTGATGATTGACTCTTGGATTTACTTGGACATGTGACATGTCATATGACTCATGAGTCATTGACCATATTTATGGACATTGGATATGTATTTATGACATTTAGATGATATTATGATTATGTCTTGACTCTTTACTCTTGTGGTGATTCATCTATCTGCATTGTATTTGTAATTTGTGCCCTCATTTATCTGGTGTATCGAAGTTTTGATGGTGAATTTATTAAATATTCATATGAAGTTTGAATTAGTGTCCACTATCAAGTGAATATAAGTTTTGATTTGGAAATGTGATCTATAATTTAGTATTGTCTCCAACCTAACTTAAAATTTAAAAGTTAATGTGCATTGCGATTAAATTTCTAAGTAGTTAATTTGAAACTTGAAGTGCATTATGCAAGTCAGAAGTTAGAACTTAGAAGTCGACGTCTGACTGTATATGATACGTTTAAATGTTGATATATAATGTATATATGTGGTTTTTGAATATATTCAAGCACTTATAAGAGGGTTTATATATTTAGGATACCTAAAATCTTAAAAAATACTAAAAATTTGACCTTAAAAAAATGAACTGTATGCAACTTTATTGCAACTTCTTGTTTGCAACTTCATCACGTTGCTAACGCGTTGCCTACGACGTTGCCATCTCGTTGCTAACCACACTGCTAGTATAGACCGATGTCTAGCACATATTGCTTAAAAGTACTCAAAGAGAGTTATCCTTATATATAATACTTCACCATTTGACCTCATTTCACCTTTCAAGAGTCAAACCCTAATTTTTGGTCAAACCTTCTAAAAAGTTAACAAAAGTTAAAATTAATCAATGGTTGAGATTAAAACCTGAAATAAAACAAGATCCACATGCCATGAATTTACGCACCTATTTTAGGGCTTCTTTTAGACTATCCACAGCAGCCCACACATAAAACTGACGTAAAAAAATAGAGCAAAACACATATTTTTTCACCTAAAAATGTGGTCGCCTTCAATTTGTATATAAAGGGTCTCACATAATTCTTCTCATACACACTTGCTTGGTGTCCAGGAGTGGAGTATTTGCTACTCTTGGAGGCCTTGGAGTTGCTTGGAGTAATGTATGCTCATACATTATTAGAGGTCTCTCATACTCTTGAGTCTTGTGAGAGGTTGCTTTTGAGATCTTACCCTAGCCTCTTCATGACTTATCCTTCACATGCTCTCTTTGGTATTCACGAGTTGTTAGTATTTCTTGTGTTATTATTGTAGTTAGTTTTGGAGCATATCATCATATTGTACATGTTTCTTCATGAATCGGAGCATATGATTTTTTACCATAATTTGTGTATTGTGTGGTTTGTTCTCTTGTTTATGTGTGCATATTCTCTTATGTGTGTAATTATTCTCTATATGGGCTAACAAAGAGGAGTTGATGGCATCGAGCGACAACCTACTCTCTCTTTCCTCGTGCATAAATGATGCCCACTCTCTCTTCGTGCATATGAATCCTTAGTGTGTTTCCTTCAACCTCTATGCATGACAAGCTTCCATTCCTTTTATTGCAAGACAGCCATAGCCTTTCTTTGCAACGCTTCTCAAGCAAGATGATGCCACCTTCAAATGTGTGATACATTCTTAAAAAAGGATGAACTCACGTACATCCAAATAATGTATGTGAAACCTTATCTCCTCGTCCACAACATAGATAGTCTTTAAAGTGCTCTAGTGTGGGCATGTGGGCCATCATTCACACTCACTAAGCTACCTAACAAGGAACCTTAGGATAACACCCCGAGCTAAGAACCTTGGCATCTTTCCCTTGTTCCATACACACAGAATAATGGTCCTACTAGGATGAAAACCTTTGTAAACTTCTTTTAATCTTTGGTAACACTAGGGTTTTAACTTTTTAAAGCATAGGCTTAAATTTTACAAGAGTGCCTTTCGTTCTAAAAAGGATCGAAAAGTTTGTGTTGACTTTTCTTTTTTCAAGAAGGAAAAGTAAAATTTATTTTAAAAGAATTCTCCAAAAGTTTCTTGTAAAAACTGAGGTTCCCCTCCTCATTTGTATGTAAAGCCCTTTAGGTTCACATCAAAAGAAGCATGAATAAGTTTGACAAGTCCCTTTGTAGATCTTGTGTATATATCTCTCTTTTTCTCCACACCTCTCCTCTCCCCACAATTCATATCTTCTCTCTATCATCTTTCTTTATTCTCATGCATGTTTTCTCTCTATCTAACACTATTTAAGCTCTCTTCCCTTAATCTAGAGGGGTGCTACCCCTCATTTCAAGATATCTCATCACATTGGTGGGGATACTTCTCATGATGATTGCTACTAGTTTTGGAGAGTGTTCTCTTCAATTGTACTAGAGTAAGATCATATTACATATTTGGAGCTTGTCAGGGACTTCTATTGAGAAGAGCTTCCTCTAGAACGTGATTCTTGCATAAATTGAAGGCCACTTTCAACTTCTAACGATTGGTGATTCAAGCCATTATTTTCTCATTTCATAAGGAGAAATTGTTATATCAGATCATTCTCCTTTATCACTTCCATACATTTCATCAGATATGCTCATTTTCACAAAATCTTGGGTTGAAAATAGACCACTTACAAAATCACAATAATCTATAATTTATCAAATAGGTGCCTATTTTCATTTAGAAGCCTTTGTTGCATTATATACTTTAAGAGAGCCATATATTTGTTGTTATAGGGAGCTTTCTTGAAGGAGAATTCTATTTATTGAGAAAAAGTATTATGACTACTGTCTCAAATAGTAAGGCTTTTTGGAGATTAAAAAAATTTGATGGGAATGGTTTTGATCTATGGAAGGAGCACGTACAAGGCATACTATGTCTAAAAGAGTGCGAGGAAAAAATTTTGGGTCTAGAACTGCATCCACGTCACATGATGATTAGGCAAAGCTCAACAAAAAGGCCACGGCATACATCGAAATGGTTGTCACCTATGAAGTAGTAATTACTCAAGGAGCTTAAGGGATTACGAATTGTTGTTGACATGTGGTAGAAGTCAAAGGGAATATGGAAACGAGAGGCCAAAACATCTAGTCCACTTGATAAGAAACTTGAAAGCTTATCAAACCACAACTCAATGAATTGAAGTCTTTCTCAGAGCACTTTTGCAAGTATTCTTAATCAACTTCAAGGTATAGACAAGCTCAATGCAATCTTCCTCCTCATGAGTCTTCTTGACTCTTGGGAGACATCTGTTATCACCCTTAGTAACTCTCCCACTCTAAGCTATGATGGAGTGAGAGGTTCGATTCTAAATGAAGAAATCAAGAGGAAAGCAAGCATTGAGATAGGAGGTGCTCATATCGCTAGAGGAAGACCTCAAGAAAACCAAAAGGATCTGACAACAACAAATCAAGGAGCCAAAGCAAAGGGAGAGATAAGAAGATAAATGTTAGATGCTATCATTGCGGGAGAAAAAGGCATAAAAAGTTGGATTGCATGTACTTCAAGAAGAATCTAGAGAGGAAGAAGGAGATGCGAAGTAAAGAAAAGAGAAAAGAAAAGATAAGGGAAAGAAATCTTACATGCAGCCTAAAAAGGCTAATGTTGCCTCAAACATTGTCATTGCAGAACCCTCTGACAATAAGGAGAGATTCTTGTGGCAACCTACATCGATCATGATCCACATGTAACCAACCACGCTCTCATTGAAGCATTTCTCACCACGCAAGGTGATGTAGCACATACATGGATTGTGAATTCTCAAACATCCTTTCTTGTAACACCATACAAGAATGCCTTTGCCTCATATACTACAAGTCACACAAGCAAGGTTTACTTAGGAAACGCTATGCATGTGGCATTGAAGGAAAAGGGACAATCCACTTGATTCTTACAAGTGGCAAGCGCTACTTCTACATGATGTAAATATGCCCTGAACATGAAGAAGTGTCTTCTTACGATTGATTAATTTGATATCACAAGGTATCATTTTATGCTATTTTTGGGAAACATACATGGAAACTACACAAGGAATGATTACCAAAGCGAATAAGGAAGGTAAAATTGTAAAATTCGCAAAGTCAATTGTTGCAAGGTAAATGTCTTGGAGTATAAAACATATCTGAACCTGATAAGGAGCTACAGAGGGAGAGAAGGCATGGAATAACGAAAAAATGACAGAACATAGAAAAGCTTTAATTAAAAACTAAAGTTTTCTAAAGAAAATACAAAAGCTACCTGAGAACATCACGCGCAAAAAAAAATAATTTAAAAAAAATAACTTTTTCCTTTATTCTCCATTTCTTTTTCTTCTCTTATTTATTTATTGTTGAAACTTTCAAATTTTGTTTTATTGAGAAATACCATGCACCAAAACCAATGAATAAAGCAAATGAAAAGTGAGCATTTTCTAGTATCTGGCAGCATTTGTGCACAAGAAGCTTGTAGGCTACTTAGCATAGAAAACTTTCAAAGTAAACAAAAGATGAAAGGACTTTTAAGCCAACCCACAACCATAGGCAAGCTAGATACTTACATTTTCAAAAACACGTTGAAGGCTCTCATTTCCAAACGAATGCCCGCATAAAAGTATCATAGCATCATCCATTAGGGCACCCCTGATGAAGGAGAGTGGATTTAGAAACCAAACATGCAAAGCAAAGACTATTAGAAAAACTTTGAAATCCCTTGCAAAGCATGTAAGTTTCATCCCATCATACACTCGATCACCCCAATTGAGTAGAGTGAGTTGAAAAAAATGCAAAAAATCAAAAGAGAGAGTATCAGAAAATCTTTGAATATCCTTGAGAAATATGTACAAGTTACACAGGTGAACCCATATTTTCTGCAGGCAGTACTAGACAGGGAGAAAACAATAAAGATAACTAGTTGTACAGATTAATCTCTCAATCATTGGCTTACGTTAATGGGTCAACCAAAGCAGACCGGAGTGCCGTCTCTCTTGGCTCATGGACTTTTTTCTGACTGAAGGTCACGATTTGGTTTGCTGGATCCCTCTGAGGATTTGCAGCTCTTGCTCGTATGAGGGAATTGTAGCATTGAGCTGCCGCTGATCCAATTGGTACTGCATCAGGTATATGTGAGCTATGTGCATTTCCACCATGATCACTACTTGAATCTGTCCTTTCTTTTCCATGGACATCCTTTAAATTTGCCTCCTTTTCTCCATTATCCTTGTAGTATCCATGTGAGGAACGTGATGCACCAATCCCACTACCCAGTACCAGTGGTGCACCATTCTGAATAGCAGCATTGCCATCTACATGGCCTACAACAGGCCCTGTAGGAGGAGAAGACAAAGAATTTAAGAAGGGAATGGTGGATGATGGAGATAAAAACATGTTAACTGGGGGAACAGATGATGGAGTACAAGATGATAGCTCTGGGTCCATTTTTTCTTTCTTTCCTTTGCTGTGTATGCCTACGTTTAGCTCTTGTCCTGCTGCTGCTGCAACTTCCCTTTGCATGCTTCCAATAATTTCACTGTTTCTTTGAATTGATGGTCGATTATCAACCAAACTTGCTACTTCTTGATGAGATTCAAGATCTTCAGTATCACCTTCCATATCACCATCATCTTCATCATCTTCCTCTGAGCCATCGCTCTGTGTTCCAGCACTGCTTCCACCATCTACATCGTCCATTTCTCTATATTCTGCTTCATTTCTCATCCCTCTTGGTTCTTCACCTCCTGACCAAGCGATGACTCTTGATGATGGATTGATGGAGCCTGAGATATGTGAGCTACCATTGACAAACCTTTGACTTTCACCAGCTAAACCATCATTTTTATCAACTGATTGCAATACTCCACTGCTGTTGGTAGCAAATTCTCGTGCTGGACCTGCTAAAAAGTGTCCCCTCCCTAAAGATCCATATGTCTGCCCGTCTACAATACTGACAGCAGTTTCTGACCTGATACCAGCCATTGACTGAATACCTTGTGAATTACCATGGTACAAACGAGAGAGATGATCTTGTTGCATGAACCTAGCAGAGAATGCACTGTAACTTGCCTCAACGTCCAGGTTTTGAGGAGAAACTCCACCTAAAATACTTACATCTTCTATTCTGTCATGTGAAAGATCTCTCTCTCTCTCTCTCTCTCTCTCTCTCTCTCTCTCTCTCTCTCTCTCTCTCTCTCTCTCTCTCTCTCTCTCTCTCTCTCTCTCTCTCTCTCTCTCTCTCTCTCTCTCTCTCTCTCTCTCTCTCTCTCTCTCTCTCTCTCTCTCTCTCTCTCTCTCTCTCTCTCTCTCTCTCTCTCTCTCTCTCTCTCTCTCTCTCTCTCTCTCTCTCTCTCTCTCTCTCTCTCTCTCTCTCTCTCTCTCTCTCTCTCTCTCTCTCTCTCTCTCACACACACACACACACACAAAATATCATCCCCCATCTGCTCCTGCCCATACCCCTCTGCCCCAACTGCCCGCCACTGTCCTCTCCCGCCCCTTTGCCCCCCTCCTCCCCGGGGCTGCTCCCGCTTCACCCCCTCCATCAGCCCTCTCCCGCACCCCCCACTCCCACCACCTGCTCCCCCCCTCCCCCAATGCCACCTGCCCGACCACATGTGGTCCGAAACCCCAACACACCTCTTCGGTAGGCTGAAGCCGAACATTCTCGGGTTTCACTGGCAAACAACCCACTTTTATTTCAGTACAACTGTAGCCATTGAACAATGATGATGGCCAAGATGGAGGACTGAGGAGTCAACTAGGATGGAGGACAAACTCAATGTCATCATCAAAGACAACAAGAGAACGAAGGACCCGACCATCACCTCCATCATCAAACTCATCTCCAAACTCGAGAAAGAAGTGGAAGGCTTCTCCAAAGAGCATGAAGCTTGGGGCAAAGCAAAAGAAGAATGGGAGATGAAAAGATTGAAGGAGAGAGAAGAATGGCTTTAGAGGCAAAAAGATTGGATAAAAGCGAAGAAATACATGCGAGAACAAATCAAGTTCCTCAAAGTCTCGATTGCATACCTCACCCCTGAAGAAGGTGAGCATAGAGCATACACATAGGAAGCTCTTAAAATGGAGCTCCCTGAAGCCTTGATCTCGAGCATTGACACCAAGCTCGAGGCAATCAGACAAGGACGGGTCGAAGTAGTGAAGAAAAACATCAAGACAGAGGTGAAGGAAGAAGCACAAAAAGAAGAGACCCTCATTGTGCACACTACCATTGAGAAAGAGAAGATGAGACAAGCCAGACATCTCAATGTGCACATCATGGGTATAGTGGAGAAAGAAGGCTCCACTCCGAGATAGATGGGAAGACATTATGCAAGAAGCTTGGTTACAAGGAAGAGGCCCTCCCGCTCATCAAATCTTGGAGAGTGGGGAAAGACCTTTTGAAGAAGAGAGCTCTCATTTTGCACTTCCCCTCCAAAGTGTAAAGATCCACCTTCCTTCGCAAGAGAGTGGTATTGAGAGGACTTGAATGCCCCCCTATTTACCTAGAAGACAATCTCACAAAAATTGGTTTTTATAAGTTTTGAATAGCTTTTGTTCTTAATTTCTCAGTTATAGCCTCGTTGGGTGATTGCACACATGACCACGGTCAATTTTACATTTTTCAATGAAATTTTGAAGCTCTGTGTGCAAACATGGTTCTGCCTCTTCTCATGTCAAAAACTTGTTTTAGATAAAGAGATTTGAGGGTAGCGGCTTTGATTTGTGCAAAGAGAGAATGGTCGGCATCCTCTTTCTTAAAGATTGTGAAGGGGCTCTTGAGGAAGTCAAGCTTGAACATATGATAGATGCAACATGGACGAACCTTAACAAAAAGATCATTACTTATATCAAGATGGCTTTGTCAGATGAAATTTTAGTGGATCTGAAGGGCCTTAAAGATGCTTTTGCGGTATGGGAGAAGTTAAGGCTACCTATGAAAATAGCACGCCTATAAATCCAATGCATCTTATGCGAAAGCTAGTGGGTATGCAGCTTGATGAGTTGAAAAATGCGGCCGAGCATTTATCTTTCTATATAGGTACCCTCTCGCAATTGCAAGACTCTGAATTACCTGCATTTGATGATAAACTTAAGGCCATCTTCTTGTTGATGACCTTACCTCATTCATAGGAAACATTCGTTCTTTCACTATGGAGCAAAAGCAAAGGCAAGGCTGAAGTGACTTGTTACCAATGTGGTAGGAAAGCTCACAAGAAGCCTGATTGCAGATACTACAAAGTTGAACTAGAAAGAAAAAAGAACACAGGTGACAAGAAGAAAAGGGACACCAAAGCACAAGACAACTCAAAGGACAAGAGCAAAGAGAAGGCTAATGTGACTTCTAATATCGTCATTGAGGAGCTATCGGATGCAGAAGACGTTCTTTGTGCTACTATGGCAGCATACCATGCCAACTTAATGATGCATGCCAAGTCAATGATGTAGATCATGCCAAAGTTAATGATGCTTCTATTAATATTCATGCACAGGATATGCAGATCACCAAGAGGGATCTGATTGATGCCTTGCTTATTGTGAATGATGCTTTGTCACAAACATCGATTGTGGATTCAGGTGCATCTTTCCATGTTACTCCTATTAAGGAGTGTTTACTATCTTTCATGGACGCAACCACGGACATGTATATCTTAGGAGTGTTTCTAGCATGCCTACCAAGTCTATTGGGGGTGCACTTTACTTTATTTCTTTTGTAGATGATTTTTCTAGGAGGCTTTGGGTAGATTTGTTAAAATCTAAGGATTAAGCCTTTTCTGCATTTAAGAAATTTCATGCATT